>JAQPZY010001649.1:2357500-2887500 GCA_029931535.1 Margaritifera margaritifera | reverse complement strand
TTCTGTTATCAGATTTGGTATGTTGGAGTTTCTCAATAATATCCAAGATGATTTCAAAGCTCGGCAACTATAATAGATAACAGGAGGGAAGAAAGGATTTTCTTTTACATTTCTACAAATTCTTTTTGGCCTGTAGAGCATCAGTTCCTTTGAGTGACTGTTGCTTTTATTTTTGTAATGATTTACATACCGTATTTTGGTGTGTATAACGCGCACTTTTTTCACCTAATTTTCTTATCTTAAGTCGGGGCTGCACGTTTTATACAAGAACTAAAAAAAAAAGATTTTTTCCAGGTGGATCTGACGAGAGGATGAAAGCACTAAAGCCGCCTACATGTGTCACATTCACTCCTTGTGAAATATTAAATCCGTTGCACATTTCATTGTAACTGAAATGTTTACCGGTACTAGCCTTATTAAAGAAATAAACAATGCTTACAAACCTTGATAGTCTTGTTCTTTGATTGCTTATGTTAATAAACTAGTTTAATTTCACATCACTGTGTAGCGTTTTGTTCTGTGCCTCGACCGGATATACATGTACATAATGACTGGTAACTTGTTCAAAAGCTGTGCAAAGTGCCGCATTGGAGCGGAACAAATACCACTGTGAGGATTACCATACCTGTTCCGTAAATGTTCAGTATTCCATAACTGTTGATCTAATAAATTTTTTCTTTCATTTATTCTTGGTTGAATTGAAATATAATATGTGTAGAATTTAAGCAGTGTTAATGTTCTCATCAGAGGCACCTTTAGGGGACATATTTTTGCGACTACGGTTTCTTTGTTACGGTAACACTGACACGTTGTGAAACAAAATAATCAATTAATGTATGAAGTAAGAAAATATTTTTTTCTTTGGAAAAGAAACTTGGTTCTTAGTTTTTATTTCTCATCTTAAATGATAGTATTTTATATTTATTTCTGACTATAGAGTGATCAATGTTTCATTGACTAAGTGTGGTCTTTTCAATGTTATCAGCGGAACAAATATATGATTACCAGTACTGTAAATGTTCAATATTCGATAACTGTGGATCTAATTAATTTTGTCTTCATTTCTTCGTTTTTGAATTGAAATATAATATTGAGAATTCAAGCAGTGTTAATGTTCTCATTTTTTTTCCTGGCTACGGTTAGCCTGTTGCGGTAACTCTGACACAACGTTAATGTATGAAGTCGGAAAACATTTTTTTTTTCCTTTGGAAAATAAACTTGTTTCTTAGTTTTATTTCTCATCTTAAATCATAGTATTTGAGATATCTTTGCAATACAGTGATCAATGCTTCATTGACTCAGTGTGGTCTTTTCACGGTAATCGGCGCCAGGTAAGCTTTGATGTGCTTAACATAGTTACAATGCTTTGTCTCGGTGAGCAATATTTAATTGATTCAGCGCAGTGTTTTTAACGGTGATCAGTGCTTCATTGACTCAGTGGTCTTTTCAAGATAATCGGCATTGGCTAAAGCTTTGATGTGCTAAACATAGTCACGATGCTTTGTCTAGGTAAATTTGGAATGTATTTACTTTTCTTCAGAAAATAAACTTGTTTCTTTGTTTTATTTCTCATTTTAAACAACAGTATTTGATACGTTACTTCTTTGTTACAATACAGTGAGCAGTGTTTAATTGACTCAGCGTGGTGTTTTTAATGGTAATCAGCGCTGGCTAAAGCTTTGATGGGCCAAACATAATTACAATGCATTATCTTGGTAAATTCTCGCTTGGACATGGAGATATATTTTAGAGGTGTCATGATAATCCAAATAAGTATAAATACCGGACCTAAACTTTCACATAGCATATTGTGTTCGATCTTGAATCTGAATGAATATAGTCAAAGTATCAACATGGGTCATATAAGAAATTCGTACAATGTGAAAGACAAGCTAACCATCATTGCCTATGCAGAAGCACGTGGTAACAGAGCCGCTGGGAGCGAGTTTAATGTTGGAGAATCTTCTGTTAGGGAGTGGAGAAGAATGAAAGAAAGACTGAAGAAAATTTCGAGAACAAAACAGGCAGACAGAGGGACAAGTGCAAAATATCCGGACGTAGAGAGTGGTGTCCTTGAATGGGTCATGTATAGAAGAAAACAGGGAATCTCGGTATCCACGATAGAGATTCGCTTTCAGGCAATATTGATTGCAAAACAGAAGAAAATAGACTACTACAAGGGGTCTGTGATCTGGGCCTATGCATTTTTACGACGGCACGACTTTGAGGGATTTGATGCAATAGATTGAACTCCATCAACTAGGCGAACCTTTTAAGGACCAAACATAAAATCGGAAAGATATAATTTCAATATTGCCACTTTTTTCATTCACTATCCAAAATGGCCCACTGTTGTTGCACTATGAAAATGGAGCGAAATAGTCACGATTTTAAAATGTATTATATCACATGCGCGTTATATGGCAGAACTACGTTTTTCCCACTCATTCTGGGTCGAAAATCGGGGTGCGCATTATACACACCAAAATACGGTAGATACATATGCAATTTATATTTCATTTATTTGTTTCTTGTGTCAGCTTTAAATCTCAATTAAGTGTAAAATTCACAATAACGCTAAAAAGTATCCATTTGTAGAGGTGATATCATGATGATGTAGTACTGCATGTTTATGCATGTAAATGGACAAAGTACAGTCTTAGCTGATTTATATAATGACATGGAAAATAAAGTCAAATGACTACTTGAGGAACTGTCTAGAAGTGTACTGTTGGTAGAGGTGATCTGTATATGAAGGTACAAAAAGGTGGTCATGATATTCATGCTGTCATTATATATACAGGACAAAGTTGATTCATGTAATGACGTGAAAAATACAGTCAAAATGATCACTTAAGAGACCATCTAAAAATGTCCTGATGGAAAAAGGTGGTCCTCATATTCAGGTTGTCACTAGAGCAGGTTTTTAAAAAATTTATTTCAAAATATGCCTATTCCACTTTATATGTATATTTTAATTAATTGTTCATGTTTAACCCATTTTACATAAGTGATATTATGTTCATATCCCAGGTTTCTGGTTGTTATGGAAGCAGCCTGGTGCGTGCATTCTCTCAGCATATGTTGTTTCGACTTAGGATTCCTCAGGAGGGACCAATCGTAAGCACAGAATAATATTCTGCCCATATTTCAGTAAAATATCTCTAAACAAAATTAGAGGAATACATAATTAAGGGTGATTTTATATAATTGAGGCATCAAAAATTTGCAATATTTATTCAGGTGATAGTGTATCACAGTACAGTTCAGACTATTGATATAGGTCGATAGTAGAATAAAACATGAACTAAATGACACAAGCTCTTAGAAAATTAGCATTGTCGTCTTTCTAACCTTCAAATGAAGTAAACAACAAAGCCTCTCAAACCTTTTATAAAAACTATCTGTCTTATTATATATACTATATTTACCTAAGTAACTGATACACACACTCTGCTAAATTCCACTTTACAAAGAATTTTCGTCTTATGATGATGTAGCAGAGGTTTAAAAGTATTTTTAAATAATACTATATCTATATTTTTTATTTGTTCCTGTAAATTATTTTTTTTCTCACTTAAGTAGTGGTTGCATCTGTATGATTACCTCATACATTTATTATTAATCTAACTCCCCCAAGTGTGCATAGTAAAAGTGTTTTTAAATTATTTTAGTGTAAAGGTTGAAAGAAAATAAATTTGGTTTTGTTCATTCCAGTAATTCAGTTGATCTTACAATAGATATCTGTAATGATACGAGTGGTGTTTGTTTTGTGCAGTTTTGCATGTGAAGTATCCAAAAGAAAGCAAAAATTTGTCATGGACACATTTTTTTCTTTTCTTCACAGTTTATTTATGTATGTGATACTGTCCTGATTCATATTGTATCAAAGACAATTATTGTGATAGGTGTCAGAATACAACGTGGCTGGAGATACCGAATCCAATAAATCAGCTTCTAAACATGTACTGATACTGATGGACAGTTTAGGGCTCCAGACCATCCATCAGTATCAGTACAGATTTTGGGGCTAATTTATCAGACTAGGAGATACCTAGCTCTTCATATAGTATTTATAATTTCAATATATCTTGTAATTTAAATTTCACCCAGTAAAAGATTTTGTGATTTTTTAAATATTTGATTAGAAGAAGTGATTTTCATTAGAAATATTTAAGTCATTTCAGATTTCATATTCATTTGCAATTTCATCACTGTAGACATGTACATGAAATAAAGTTTGCAGCAGTCTCATGCTACTAAAGACAATTGCTGAAGTTTTGAGCTCAGCTGTCCGTACGACCAAGTTAGCTTATGTTATGATCCTGTGTCTGTCATGTGTTGTCATTCATCTGGCATGCATCCATCAACAGTTGCTGTTTTCAATCTCCTTGCAGAAACCATTAGACCAATTTCAACCAAGCTTGGCAACAAGCATCCTGGCATGAAGAAATTTCAATTATATTTACAAATTATGCTGATCTGCTGTTAAATGTGGCCACCATTACTAAAAATAGAAAAACCTTTAAACTACTTCTCCAAAACTGCTGGATCAGATTGTACTAAATTTGAGAGAAAGCATCTTTACATAAAGGGCTTTCAGTTTTGTACAAATGATGCCAGTCTGCTATACATTATTACCACTGGTACTAAAAATAGAAATACCTTTAAACTGCTTCTTCTCAAAAACTGCTCAACAACATTTGACCAAATTTGACAGAAAGCATTCTGGAATGAAGGGCTTGTGTATTTATAGAATAGTTGCCAACCTGCCTTTAAATATGGCCACCATTGCTAAAAATAGAACAACTTGTAAGTGATTTCTTCTCAGCAACAGCTCAACAGAATTTGACCAGTACCAATAGACAGCATTCTGGCAAAAAAGGCCTTTCAGATTTGTGCAATATATGCCAATTTGCCATCAAATATGGCTAAAAATAGAAGAAAAAAACTTCTTTTAAAAAACACTCAATATAATGGGAAAATTTTGACAGAAATCAGTCTAGCTTGAAGGCCTTTCAGAGTTATACACATGAAGCTGATCCTCCATCAGATATGGTTGTCATTACAAAAAACATAGTGACACACTTAAACAACTTTTTTCTCAAAGAAACACTTGGTAGAATTAGACCAACTTTAACAGAAAGCTGGACAAATGATGCTGATGTGCTATCAAATATGGACTAAGATGCAAAAAAATAGACCTTGAAACAATTATTATCAAAACAAATGCAATAACAGCATTTGGAAAAAATGGATACAAAAAACATACTACTGACCCAGATGTCAGCCAGGTGAGCACTTTCAGGTCCACTTGGGCCTCTTGTTAAATATTGCAAGCCATCTTTTCAAGGAATATAATGACATTTTCTTACAGTGAAACAAAAAAAAATGCTTAACCTCAAAGCAAAATAACTTGGCCAGTTCCAAATAAGCTTATGGTCAAGCCTTTTGTTCATCATGCATTGTGCATTGTCTGTTATCCATCTGTCCATCATTAATTGGATGAGTTTGATTATGAGAGGCATTCATACATATTAATGAGTGATCTTGCATCCAATTGGCTGAGCTTGTGAACACTCTAGAGGCAATATTTCTGGTCAGATCTTGCTTAGATTTTGGTATTTAAGCTTATATCAGCAAGATCTCGAGTGAGTTTGACTATGAGTGACATCCATGCATATTAATGAGGTGATCTTGCATCTGATTGACTCTAGAGACTATAATTTTTATCAGATTATGATTGGATTTTGGTATGTAAGCTTATATCATCATGACCTCAGATGAGTTCAGTTATGAGTGACATCAGCACATATTAATGAGGTGATTTTGCATCTGATTGAATGAGGTGAACACTCTAGAAGCCATATTTCTGATCAGATTTGGTATGTAAGCTTGTTCATTAAGACCTCTGAGGTCAATTATAAGTCAGATGCATGCATATTAGTGAGGATCCAGACTGATTAGATGGTGGGAATCAACCCACAGCCTTCTGGTCACAAGTACAATTCTTTAACCACTGAGGCACCTCATCTTCCTTAAGTATGGATCTCAATGGTTTCCAAGTTATGACACCAAGGGCAAGGCCCAGAGGGGTGGATGGGGGTAAGGACAGACCCAGTAATCCATTCTGTCAGCACAGATTAACTCCCCTCATAGTGTCAAGTAATTGTATGTACTTTTAAGGATGGCTGTATGAACAGTTTCTAAGATATGAATTGGGGACTAGTACCCAGGGGCAGCAAGAAATGCAGGGCAGAATGCTAGTTGAATAAATAACTTGCCCTTTTTATGCAGAAAAGAGATCCTCTATGGTCTAGGAAAGAAGATAAATAAAACAAACATTATTAGACTATGTAGCAATATGTGCTTCAAGTTTTTCTTTTCCCTCTACAGTTTAAATATGTGCATAAATAAACATTCATAAGCTGACATATGTCAGTTCCTTAGTGGAGTGATATTAGGTCCATTTAGGCCTTGCTGTATTCTTTTCACTCTAATCTTCATTGCATTGAATGAAGAAAGAAGGTCATACTGGTTATAGAAATACATAATCAGGCGTTAGATTCAATATATATGTTATTTTATTTTCTACTACTCTGTGAATTTAAAGTGCTTTTCAAGAGGGACAATTTTTCAACAACCACTGGACCATTTTCACCCAAATTTCAGCAGAGAGGATTCAGTTAAAAAGGCCTTTGAAAGTTTTGCATGTGATATCAATCCACCATATAATATGGCTGTCCATACTAAAGCTTGCTAAACTTTTAAATAGCTTCTTCTTAAAAAAAACACTTGACAGAATTTGACCAAATTTTAGAGAAAGCATCTTTGCATAAAAGTCATTACATTTTTTTACAAATGATGTCTATTCCCATCAAACATGGCCAAAAAAAACCCCTTTGAATGACTTCTCCAAAACCACTTAACAGAAGTTAACCAACTTTGACAGAAAGCTTTTTGGTATAAATGCCTTTTAGATTTATACAAATGATACCGATCTACCATCAGATATGGCTGCTATTACTAAAAATGGAAAAAAAACTTTAAATGACTTCTCAAAAACCTTTTCAGAAAGCATTTGGGGATAAAAGCATTTCTAGTCTGCACAAATGATGTAAATCTCTCATATGTGGCCACTGTTACTAAAAATCTAAGCAAAACTTCAAACTACTTTTTGAAAACTGCTAGACAGCATTTGACCAAACTTCACTGACTGATAGAGTGTGCATGACCACACGATGTTAGACAAAAGTGTATGGATCTCAGGTTAGGTACTGTAAGATGTCCTTAAAATGCAAATTTTCTGTCAGAATTGTGTTTTTCATGGTTATCAAGTAATTAACACAGCAGCACATTGGCATGTGTGAAACTTTACATGAAATTTCTATGTATAAAATGTCATTGAACTTGTGTACATTTTTCTGGCCAGAAAGATGCCAAAGAAGTAAAACTACCAAATTGTCAGCACCCTTACTCTCTTGAGAAATAAATTTAAAGGTAACAAGACACACAATGTCATAAACTTTGCATCTACAGGTTGGGCAAATATTCTCCTGGAACCAACAAAATGAAAATAAATACATTAAAGTATTTGACTGAGTTTTATTTTAAAAGAGTGTATGTACATTTCTAAAGCTAACTTAGGCATGCACTTTTATGGCTAAGACACAATACAGCTGTGACCCGTGCCTGTTGTGTGTAAGTGTATGGATGGTAGGCAACCAGTGTTTTACAAAGCAGCTAAATTGTGCATCTTTGTAATAAACTAAAATTTGTATATGTCATATTTTGTTTTCTGTCTTTACTTTAAATCACCTTATAAACATATTAAGAGCACACAATGAGTATTTTCTTTATTGTTGGCAGTGTCTACAGGTAACCTGTGTTGGGATATGAGATAATTTTACATTGTGCCATTACTCCATATTTCATTTAAAGACCTGGCTTGGCTTGCTTAAAACCAACTTTTGAGAACATTCTCAGCTGAAAATTTGGCAAAGTCCAGATGAGCCATTTTGTTTCATAACTTGTGTTTAGTGCAATTGACAAGGTGCAAAACAAAAGATAAAAACCATGATCCCAGTCTGATAGCTCAGACCATTTCTGACAATCAGAATATCATCCTTTTTTGACTTGGACTCGGTGCATTTCTACATGTGTCTCTTGGGTGCTCGACACTTCATTTAAGCTGTCTCTTTTCAATTCTGCTGTCAATCATATCCTTGTTTGTGTTGTATTTATTATTTTCTCCCCAGTCCTTGCTTTATTTTTGTGTATATGTGTCCCTTTTTCATTGAGTACATTGCTAGCAAAAGAGTACTTCTTGTGTCTGATCCCTCTAATAGTAACCTGTGTCAGGGTAAGTAATTCCTACCCAATTGTTGTTCCAGTTTATTGTTGTATTCCTTATATTCCTCTCTGCCTTCAATAATGCCTCAAGGTGTCGGTAAATGTGGGCATAAATGGCAGTGTGGGACCACTCCCACCTGTTTCATGTGCATGGCATGTGTACACATGGACTGGTGCCCCATTTGTTGTTTGTGGCCCAATACAATTTCGGACTTTGGAGAAAGTTACCAGGCCTGTAGGGCCAGGAAGAAGGGTCAATCTTCTTCCTCTTCATCTCTGGAGGACCCCTTCCATTCCCAGAAGGGGTCAATGGCACTTCCTAATGTAGGGAAGTAACGAGTTTCCAATAGAGAGATGACCAGGATAAGGAAGTTGCCTGCTTCATCTAGGGGTGGGTTCTTGGTAGGAAGGTGTCAGCTCATGAGAGAGAGGGATCCTCATCACTTCCCAGTGTGAGAAAGTTGCCACCCATCAATAGTGAGCCCTGTATTCTAATGCAAGGGAAGTGCTGTCATCTACTTGCTCAAGTTGACCTGGATTTAAATCAAGGAGATCTTGTTTATGTTCATCAGTGTCGAGTTCCCCAAACAGAGACTCCCCAATAAGGCTTCTGGCACTGCTCACCAGTTAATGTGTCAGGTGACATCAAAGGTCTGTCACCAGGTGGGGGCCCTGGGTGTCTAAGTGGTTTAAGGTACTTGACTTACAGATCGCTCATATCTCACCTCTGTCCACATGGGTTTGAGTTTTGCCTCAACAAACATGGGTATGTGAGAAAGCTTGCCAGTAGCTTTCTGTGAGTTGGTGGTTCTTCCCGGGTTTTTCCTCCACCAGATATACTGGCCACCTGTATAGCTGAAATGTATGTGCAGAAAATGGTGTTAAACCCCACAAAATTCAAAACTGTCACCAGGTGCCAAATACCAGGAACCAGAGAATGTGTCAAGTGACAGTTATAGAAAGTCTGTCACCAGGCATTGGGTCACTTGATACCGGGCGTCAGACACCAGTCACCGGTCACAGGATGATGTCCCAAGTGACTTTCAGTGAGTGTCTGTCACCAGGCAGTGAGTACCGAGTCACCAGGCATTGGGTGCCAATCACCAGGTATGATGTATGATGCCAATCTTCAGTTTTCAGTATCAGGTCAATGATCACTAAGCACTGGTCACTGAATACCAAGTTCCAAGGTATGTACACCAGTGATCGCACACTGGTCTTCGGACAAGGTGCCAGATTGTGACCACCTATCTAGTGGAAGGGATCAGTTTGATAACCTTCCATTCTCTATGTTTCTATTTAATCCCTCTGAGGAATGGACTTCAAGTTTTGAGGACCAGTCATGGGGTAGGGATCAGGTTGATACATTTCCCTTCTTGATGTTCCTGTTCAACTCCTACAGAGCCTGGGAACTCCTACAACCTGCTGGTGAGTTGGCCATGGATCAGTGGACCGGGCTTGCCTGAGATCTTCTCTGCTTCCTCTCCATCTCCTGTACCAAGAGGGAATTGTTTGTTCCTTTCTCCAGGGACAGAGAGGATTAACAGGCTAGTTCCACGCACCTACCCCCACCCCGAATGTGAGCAGTGACGGGACAATGAATCCCTCTTCACCCAAGAGTGATATGAGAGAAAATAGACCTGCCTTGCCCTGAGAGTGTAGACAGGACAACAAACCATCAATTTTTTTTGCATACTGGCATACATGTGATTCTACCAGAGGTAGGCCAAAAATACTGTTTAAAAGGACGTCTACTGCACATACCGTTTTATAGTTGAAATCTACCACTTTTGAGAATTTAAAGAATTTTTTAAAAAACTTGAATAAAAAAACCCAAACATGGTATTTTTACATGTTCTATCAACACATTAGAGAAACCAGCCAGAACCAGTCTGCTGATGATCAGAAATGTTCCACACAGTACAATGACTGGTGTAGTGATGCATGGCAGAGTAATAGGATTAGAATTATTATTGAACAGCTAACGTGCATACAGCAAGCTGTTAATTGATTATCTTTTTTTTGTAATTTGGGGAGTTTAATGCAAAACACAGGATGTTTTTTGAGGTATTATAAGTAATAAAGGGATCAAAGGTTGTCCATGAAGTCTTCTGAGCCTTTTATGAAAATCAGCCAACCTTTGGCAGAGGGGAGATAAAATGGAGAGACCGACCATAAAAAATGATTTCAGTAGACACAGTAGAGTAAGTATTTTGATTTTTTGTATTGTTTAATTGTTATTGTATTGTTCAAGATGTTTTAAGAGGAATATTTAAGAACAGCTCTTACATTTTTTGTTCAATTCATGTCAAAATCATAAAATGCCAAAATGTGTGCTTTCTCCCAATGCTAAGAAACCACTGGATAAGAAATATTACAACAAGTTCAACAGTGCTTGGATATCAGAGTTTAAGTGTGTGCAGGCGAGTAGCAAAGGTACTGAGTTTGCATTGTGTGCTTCAAAGGTATGCATATTTTGTATTTCATAAACTATTTGAAGTTTTCATGCACATAATTAAGTTCAAGTCCTAGATAAAATATATAAGTTAAAAAAAATATATTACAAGATAAATAATGTTAAATTTGGGATAAATTATTCATAAAAGTATTTTTTCATTGTTTATTTCAGGTGTAAATCAATCTTTACTTTTTTTAAAATTACAGCAGTGAAACTTGCCAACAGATTTTTGGATCTGAGCCATGAAGAGAAAGAAGCCCTTGACGATGCAGTCAGCAACCTTACAAACCCAGCAACAGAAAAATTGAAGTTAGAACTTCTTTGCAGGCTGAGCATGGTTGTCCCATCATTGCCACATTCAAATGCTGATAGAAAGAGGACCTTCTCCACTCTTCACAAAGTACAAAGTGATTCAAAGGGGAAATCTGGACCAGAGAACTATTGACAGCCTGTTAAGTGTGAAGCTTAATAATCACATTGAGTGCCATCAGTGGTCACCAGACAGTGATCTTGTAAAGGAAACTAAAAATGCTATTGGATTTTATATATATATAAAACACTTTTACAGTGAACTATAAGACAAACAACTCTTCCTTTTTCATTAATTGACAATATACTGACTCATATTATTTAATTGTTATTGTAATATTTTCCATCAGAATCAGAATCCAACTCTTATTCATGTTCAAACTTGCTGTTTTATTATAGTATGAAGAGAATATATATTATGGCAAAAAAACGCACTTGTTTTATTTTCAGTCCCCATAAAACATAATATTTATGCCAATAAAAAAGTCTTCTGGTTTAGAAGCCAATCTACTGATCAAAATTTGTAAATCTACTGGTTTAAAATCCAGGTTCTGTCACATGTATGCACTGGGCCCTTCTCATCTGTTGTGTTCTCCTCCTCCATCCCACCCACTGCGTCAGGTGACAGGAAGAAATGATGTGGACATTTGATAAGGCAGTAAATTGGGTTTACCACCTTCTTCCCCCCGATCTATGTTCCAAACTGTCTGGATCGTCAGAGGCTAGGATCCTGTCCAGTTCAGTGAGGTTCTCCGGGACACAGCCCAAGTCAGATAATCTTTTGCTCCCTCACTCAGCAATGGTGAGGGAGCTAGTGTTCCAACTCACTCAGAAAATTCCAATTTGATACTCCGTATACTCTTGCCAAGCAAGTTTAGAGTCAGTTCGGCTCTGCATGTTTCTTCTAACAGACATAATGGGACAAGTTTGAAACAGATTAAAATAAAAGTTGAAAGATGAATTATGTTGTGTGTTTTTTTATCTTCATTTTCTTGTCACTGGCAACTTTTTAAATCATTTATTTTTTTACCATGAGAAAGATTTTTTTAAAATTTGTAACTGTTGAGATGGTCCAAGAAACTAGTAGATTACCATATTTTCCAATTTCCAGTGTAAGAAGAGCTCAAATGCAAACAGCTTGTCCCAAGAGTATATGACTGATCTGCAGATCAAAGTCTGCAGTATTCATTTGGCAAATAATTTCCAACGAAAATCATTAACTTTGATCTACCAACATATTAACAACAGTAGATATGACTGTACACTGTTGCAGATGAACTGGGCTACTATGCAGAAAAAAATGTTGTAACAAAGCCTTGGCAGTCTCTACTGATGAGTGACAACCTGTTCAAGGGGGAAAAAATTACTTTATGACTTTTAACTCTTCTAGAGTCTCAGGATACCAATAAATAGAGACTATTTTCACATTTTACAATTTTAAAGAGAGAGTCACCAAGTTCTCTATTTAGTGGTAACTAAATGTAGCATCTGCAAAGCAAAACAAGGTCACCAACTGTCTCCATAGCAAGTATTTTACAATTTACCATAAATAGTATTTTTTAACTGTTATACACAAAATACAGCAGACAGAGGCAACCTATGTAATATTCAAAGAGGGAATTAGCTTCACAGTAACTGCTCAATAGCATTTGTCTTCAGGCCAGTATTTGTTAAGTAAATCACTTTATCCATGTTATTAGAATGAAGCTGACTTTGATGTTATGTCACTAGTTTTCCAGCTGTACTAAAGATTCTTTCACTAAAAACATACGTGCACTGAATACATTGAAACTTTCTTGCCAAAGAAACTAGCGTTGGGTATAGCAAGGAGTTCAGTTTCCACCAGTTCAGGACATAAAATTTAATAAGAACATATTTCTTCTACTTGCTTTCCCCCTGAAGCAATTTTTAATTTATTTTAATACTGATAGTGAGGAAACTCATGACCTTAACAAAAATCCAGAGAAATTTGGTATTTGATCCTGGGTGATGTGTCAAATGCCATAAATACTAAGCCATCACAGCTTCCTTGGGTGGGGATCTCAATGATTTACAATTTATGACTCCAGGAGTGGAGCCCCAGGGGAGTAAGGACTCACCTTGGAATCCATGCTGACTACACAGATTAAAATCCTTGTAATGTAAAGTAAGTGTATGTACTTTTAGGGTGGGGGTATGAACACTTTCTAAT
This sequence comes from Margaritifera margaritifera, assembly GCA_029931535.1. NCBI lineage: Eukaryota > Metazoa > Mollusca > Bivalvia > Unionida > Margaritiferidae > Margaritifera > Margaritifera margaritifera. The sequence continues at coordinate 2,874,190 of JAQPZY010001649.1, read as the reverse complement.
TTATGAATCGTGGCCAAGTCCCTAGGACCTTAGAGAAATCCGGGGACAATCCTGGTTGTATAAATGTCTTGATCTTTTTTCTCTCTCTTTGTCACTCTCTATCCCTCAGGATGTGTGCAGGTTTACTCGAAACTTGGGCTATATATTAGTTACAATAATATTGTAAACTACTGGGCAACTCTTGTATCATGATCTTCTCATTCCTAGAAAAAAAAGCAATGTCAATCGCTTTCTTAGTCTGTCATAGTTGTAAATTACATGTGCAATTTTAGAATTATATCTAATGACAGATGGGCATATAAATAAGATTGCTGGTCATGAGGGGATACAAATGAATTTACTTTTTTCTTCTTATTTTTTTAAAATGTATGATTTAAACAGTTGAAGGCAGTCAAATAATAAATTTTTGTCTTGGAATGAATGCAAAAGTCTCTCTCTCGCTCACACACACACACACACACACGCAGACATTTACAGTTTACTTTTTTAAAAGTTTTTTTTTTTTTCTCTTTGTTAATTCAGTTGGAAGCTATTACATGTAGGTTTTTTATCCTACTAATGTATCAATGGTCAAAGTTTGCTTAAGATTTTTCTCTCTCTCCATGTCTCTCTCTCTCTTTCTCAGGAATTAGTGCCAGAATTAATTCAGTACACCATGACCATCCTCAGCAACTAGAGAAAAGTCATTTTATTTTATTTTCCTTATTTGTATTTGTTTTTATTTTTTCTGCAAAAAGTCCTTTACAATTTATGCTACAGTCATGAATGGGAATGTCAGCGTCTGAATCAGGCCAACCTATGGATTTGGACTCAGAGAGAGAGAGAGTTGTGCATGATGATCATTTTACTTATGTCACAGTGGTATTCTTTTATCAGGTCATCCTTTATGCAATGATATTGTGGCCTTATAGAAGGGGTGGTCTCTCATGAGGAGGTTGAAATGGTTAAAATATATAACTTTGGTGTTGAGCAAGATGGCCTTATAAAAGGGTTGGCCACTCAAGAGGAGACCAATGTATTTTTTTTAGATTGCCATCTAAGCCATACATTATGTTCATTTCAGTTCTGAATCTGCTAAGTCCATTAGCGGTGTAATGTATTACATATACATGTATTCTAAATCTATTGGACTCACAAGAACAATGTTTACAAAGCAAGATTTCTATCATATCTGGTAAAAGAAGTTGAAAAAATTGTTTGCAAACAACCTTATTATTATTAAAATCAAATGCCACCAACATCAAGACAAGTGAAATTATACAGTCTGATGTACAGATCGATTTAAATGAGAAACAAAAATATACATGTATCAAAATAAAATGTAATGATTTCTTTTTAAAAATATCTTAGAAATACAAAAATATCAGTGTTAAAAAAAGAAACTGCAATGCAGATTCCATACACTTATTTAGCTACCTCAAAGTGAGCTTGAAAAGTGTATGTCTGAGCTAGACTCTTAAATATATGTACACTTGTTTTAAGGAATAAAATTACCATAGTTAAATGCCCTAACTTACTGAATTTTCCTTTGGTGGGTTTCCAGGAGAATATTTGCCTTAACCTACAGATGCCAAAGTTTTGAATTCTTGTAATTTGTTATCTATGAGATTTGTTTCAGAAGAAGGTAAAGGTAACAAGCACTTGGTATCTTTGCTGCTTTGTAACTTTAATCAAAAAAGCGTTGATGAAATTTCAGTCAGGAAAAATTTAAGTTAAGCATCACAGCTGCTGATCTGTTTCTGTTGCATAGTATATTTGATAGACATGAAAAACGTTAATTTTGGATAGAAAACGTTTGCTTTTCATATGTATAACATTAGTACACTTTTGTTGAACATTTTATGGCTGTCTACAGTTTACCAGGTAGTGAAATTTGACAATGCATTCCATCATGAAGGCTTTCAATTTTGTACAAAAGATGCTGATCTGCCATCAAACTTGGCTGCTATTACTAAAAATGGAAAAACCTTTAAATGACTTCTTCTTAAAAACACCACTCAACAGAATGTGACTAAATCTAACAGAAATAATTCTAGCATGAAGGTCTTTACAATTTGTACAAATGATGCCAATCCACCATCAAATATGGACATTGTTACTAAAAATAGTAAAACCTTACTAAAAATAGTAAAACCAAAGGGCCAAATCAACTTATTGTATGGCCCTGCATCTGTTGTACATTGTCTGTCATCCATCATCCATTATATATCCATCAACATTTACTATTTTCAGTTTCACAAAAACTAGAGGACTAATTTCAACTAATTCAGCAGAGAGCATCCAGATATGAAGGCCTTTCAAATTTATGATTGCTGATCCATACAACAGATATTGACCAAATTTGACAGAAGCTATCCTGATGTTAAGGCCATTCAATTTTTTTTTAAAAATTGATGCCAATCCATCATCAAATATGGCCACCATTACTTAAAAAGAAAAACCTATCAATGACTTCTCAAAAACCGCTCTTCTTTGACCAAATTTGACAAAAAACATTCTGGCATGAAAGCCTGTCATATTTTTTACAAACGATGCTGATCTGCCATCGAACATGGCCACAGTTACTCAAAATAGAAAATCCTTTAAATGTGAGTTCTCATCAAAATGTACTCGACAGAATGTCACCAGATTCAACAGAAACATCGCAGCATGAAGGCCTTAGAAATGTATACAATGATGCTGATACCCCATGAATAAAGGAATTCCTCAAAAAAATTGCTGAACAGAATTAAACCAAATGTGACAGAATGCTTCCTGGTGTACAGACCTTAGTTCATCTGTATACACCCTAAGTAAGGCAAAGTGTATTGTATTATGATGATGTCCATTGATCCATCCATCTGTTCATCTCTTCCCTATTTTGTTTTTTTGTTTCCACACAATACCTCGATCTCCACCATCTATCATTACTAAACTTTGTAAGTACACCTCTCCCTCGATAACTTGTGCCCTAATAACTCACAAAGCCACTTATAACATGGGGTCAGGTGTGGATCCCATTTTTTTTTTCTTTGAGAAAATATGAAAATAATTGGCCCCCATTTGCTGAGTGTGAAGAAAATCACGAGCAGAATTGGTAAATGAAACCTTGATATATCACTCGTTTTATAGTTGCAAATGGTGGTTAATGCCTGGAAAGTTAGACTCAACATTGTGAAATTTACAAGTTTTAATAAGTCACATATTTTGTTTGATTTTCTTCGAAAAAAAATTTCTCAGTACCCTGTACATAACAATATATGACGAAAATATTGATAAATTAAAACGTCAGTAATGCCTACTGGTGGCAATACTTTAAGAAATAAATACCAATTAAATAAGTGTTGTCAAGTGAAATTCATGTATCAGTATTATCTTTTAATTCGGTTTTAGTGTAATCATTTTAGATGTGATATGTCGTCCTGTATTCAAATGTAATAAGTGTCAATCGACCATCACAGTGATGCCCACAAGCATTTCAATGAGAACCTAATTAAATACAGACTGTGTTTTGATCTCCAACTTGTGGAAGTGTTGGTTGCATTGTTACAGTCAATTAAAAGTTGACCTGTTTTGTATTATCATGTTAATTAGTCTTTTGTATCAAATCAACTAAATGGGTAGTTTAAAGGCATAAAAATCCTACCTGCATAAGAGATAGTGGCCACGGTCGTGTGTTAAGTCAACACATGTTAATTGACTATTTGAAAAGTACATTTAATGTAATCAAGATATCTAAGTGGTTTATCATACTCATTAGCAAATGTGATCAACAATAGCAAAGGAACCAAGCAAAAGGCGTACTAGATGCATGAAAAGTTTAGTTTCACAGATAAGGTTCATTATGGAGAAAAGTTCCAAAGTTCATAGTGAACTTTAAATTGCCAAATTGGCACTCAGAGGTTTGCTCAAGGATGAACAGAAATTTTGCTATAACTTGCAAAGAAATCACAGCATAAGTATTTGACTAAAATAACAATAAAAAAAACAGCTAAATATTTTTGTTTCTCTAAATAAATGTCACTTTTTTGTAAAAAAAATAACAAATATTTGTTTTATTCAGAATCTAAAGTAGTGATGCGCTGCACAATGTTTTCACTGGTACATATGTGATGTGTGTTGAAACCACTTGGAGTAACGTTTTAAATGATCTTTGAGAGATTGGATATATTGAAAATAAAGGTAATTTATACAGAAAAGCAAAGAACATCATTAGAAAAAGCTATTTATTGCCAATTATTCCCAGCATGATCATTAAATGAGTATTCAACAACTTAATCCTCTGCCTGCCTCCCCCACCTCTTCCCACTGTAGATGGCCATCGCTTTCTTCATTTTTCATAGGTCCGTCTGTAACTTGCACACTCACCCTTGCTTATACCACAGTCTATGTTTTTGGACCCCACTATGCGCAAATTATTGAGGGAGAGGTATAGCTTGCATTTGGGGAAAGGAAGAAATCAATTGATTTCGGATTCCAAAGGTCAAATATCAGACCAGTGAAACGTAAAAGAAATATAATGATGCTATTTACCACATAGTGGGCTTATAATGTACAGTTGACCTTACTATGTTGTACAACTATCTGACCTGCCATCAAATACAGATGAAGATACAAGAAAAATAGAAACCATGAAACAAAAATGATTTCATTACCAATCAACAGAATTTCAATAAATTTTTACAGAAAGCAGTGTGGTTACCCAGTGTTCTTACCAACTATTTTTGCACTCAGCTAGTAGGTAGATGTTAGCCAGGTCTTGTTTTAAGACCTAAATCTAAATTGACAGCCACTTATCCTGTTTGCATATTATTGAAAATAACTTCTTTTTGTCTGATTTTAGCAACGCTTGATTAGGGTCACACTGATATCAACAACTGCAAGATTCAAAAATATCTTGAACCAGAATGAGGTATGTTGTTATATTGTGTGTCATACATTGTGTGGATGATACATTGTTTGCAATATGCCAATGCTCACAGTATTAAAACATTTTTAGAAAGATTCAGTTTGGAAGAAAGCCCTAAACCTGTAACTCCTAGTGTGGAAATTTACTTTGTTTTCTTCCAATCAATTTAGGAGGGGTATTTGAAAAGTTCTGAATATTTTGTTATAACTTTTTTGTTTCTTGTAAACTGTCAGTAAATTTAATGCTGATGAATAGACAAACTAACATTCTATGAAATAATCTGCAGCAGCATGTGCAGCATGCTGGGTATCTTCAGATATATGCATGTGGCATGACATAGGTAACTGACGGTGACGTAAAAACGTTAGAGAGAGAAAACAATTCTGCTACTGAGCAGAGAGCATACTGTAAAATCTGAGTGCTCTTGGGGTACTCTCCAACTGACATCAACGCTAACTTGGATAAAGTTTACATATGTAATTCTCTGTCATATCCTACAACTTTGAGATGGTTTCATGGCTTTAAAGATTGTTTGCAAATCCATGGAAGATGACCTACGTTCTGGAAGAATGTTGTCTGCGATTGGTGAGCAAGAAGTGGCTGTTGTGAAGGGGGGCAATTCATGAAGATGCTCAATACACAGTGGAAGATATTTCTATTATCATGAGCATTAATTTGTTAGCTGTTTTTAATATATTGAAGAATCATTGAAAGCTCAAAAAGGTTTGTGCTAGATGGGTTCTGCATTTGTTGGCGGCTGATCAAGAACAGACTCAGGTTGTAATCACCCCAAAACTCCTTGCCAAATATGAAAAGAGTGACCAGAGACATTTAAATTAGATTGTCACAGGTGACAAAACATGGATTTGCTTTTTTGAACCCGACTTGAGAGAAAATAATAAAGTTTGGATCTGAGAAAATTAGCAGATACCACACAGCACTCTATGTAGTCAGACTGTCAAGAGAGTTTTATACACAATATTTTTTTATGTAAAAAGCCCATTGGTCAGGTACCTGTGCCTGACTTTGCTAGTGTCTACTGGACATTTTTATACCTCCAAAGCGTTACCAAAAGTTGTGGAACACTACTGAACCACACATCAGCACACCAGTACTTGATGTATCCATCTTCTCCATGTCAATGTACTGGCGAATAAATCTGCTGTTGTGACAGATTTCTTGAAGGAACACAACATCCAAACTTTGCCATATCCTTCATACAGCCCAGATTAAGCTCTAAGTGATTTTTGGCTAAATCCCGCTATAAAAGATTTGCTGAGGGGCAGATGATTTGAAAGCTGTCATGTGGTTGGAAGTGCAGTTTTCCAGTGGATGAACCACATACCGTATATACTCTCATATAATTTGGGTCCAAATGCAAACAACATAGACCCTGATCTGCCATTGCATAATGTGCCTGCACAATACGGTCTATGTTGTTTGTTCTGCTGATTAGTCCTTACAAACTTTATGGACTCAGATCTGCCGGCACATTATGCGCCGGCAGATCTGGGTCTATGCAGTTTGCAGTTGGTATCAACTTATATGCGAGTATATATGGTACCTAAAAGTGAATATAAAAAATCATTTAATAATTGGATAATCAAACTAAAAAAATGTGTAGAGGTGAATGGGAAGTACCTTGATGAGATGCACTAAATTAAATATTCCGTTCACAAATAAAAACTTTGTTGTACAGTGCACTAATATTCAGAACTTTTTAGATACACCTTTTATCAAGTGGTTGTTTCTTTACAATGAATATTGTTTATAAAAATTGGAACTTTTGCGGAAAAGTCAATTGCAGTTTATGTTTTATCCTCAGCGTGTCTCAAAACTTTTTAAAAAAATTTGAAGATATGTCTTCATGTTTTTTTCACGTCTGCAACATAATGGTTTTATATCAAGTAAGACATATTTGGACATGTTATAACTGCAAAATCATTCTAATGAATTGATCAGTTACAAATTTATAGTACTGTGAACAGTGGTGCACATCTCTTTTTTGCATCTTACACATGTGAAAGCAACAACTCCTTGTCACCTGGCCTGGAAACCATAAAACTCATGGAGCTTGAGCTTAAGAATTTATTTTAACCAATCTCAAATGAGTTACTTTTGATACATCATATCTGATTGGTAGATAGTAGAAACTTGAGCTCTGACTTGGGTTCAGAGTTTTATCATCTCCAGGAATTGTCAGATAGTAATCATTATCAGAAGTTATGACAATGAAACTAGGTTCTGTCTAATAAGAGCCATTAATTTTCATTTTATCTCATTTTCATTCTTTCAGAGAAATTAAATAAACTTTTGTAGCTCACCTCTACTAAATAGGGGTGAGTTATTGGACCTGCCATCAGCATTGGTGTCCACACAGATAAAAGCATATACATCTATGCAGCCTCACTGCATCTCAACCATTCTTTCTTCCTATGTTCTTGGCAATAGTTGGAGTGGGTTTTGCACCTACTCCCTGAGGAGGGGTTTAAGGGGGCTAATTTTGTACATACATGTACATTAGTTGTACATTCTTGGTTAAGTTTTTGCACTTGGCTCAGGTTTTTTTGCACACTGAATACATACTGGTATACCTGGAATCATGAAACTTGGAGAGGGGATGCATCTTGACTGAGTAGTGCACCCTCACCACAAAAGTAGGCCACTGTAACCCATATTTCACACTTCACTGACTGGTTAAATTTTGTGTTAAGTTTATTTCTCAAGCTCTGTTCATGATAGAATCATGAAACATGATTTTATGCATTTCTATTACTACCACACCCTTACAACAAAAGCAGGTCACCTACATTTAACATTTTACTGGTTTAGGTTAAGTTTTTGTGCTTAACTCATGACCAAATAGGTGTTTTGCACCATTTATATATACTGTTATTCCTAGATTTCTGAAACTTAGTGAGGGAATGCTTCTTGATGAGTACTACATCATCATAACAGCAGTAGGTCACTGTGACCCATATTTCATGCATTTAGTACAAGATTGTTAGCATATTGCTGCTAGCACAGTCCATCTTGTATGATGACATGTTTGATCAGTGTAAACTCTGCTGTTTTTGCTGTTTTTTCAAGTTACAGATTCCATACATGTTTGAAATGATAGTACTTGCTTACTGTGAGAACACTTACTCAGACAGAACCATATTATCAAATGCACCCTGATTTTGTCTTCGTCACTAATCCATTTGATGCATTAAAATCGGCAGGATTAATGTATTGATGATTAAGACTCAGTCTGGTAGCGTAAGTTACATCTTGCAGGTTTTACAGTGTTCACAAAATACCTCAAAATGAAATTAGTTTCAGAACAGGTAGTATAATACCCAATTTATTAAATTCTTATCTAGAGCTCTGCTACCACACCCTTATGCCAAAAGAAGGTCGCTGTAGTCTACATTACACATTTTGCTGGTTTAGATTAGGGTTTTGCAAGTAGCTCATCATCAAATAGTTTCTTGCATGAGTACTACACTCTCATCACAAAGGTAGGACACTGTGGCCCATATTATATGCTTCACTGAATTTGGTAAAATTATGTGTTTTAACAGTTCATGCTGGAATCAATAAACTAGATGATTGTATACATCTCTCTTAGTACCACACCCTATAATAAAAAAAGGTCACTGACCTACATTTCACATTTTAGTGGCTTAGGTTAAGTTTGAGCATTTAGCTCATGTCCATATAACTTTTTTTGCATATTATGTACATTCTATCCTGCTTAGAATCGTGAAACTTGGTGAGGGGATGCATCTTGATGAGGATTGCATCCTCATTTTAGTAGTTGGTCATTATGGCCTATATTTTACGCTTCACTTACTTGGGTTAAATTTTACATTTGATCATTTCTTGGGCACTGTTCATGCCAAAATTATGAAATTTATAAGAATATGCATCTTTATTAGTACTACACTTTTACTACATTTTATGCTTTAATAACATGGGTTAAGTATTTGTCTTTAGCTCATAACCACATAAATTCTTCCATTCGTTATATATCCTAGCCTATTCAGAATGCCTTTTCTGACCAATGCAGTTGGAAGTAGGAATAAATATGTTATTCAATGGCAAATGTTCCATATTAATGACTATACATTGTATATTGTGGTAGGCTACACTCAACAGGTTAACTGTATTGTACATGTGAATAAGTATAGAAATAAGCTGAGTGGACTGCATACTGCATGCTTTCATTGTGAGGCCTTATCTGTAGTGGCTAATCAAGGTATTGTTGCATGAATTATGCATGTACTACTGGTTGTCACTCCAAAGTTACTCAGAGTCTCACACTTCCATCCAGTACAATCTGGCTTCTAGAGGTGGACAATGACAATAGCTTCAGAAGCAAATTTTCAGAACAATGATTTAAAGATTTTTTTTACAAAAACAACAGTAGTGTCTGGTTGTTATCAGCTCATAATAGTATTTCCACTTTGATATCATAGAAATGAATGTTCTTTTTTTATTGTTTCATGTCATGTATGCCCAGTCACAGTATGTATGTATGTTTGTATGTATGTGGTTAAATTGTATGTCAGCACAATACTGGCTATATAGTGCTGATTAAAAGTTAGAAGTTTAACATTTTAAAGAGATTCAAAGTTAAAATGTAAATATAAAATATTGCAATAAAAACTTTAGTTGGAAAAGGGGCTAATAATTCATTGTCAAGATCACTTTAGTCTGAACTTATTTACTGCATGATAAGTCAATTTTAAAATGGCTATTGGAGACTACTAAAAACTTCACAGAGGTGAGCAATGTAATCATTGATTACATTCTGATTATCGCAAACACTTGTACACCCACTTTATATAATGAATTGTTTTCACCTTATTTCCAGTTAAAGCATTTTTGTAATTAAACTGATTTATTATTCTTAAACAATTTATTTATGATAACTGCATTACAATAATTTACTGATTAAAGTCTGCATATGTACACAAATAAAATAGTCTTTGTAAAGAACAGAATTCTTTCTGTAACCAATGCATTTCATACATTTCTGGCAGTTAATTATCAACAGGTTCAACTTAGATGTGGTATTTTATCCAGGATTAAAAGATAGCATGGGAAGAAAAGCTGCAAAGAGGGATCTCTGTGGTGGAAAAACCAGGTTTTCATTTATCCAGCATGGTTAAGTTGAGTCTTCAACTGAAGTCCATAATCTTGTAGTCCAGTTGGATTATCTTTGCACCTGACTTAAATCTTGATAATCTAATTGTAGCTGCCTTCAAGCAGAGTTGCTTCTTGTCTGGATCTGCTTGGCTGGTTTGCCTTGGTAAATTCCTGACACTAGTTGACAGGTGAAGCTGGACACGTGATTGATAAACTGTTAACCTCAGTTTAATATCAGTAATAGCTTACTCTGTTGCTATTGCTTAGCTAATCTATTTCCGTGACGGGAAATACCCGACCATATGATGAGAATTCATCCTCCCATAGGGTTGACTAGAAAGTTCTAGTGAATATAACTCCCTGTGTAAACCCCCCAGTCTTCTACACGTGTCACCCACAATCCATCATTCTTTTTCCAGTCGTCATCTTGATGAAGACGGTGAAATTATCACTTGAGAAAGTGCCTTCACTAGACGAGTCTACCTAGCAAATTATGATCTTTCATTACGTTTTTCTTAAACTACAGGTGGTATTTGCCCTTGACCAGTATTTTCCTTGTCTGGAAATATTCAGCTCCATTCTACTTAGACAGAGAGCGAGTCGCACCCTCACGGGAGGGAGGAGCAGCACCCTCTTTCGTCATGAAGGACAGAGAGTGAATTGCGCCCTCCCATGAGTGAGGAGCAGCACCCTCTACAGCCCCACAGTTCGGTGTTGGCCGAAAGTGAGTCGTGCCTCCCCCTTTCAGCCCCCATGGCCTGTTGTCAGCAACAGGATCATGCCACCCTGAAAGGGCTGAGCAAACATGTTACAAACATAGTCCATGCAGCAAAATCGGCCCACTACAGTACTAAGATCACTGAAAGTTCCAGTTGCAAAGAGCTCTTCGAGATTACTAACAAGCTAATGTCAAGGAACAAATGTATACCACTTCCAACTTCCTTCTCTCCATTCAACCTTTAGGACCAGTTTGCAAATTTCTTCCGTGACAAAGTACAAACCATTAGAGATAAGCTTGACAACACAATTTCAATTGACTCGTCGTCGCCATACAGTTGCAATACAGAATTTCAGCGGCAACCGTTAGCATTTGAACCTGTCTCTATGGATTTAGAACATACAATCATGATGAAGAGTGCCCCAAAGTCATGTGAACTTGATCCGATTCCGACATCACTGCTGCTTGAGTGCTTAGATCCAATATTGCCTTTACTAACTGATGTTATTAATACTTCTCTCTCATCTGGGGAATTCCCATCATTTTTCAAAACTGCCATTGTAAAGCCTCTGCTGAAGAAACCAATACTTGACCATAACGATTTAAAGAACTACCACCCAGTTTCTAACCTCCCATTCATGTCAAAAATCTTAGAAAAAGTTGTTCTATCCCATCTTGTATCTCATCTGAATTCAAACATTAGCAATGTACAGTCTGCATATCGCCCTCACCACAGTAACGAAACTACCCTTCTGAAAGTAGTTAATGACCTTCTCTCTGCTTTGGATAGTGGAAAGATTACAGTCCTCACCCTCCTTGACTTGTCTGTAGCATTTGACACAATAAACCATCATGTATTTGGCATTCACACTACAGCCTTACTATGGTTCAAGTCTTACTTGGTCAACAGGACACAAATTGTGTCTGCAAATGGAAAACACTCCAGCCCAACTGAAGTTGATGCTACCATCCAAGGTGTAGAGAGGTGCATTTCTGATTTGAAATCATGGATGACATGTAACAAGCTGTATATGAATGATGATAAAGCTGAAGCCATTCTGATTACAACACAAAGACTTTTCTCATTCACATCCTTTACCTCAAACAATAAATATCAGCAACACCAACATTAAATTCACACAGTCAGTACGAAACCTAGGTGTTACTCTTGATAGTACTCTCTCATTGCACCAACATGTCATGAAGATATGCAAGGCTGCATATCTTGAGCTGAGATGCATTAGCTCCATTTGCAATTATCTTTCAGTTGATGCCACTAAAACACTTGTATGTTCCTTAGTACTTTCAAGACTGGACTATTGTAACTCAATTCTATCTGGTTCGTCTCAGCATCTACTCCAGAAACTTCAAAAAGTTCAAAACACAGCTGCTCAGATCATTCTTAGAGTACCATGAACAGAGCACACCTCCCCCCTGCTCTGTACCCTACACTGGCTACCCATTCGATCCAGAATCAAACACAAAATTTGTTCTCTGTGCTACATTTCATTGACTGGCTCCAGTCCAACATACCTATCTCACCTCACCCATGTGTACACACCAGCAAGATACTTATGCTCCTCTTCTGACACTCGTATTCTCATTATTCCCACTATCAAAATGAAGTCATACGGACAACGTTCCTTTGCATACCAGGTCCCAGCAACGTGGAACGAATTGCCCACTGAACTTAGACACAAAGACACAGTGATCTCATTCAAGAGTGCTCTTAAAACTCACCTATTTCGACTGCAAGAATAGACCTGAAGACTTAATAATGTTTCCTTACCTTAACTATTTGCAGCATGTTTTTGTTTTCTAATTTCATGGTGTTTGTTTTTCTTAATCATATCATTATATATGTTTTTAGGTGTTATCTAATGTTGTAAAGCGCTTAGAGCTTCTAAAGATTAGGCACTATACAAAGTCCTCATCATTATTATTATTATTATTATCTAAGTCTGTCAGATCTGGGAGAGGATCTTTGTAGTCCTGATTCCCAGGTTATAGTGCAGGATGAGGATGTTATTTCTGTCCTCGTGGATTCTCACGAGTTTGATATGGACTGACAGAGGTGGCACCCCCTTCCTTCGGATCTCCCAAACCATCGGTTAAGGTGGCAGAGGAAGAAGAGGTCTGGTTGTTTGACAAAGCGGTTAATGAGGTTTACCGTCTATTGCCCAATGATTTGTGTCCCAAGCCCTCAGGCTCAGAGGATGCTAAGATTCTCTCCAGCTTGGAGAAACTCGCTGGATCTGCCTCTCGTCCAGATCTCTTGTTGTTTCCTCACTCGGCTACGGTAAAAGAACTGTCTCAAAGGTTTTGTAAGGGCCAAGAGTTTCCTAGACAATGTAGAGGGTGGTCTGTCCCCCCTTCTATGTTGCGACCTTTGGTCTTTTCTGCTAGTTAGCGGGTTCACACTCCTTCCTGGCCCCTTAAACCTCCCACTTTAGACGCCGCAGCAACGCAATTTGGATTTTTCCACAGGGACTTGGGCTTGCCTTCTAGTTAAAACACTGGAGGCCTTAGAGCAAAAAGCTCGGTCACTCGTAACCATAGCTTCGCATGCCAGAAATCTAAATCATCCTGAGCGGACACAGGGCCCTTCACCCACATTTTTTAAAGCCACGTAGCCCTAGTCTAAGCAACAACCCCAGTTCAGACCTCCCCTTTGTCAGTCGGCACCTAAAAGGACACGCCACAGAGGTGAAGGGAAGAGGTTTATGGGCCCTTCCCCCTCTTCTGTGGGTTCCTGTAGGTGCCAGGCTAAACCTTTTCTCAGAGGCTTGGTCCTGCATCACAGTCAATGGCTGGGTCCTCTCTATCATACAAGGAGGACACCATCTTGGGTTTCGAGGTCTTCCTCCTCTAGTAAGGAACCACATGTTCTTCCACCAGTTGAATCTGGTCCGGTTAAAGGAAGAGGTACACTCCCTTCTCCAGAAGGGTGCAGTGCAGAGGGTGTTAAACAAACATTCTCCGGCTTTCTACTCCCGCATTTTCGTGGTGCCCAAGAAAGGGGGAAAGTTTAGTCTAATTATCGATCTTTCCTCCCTAAACAAATTTCTGCAGGAGGAACCCTTCAAGATAGAAACAGCAGCTTCAGTTAGGAATGCCATTAGGCCCAGTCACTGGGCAGTTTCCATCAATCTTCAGGATGCGTATCTTCACATCCCTATCTTTCCTCCTCACAGGAAGTACCTCCGGTTTTGCTTGGATGGAGAGGTCTTCCAATTTTGCCCTCTGCCGTTCGGTCTAGCCTCTGCACCCAGACTATTTACCAGGGTCATGGGAGTAGTTGCAGCCCACTTAAGGTCACTGGGTATCCCAATCCTCCAATATTTCGACGATTGGTTGATCCACAATGGCATGCTAGAATCCCTCAGAATCAACCTGTCTCGCTGTTGGTCTATAGTGACGAGACTGGGTCTCTTACCCAACTTAGAGAAGTCGGAGCTTTCTCCATCTCAAGATTTCATCTACATGGGGATGAATTTCCTTACAAACAGGGGATTAGTCCGTGTCCCTCGGGACAGAGTAAACAAGATCATGTCCCTGTTGGAGATGCTGAGAGCAAAGACCATGTTGTCAACTCATCTTTTTCTTTCTCTGCTGGGGACCTTGAACTCCGCAGCAGACTTGGTCACCCTAGGCAGACTACACTTGTGTCCTCTTCAGTTTCTTCTTCTGCCAAACTGGAAACTGCACAGTAACCCTCTGAATGTTCGGATTTCTCTAGGTCAGGTCTTCCACCATCATCTGTCTTGGTGGATCAATTGGGACTGGTTTCTTGCCAGAGTCCCTATACATGCTCCCGATTCCCACTCCTTTCTGTTCGCAGACATGTCAGATTCAGGGTGGGGCACTTATCTGGAGCCGGAGGGTCTGAATCTTCAGGGTTCATTGTCCCGGGAAGAATCTATCCTCCATATAAATAATTTGGAAATGAGGGCAGTATTCTTAGCCCATCAGGAGTGTGTCGACAACATAAGGGGTCACTGTGTGATGGTCTCCTCCGACAACAAGTCGGTGGTGGCTTACCTCACAAGGAGGCACACATGCCCCTTCTCTCTGCATGGAGGTTTGGAACCTCCTTCACTGGGCAACCTCGGAAGGTATTACCCTTCGAGTTCACCACATTCCTGGCAAAAAGAATATTTTGGTGGACGGTCTGTCCAGGAAAGGACGGATAGTCATCATGGAATGGTCTCTACACCAATCCGAAGCAGATTCCCTGTTCAGACTTTGGGGGACACCCTTGGTGGACTTGTTCGCCACGAGGCTAAACAACAAGCTCCCCTTTTACGTCTTTCCAGTCCACGATCAAAGAGCCTGGGCAGTGGATGCTTACAGCCTTAATTGTAATCGTCTGTTCGCCTATGCCTTACCACCCTTCAGGATGATTCCACAAGTACTTCACAAAGTAAGGAACTCCACTGCTCAGCTCATGTTGATAGCCCCTCTGTGGCCCCAAAGATCGTGGTTCAATGATCTTCTCGACCTGCTGGTAGACCAGCCCAGTATGTTACCCCATAGTATCGATGCCAAGTGGAGAATCTTTTGCGATTGGTGCAGTAGGAAACGTATCAATCCTAGCTGTCCCTCTGAGTGCAGTGGCTGATTTTCTTCTCTTCCTGTTTGAAGAGAGACAATGCTCAGTTTCTACTATCAAGGGCTATAGGGCAGCCCTTTCTAACACTCTAAAATTGTTGATGGGTGCGGCTATTGGTGCAGACTCTCACTTAGCAGACCTGATCAGATATTTCGAACTGCAAAGACCAGTGTCTTGCTCTCTGATGCCTAGGTGGAATCTCTCATGTGTCTTGCTGTCCCTTAATAAATACCCCTGTGAACCTTTAAGTGAGGTTTCTTTTGAGAAACTTACCCTCAAGACTGTTTTCTTGCTCTCCTTAGCGTCCACGAGACGAAGGAGCGAGCTGCATGCTCTAGCCATAGAGCAAAGCTGTTCGAGATTCAGTGGAAATTATGAGTTGGTTTCTCTCCTTTGATAACCAGGTTTTTAGCAAAAAACCAGCTTCTGTCAGTTGCTCCACTTCCAACTGATATCCCCAGTCTCAGTTGTATCTGTGCTGGGGATGATCAGGATAGACTGTTATGTCCAGTTAGAGCTTTATGTTTTTCTTTAGCAGCTTCTAAAGGGAGAAGGAAGGGTAGGAAGTGTCTTTTCCTCCCCCTTAAGGGTTCAGCTGATATTTCAGCTTCCACTGTTTCGAGGTGGATTACCAAAACTATCAAGAGAGCTTACCAGTACCTTACTGAGAGGGATCTTTCCTTCATAAAAATTAAAGCTCATGAGGTTCGAGCCATTGCTACCTCATGGGCCTATTTAACTCATTTGTTTCTGGTGGATGTGATGAAAGCCCCGTTTTGGTGATCTCACATGACCTTCTCCTCCTTTTACTTTTGGTGTTTGGCTTACCAAAGCGAAGGCATATTTTCTTTGGGTCCACTGGTTGTAGCTCAAAACGTGGCCTATGCGGATACCATCCGGCAGTAGTCAACGTCTCTACAGTGGGGGTGAGTATTCCTTGTTATTTTCCTTAACCAGTTGTGAGATCATCAGCCTCCCACCGAACTGGCAAATTCAGCTAAGCAATAGCAATAGAGTAAGCTATTACTGATATTAAAATTTAGTTTTTTTTGGGGGGGGTAAAACTAATTTTAATTATGTAATACTTACCTGTTGTTATTGCCAGATTCCCTCCTCCCTCCCCGCACTGATGTCCCACTAGTAAGGTTACATCCTGAAAAAGAAGGATGGATTGTGGTTGACACGTGTAGAAG
The DNA here is from genome assembly GCA_029931535.1 of Margaritifera margaritifera. Lineage (NCBI taxonomy): Eukaryota > Metazoa > Mollusca > Bivalvia > Unionida > Margaritiferidae > Margaritifera > Margaritifera margaritifera. The sequence goes on along the minus strand of JAQPZY010001649.1, from coordinate 2,857,643 downwards.
ACTGGGGGGTTTACACAGGGAGTTCTCTTCAGTTGAACTTTCTAGTCAACCCTATTGGAGGATGGATTCTTATCATATTGTCGGGTATTTCCCATCGTGGAAATCGATTAGCTAAGCAATAACAATAGGTAAGTATTGCATAATTAAAATTAGTTTTACCCCCCCCCCCCCAAAAAAAACTACATTTTTCTGTAGATTGAGGCTATTTAGCCAACAACTGCTTCCATCATGAGATCAACCAATTGGTGTTTGGTTTATCACACCAGTTGCCAATTGATTTCTTGGTGGAAGTAGGTAAATAGCTAAACTCCACCTAATTGACCAGTTACAGCTAACACATAATGTATGCCACTTATGCCTTCTTGCTCAACCAGCCATTTAAGAAACTCGGTGCTAAAATATTGCTGTAATCAGATCCAGATTATGTCAAGAAAACCACTTCTTAGGATCAGAATTTGTTTTTCCAATCTCCATCATGTTGGATTCAAAAGAATATCTGGTTTTTACACTACAACATTAGAAAGTTTGAACTAGCAAGAAACAATTGTTTCTTATAAAGAACACCACCAGTAATCTCTGTCACATGACTGTGATTGAAAGCTTTCTGGTTGAGTTGTTAATGCACAGACAAAGCCATCACATGGGCTTTGTGTTGAGAGCAGTATCATGTTGCTGCAATCAACGTCTGGTTCATCTGTTGTCCATGAAATCATTTCATTTACTCTTCATTCACACCCAGTTTGAAGGCTTTACTCTTGTATTTGCAGACATAACTGTTTGAAAACTTCATTGTTTATTATTGTTTTTTGTGAGAAAGAAAGAATATAAAGGAAGAAGTGCTAGCTCAATGGATCTTATCCACCCCTTCAATATCTGAGAGATTGGCTTGTATGATATTTGATGGGAAAGAATATTTCATCATCGAAGAATAATAGATGTATTAAATTATTTATTCTCTTTTTTTTCCAGCTTTTGTCAGGATTGAAAACTGTTGAAGAGTTTGAAGTACGGATTTTGCCGTTTAGTACGTAAGTGATTTTTGTTTCTATTTCAGCGTAATATTATTTGTTGAACCCATTTTTACAGAAGCTTGACATATCAATCACTTTTGCATCCATGTATATGTCCAGTCATCCATATGTTCCTGCACACCCTAGATTAACTTGACTATTAAAGTCTTTTACTTATTTAAATATAATGTGGACTCAACAAAAAGAGAATCTTTTGTTTAAATTTAATAAACATCACAAAGTTGACCTGTTAAAGTTATTTGCTGATTTGTATTTATCATATCTGGCATATAGCAGACCATTTTTCCCGATAGTGATCAGTTGATATTTTGGTGATTAACACATATACTCTGGTATAATGTGCCATTCACTGTACTTGTTCTTCATAGTGATCAGTTGATAATTTGGTGATTACCACAAGAACTCCTGTATAATGTGCTGTTCACTGTATATGTTACCCATAGTGATCAGTTGACTAGATGCAGACATTGCTGCTCTCAGTGGTTCATTGGAGGGTTGGAAGGTGGTGCAAGTGACATTAATGTTCCACTTTGCAGTCACTAGAGACTAGATGGTACTGTTGTTCAAACTTCTCCAATGATCTTTCTGCATCTGCATTGCTGTGAGGGAGTGTCAAACCAGAGTCATCTATCAGTTTATGGTCAGACATATAGTGGCAATACTAGTTAGAATGTCAAATCTTGGTTTTCATAAAGGTAGATGACAGTTGCCCATGTCAATATGTTTTCAGTATGTGCAAAGAATAACATGCTCCCCCTTGCTACTGCACTTAACAGTCAAACTCCATCAAGAGTTATGAAATTTACCATTGCTGTGCAGATGATTCATCCTTCCCCGAATCACACCTGCATTTCAACATTTTGACTTCAAAAATGAATCTTAATGTTTTGCATTTTATATTTGGAGTAAAATCCATCTTCAAAGAAATGTTACCATTATTCAGGAACTAGCCAATAATCTTTAAAAAAGATGGGTTAAACATTCTTTTTCAAGGCAATGAAGTGTGATAACTTTTGTTTCTTCAACAAATATCTCTTTGATTTACCTAACTTCAAAAGAATTGAGTTGTCATCTCTTTTTTTCCCTTAGAAGATTTACCTGAAATTGTGTTTTTATAAACATGACAGTGTTGGAGTGTTTGGGAGAGTAAAAAATAATGTTTTTTGTGACACACAGTGTTTTGGCAGCTAACGATATGGCAACAACAAATCAGGGTCAACACTGTTTGTAGTTCGGTTAGTACTTTATATAGTTATATAGTATGATTAGAACCATTTGTTATTTCAAAATGCTGCTAGTCATATATTAGTTTTTCAATCAAGTTCAATAAAATTGTAACAAATGCCAATAAGAATCATAATACTTTGTTAAAAGTTTTCATAATTGCAAAGTTTAACTTTCCTTTCATTCACAGGTATTTATCATTTGTTGACCAGTTGAAGGTAAGATAATGTCTCCAAACTGCTTCACAGAGTTAATTTTTATTATATGCCTGCCATAATGCAGAACATATTATGTTGTTTTCCACCATCTGTAGTTAACAAAAAATTTGGGATTCAGAAGATCAAAGGTCAAGGTAACTGTGGTTCTGCACAATAACTATGAATGACTTGCACTTGTGGTAAGAGATATGCATATCAATTGTACAGCTCACGTGATTTTTCGAAACTCTGCGCATCGCGGTGGGGGTGGAGAGTGAGTGGCGAGGATTAAGAAAAACCCCTCCACCATCACTCCACGCGTCCTGACGGAGTTGTCGCGGAGTCTCGCGGAGAATAGCCCTGCACACCACGCTTTCTCGCGGAATTGCATCCGATCATCACCGCGGAGTGGACGTGGTCTCGATAATATGGGCATGGTTTACTGTTTATTACCCATGCAAGCAGAGGTTGTGAGAGAGAGAGACGGGGGGGGGGGGGGCACCGATTTATCTACATCGTTATCCCTCTGGGGAGCAATTTGCTAACTATTTTATACTGAAAAGAACGTAGTAATTCAGTTAATTATAAATATTTCCTTGTTCTAACGAATATAATGTATGATACATAGTGCTAAATCATATTTAAGATGATGATAACATAATGACAGTGCCTTGTAAACTGTATTAATACTACATTTTGCGCAATGAATCTAATTTCTTTTTCTTCAATACTATGTTATCGGAATCTAAACATGCATTCATATCCTTATTTCTTTTTCAGTAAACGCAATACAAAATTGTAATGATCATACGAAAGTCAGTGATATTTTACTACCTGCAATGAAAAGAACGATAAACATCGAACAAATTAATAACAAAGCTGCAGTCATACCTGACTGAAGTGAAAAATCGCACAAGTTCCGATGGTTACTCCATGCATGAGTACTCATTCACATATTGTACGTTTTTTTCTGACATCCAATCGCTTAAATAAAGCATTATTAAATTTCACATCGTTATTTTATTTTAAACTGTACTATTTTGCATTAATTATCAAAGTAGCGGTTTTTTTTAAAAATCACAAATGGTCGCAAAAGGTCATCCTAGATACATGTAGTTGACACGTGCAAGCAACCTAGCACAATAGAAGCCATCAGCACTGCGTGTTTTCTTTGATATTGATGTGTTAATTTCATGTGCTAACTGTTAACCTAAAAGTACAACAGCAACACTTCTGCAGGTTTGTTTTCTTTGCCATTGATTTGATAAACTTGCGCATCAGATGAAATTAATGTTTAACTTTTTCTTTTCTGTTCGTTTTCCTATTGCATAATACAGAAAAATAAGATGAATAATTTTAGATCATTAACTCTTCTTAGTAAAGTTCCCCCCTCTCTCTCTCTCTCTCTCTCTCTTTCTCTCTCTCTCTTTCTCTCTTTCTCTCTCTCTCTCATAAAATATGGAATCCAAATCACTACTGCACAAGTTATCGTAAACTGAAATCTGGAAAAGTTTGCAAGTGGTAAGAAACAGAAACACACTCAATAACCAAAGGCTCTAACAGTCACAAACAGGAAACTGCATTCTTTAATATCTGCGTAAAAATAATTTAAAAAGTATATTTTATTTTTGTATTTTCGCCGTAGGAAAATGAGCAAATAATAGGATACACGTGGAGACAATACATCCATGCAAAATGCTCTAAACTTGTTGGAAATTAAAATCTCTGAACATCTCAGATTTTAGAATTTTCCATATTATTTTTCATTTCGGTAATATGCGGAGTTCAGATTAAGTACTAACAATTATCAAACTTCCTTTGTTAATGGCGGGACCATAATTATGGCTGTAAAGTACAACGTGCCAAGTCAGATGGCTTCGTGTGATAAAAACACACTGTTCCCAAGCTGAAACTTACATCATCCTTTGATGCAAACCCTTGTTAATATTTTACAATAGTGTTCACAATGGTCACTGCCTTGATTTCTGTAGAACATCCGCTGAAGTCAAGTCTTTATTAGGGAGAGACAATTGAATTTTCCAACCGTGGGAAATGGGGCTGGGGGGGGGGGGGGGGGGGGGGGGGGGGTATATTGCACGAAAACAATTGTCTTTCTCTGATTTCTGTAGCAGACGTTAATCCCTTCCATATTTCACTTAAAATAAATAATTACTGTGATGAAAGAACAAAAAATATCCCGGTCGGAAAAAACAAAACAACATATAAACCCCGTATATTAAATGGTCAGTCCCTTACAGTATACATGCAGTCATAATATTCAGCCTTGTGACTCTGCTATTACTGCTTAAAGACTAAGCACGCGGTTTCCATTTCAGTGTAAATTCAGTGTTTTAGGTTTGTTGTGGGGGGGGGGGGGTAAGCAGAAGCGGATGTCAATTTGGATTTTTATTGTCCATATCTCAGAGAATTACTTTCCTTTGGAACAAAATGATAAATTTATTCTGCTTGAGAGGCTCAGCAATGTGTGCTTCTCGTCAAGTCAGTGCGTAAGTTTGTTCATATTTCTTTGAAATAAATTAAAATCATAAACTTACTGCAAAAGAAGTCGATCAACCTTTTATAAACAATAATGTGTACTAAATATATAAGACTTTTGAAATTATTTTTTTATTGTCCAAATATATGATCGAAATAAAAACGACTGATTCTTCAGATGGTATCCGGTTGTAAATCACTCTTGACATCTCAGTCTTTCCATAGGTGGTCTTCATTCATTGGCTGTTCAGATGTCAATCAGTAATGTCGACTAGCCCCTCCACGGTGGAGTTTACATCGGCGTGCCTGCCAAAACGCGGTGGTGATTTGTAGGTATTTATGCCAATTTATGCCTCCACCGCGGAGTGCTATCACGGAGCTAAAGTGGAGGGGATTAAGTACCCCACCACGATGCGCGGAGTTCCGAAAAATCACGTGAGCTGTACTGTAACTGACTTAAGAGATACAAATGTGGTTATAAAGGTTGTTGCCTCTTCCAGTTCATTTTGAAAAGAGTTATGACCCTTTTTTATATGCCCATCATAAGGCTGAGCTTATTATGATCTTGTCTGTCTATTCGTCTGTCAGTTACCAATTTGGTTTCTGCACAATAATTTTAGTTGTCCCATATCTTCAGTTACCATGCTTTCTGGATAACTTGCACTTGGAGTAAGGAAGAATATTATCTATTTCAGGCTCAGATGTTCATAGGTCAAGGTCACTGTGACTGAAAGAAGGAAAACAGTTTCCGAACATTAAATCGAGTTATCCACCATCCACATCCACAATTACCAAACTTTGTGGATAGCTTGCACTTTGGGTAAGAAAGAACCCTATTGCATTCAGGCTCAAAAGGTCAAAAGTCAAGATCATTGTGACTGAAAGAAGATAAATGGTTTCTGCACAATAATTTGAGCTCTCCATCGTCTACAGTTACCAAACTTTGTAGATGGTTTGCACTTGGTGTAAGAACCATATATATATAAAATCAAAGGTCAAGGTCAGTGACTGAAACAGTTAAAAAATGGTTTCCCGCAAAATAAAGTTAGTTCTTTATCACATACCTCAACCAAACTTTGTGGATGGCTTGAACTTAGGTTAAGAAAGAAGCCTGTTGATTAATTTAGTGTCAAAAGTTCAAGATCACTGTGACTGAAAGAATAAAAAATTGGTTTCTGCATAATATTATTAGAGTTACATAACATTCCTCAACCAAACTTTGTGGATGGTTTACATTTGGGGTAAAGAAGAAGCCTTTTGAGTTTGGAGTCAAAAGGTCAAAGGTCAAGGTCACTAACTGAAAAAGATAAATGATTTCTGCACAATAACATTAGTTCTACATCACATACCTGGCCCAAACTTTGTGAATGGCTTGCACTTAGGGTAAGTTAGAAACCTCTTAATTTGGGGATCACAAGGGCAAAGGGCAAGGTCACTCTGACTGAAAGAAGAAAAATGGTTTATGTGCACAAATTTCAGTTATCTACATGGAGGACTATTAAACATGGGGTGGGCGTATAATGTGCTGTTCACAGTACTCTTATTTTATTTTGCTTCTATGTGGTGCCGTTTGTGACTCTGTCAGTCTTTGTACTTTTTTGATTGGCCTAAAATATCTAAACAGTAAAGTGGCTATTGCTAAAAAAGTTGCAATTTGCATGTAATAATGTATCATAGGTTGAAATTAGAATATTAGCTGCCAGATGAAGACAAATTGCAAAGAAAAACCAAGTTTCCATAGTTATTGTGTTTAATTTCTGCACTTGGGCTTATTTTTGTTATAAGAAGATGGTAAGGCATGCAAGCTTATATTCAATACACATATTTTCATGTATGCCATAATTATCCAGATTGTACAGCATCATTTTCTGCAGATATGCCCAATGATAAACACAGTATGTGTATATAGCGCAGTAAGATGTGCCTGTATTATACCCGATTGGCCACATACTGTACATGTAGGTCAGGTTGGTCAGGTTTAGTCATCTAATTCTTAGTGTTACAATAAAGGATATTGCAGATCTGATCATTGTACTTGGAAGGCACAAAACAAGTTTATGCATCTCTTTCTGTTTGTATATTTTGCCTCAGTCATTGGAAGTAAAATCTTCAATACATTTCTTTAACCTAAGGGAAACACTTGGGTTGAATTTTTTATGCCCCTGTTATATTCTTTTTAGATGGCATGCTGTGTTTTGGGTCTTGTCAATCCATTTCACATTGGAGTTGTGGGGTTTGTCCATCTATTCCACTATATTTCATGTCTGTCTTTGCATCAGAAAAGTTTGTATACTCCTCCCTTTAGGATGGGGGTATATAATAATCCTCATGTCCATCCACCCTTTCACCTGGCACACAATCTGGTTAGTGCAATTAGTTTGCAGTTTTTGATGGGATGGTGTGCAGGGGGGAGGGGGATATATTTATGTGAGCAGATTGCTCACTATGTCTCTGGTTTCTCATCAGTAACTTTTAATGGAATGAATTAAAGTTAGTAGGAAACTTATATCAAGAAGACCTTCATAAGTCCGGTTTTCAATTGTTATACCCCCGCCTCTAGGCAGGGGTATATAGGAATCCTTGTGTCCATCCATCCTTCCTTCTGGTACACATTCTCATTAGTGCAACTAGTCCCATAATGTTCATTTCTCTGATACCTTTCATGCTAGAATCATGAAATTGATGATGATATGCCTCCACGTTAGTAACATATCCTTACAACAGAAGATTCATCTCCATCCTGGGTGTAGGAGTGGGATGCGGAAAAGTCGGGGGCATATTTATGTGAGCAAACTGCTCACCATTTCTCAAGTTTCTGAATATTTTAATTTTGGGATTTTCATTGTGAAAACATATTATGTTATGATGTTGTGCATCCATCAGTCCATTCTGTCTATATGTCTTTTACCAATTCATTTCTGCATAATAACTCAAGTTCTCTACCGTCTACATTTACAAAACATTGTGGATGACTTTCACTTGTGGTAAGGAAAAATCCTAATGTTTTGGGGGGAAATAGGTCAAAGTCACTTGACTTTAAGAAGAACAATTGTTTTCACACAATAAGATTAGTTCTACATCACAGACCAAACCTTGTGTGGTTTGCACTTGGGGTAAGGGAAAAGCCTCTAGATTTTCGAGTCAAAAGGGCAAAGTTGAAGGTCACTGTGACTGAAAGAAGAAAAATAGTTTCTGCACAAGAACATTAGTCCTACATCACAGACCTGGAGCAAACTTTGTGAATAGCTTGCACTTGGGGTAAGGAAGGAGCCTATATTGATTTTGGGGTCAAAGTTGAAGGTCAATCTGACTGAAAGAAGAAAAACGGTTTCTACATAAAAACATCAGTTCTACATCACATACCTGGACCAAGCTTTGTGGATGGCTTGCACTTGGGATAAGGAAGAAGCCTATTAATTTTGGGATCAAAGGTCAAGGTCACTGTGACTGAAAGAACATAAATGGTTCTTGCATCATAACATTAGTTCTATATCACAGAATTGGACCAGACTTTGTTGATGGTTTGCACTTGGGGCAAAGAAAAGCCTTTTGATTTTGGGGACTATTAAACATGGGGCAGGTATATAATGTACCATTCATGGAATTCTTGTTCATTTTTAAAACGTTTTTTAACTTAAACTTTTTGTGGTGAAATACTTGTAAGCAGGATTGTGCAAAAAACACTTGAAATAGGCAAACAAAATTTCATAAGTACTTGTGTAGGCATATTTAAATGACCTGGTTATATTGTAATGTCAGTAAGTGTTTACAAGCTTATGATATGACTCAGCGTCCATCCTCTGTCGTGTGCCCTCTGTCCATCCATTCATCAAAACTGGTTTGTGAACATTCTAGATAGTTCATTTCTGATCAGGTTATGATCAATAATCGTATTCAAGCTTATTTCATCAAGATCCAGGATTAGTTCAATTATGAACAGCAACCACAGATATTAATGAGGTAATCTTGCATCTGATTGGCTGAGTTTGTGAACACTTTATCATCCATATTTCTGATCATATTTTGATCAGACTTCGTATGTAAGCTTGTATCATCAAGCTCTCAGATCAGCTTGATTAATAGTGACATCCACACATAATAATGAGGTTGTCTTGCATCTGATTGTTTTAGATTGTGAACACTATAGAGGCCATATTTCTGTACAGATGTCAGTGTTGCTTCTAGGGCACGGATTTGCGAGAAGCTGGCCCAAATTGAATGAACTAATGTGCCATAAGTCCTGCAATTCAATTAATGCTGGCACAAATTCTGTGTTTTTGTTTTAATCAAAAGAAAGAGACAGAGTGTGGACAAAAAAATGCAGATATATTTCTGTTCTCATATCACATGGAGAAGTCTTTCAACAAAAACATCCCCTCTTTCTGGCAATAATTATCTACCAAAATAATCAGCTCAATTGGGGCCTTTCAGATATTAATTTTGTGATCCTTTCTAACTTCAAACTATTTAAACCTTTCCTCAAATGAACTTATATCCATAATACACCTCTATGGGCTGAAGAATGTACAGAAAGCAGGCATTTTGCTTGTAATCACATGCACGGTATGATTGGAAAAGTGTTAAACAGATTTCCTTCCTGTATATTTTTTTGTCCATGAAAAGTTGGACCTTTAGAGACTTTGATCTTGAACAGAACTCTGTTCTCATATTTTCAAGCCTGACATTAAGAGATACAAATCCTACTTTTATGTATTTTGTGATTAGAATCTCATTACCTAGGTGGAAATGAAATAGGGAAAGATTTTACATATGCATCATTTTATATATGGGTAGCCAACCAAAGGCTGCTTTGACATGTGCGCAGTCAGAAAGAATGTGCAAGTTGGCATGAAATATCAAAAACAACTTTGCTGGATTATTTTAAATGAAGAGACAGCAAAAGATAATCTCTTGTTGAAACGGAACCAGATGATATGAACATAGCACCCTGGTGTAGCAAGTGCCAGCAATAAAGCAAACTTTCAAGCATAACTTCCAATCAAACTGGCTCAGGAAAAGGTTGTAGTTTGAATTGTCAGAAGTGGAGATGCTGTATTAACCATGTGTGAAACACAGAAAAACAAAAACAATCACTTTTACTGTAGGATGCACAAACTATAGGACCAGTACAATAGAAAGGCACATTCAGCTGACCATGTGGCAGCTGTATGGGCAGAAACCATGAGAAAGGATTTCAAGCAGGTAATTGTAACAGGATGAAGCTGGTTTGGGATTGGATTTAGCAAAGTCACCGAAAGCAATTAATAAATCTGACACCATACTTGTGCGCATAGATTCCAACAAGGGATTTAACAGAATGATGCACACCAAGTTCAACAACTGATATAAGGAAATGATATAGTTCAAACATGGAACTAATCAGAACATGTAACTTCAACAAGAAAATCAAACAAGAATCAACATATGGAACATATAAACAAATAAGATTGATATATGGATATATCACCATGGACGATCAATGTATAGAATTTGTATGCAAATATTGATACTGTCCGTTTCTATCACCAAGAGTGTTGAAAGTATAGGATTTTCACTTGAATACAAACAATATTTGATTCAACACCAAGGGTGATCAAAGTATATGATTTATACACAAATATGAATAATGTATAATTTATCCACAAGTAGAATGCATGTATTATGGATTATCACTCATTTAGTGATATTGAATTATTAATATTTGCTCATATAGCAAAAGTGAAATACATCAATTCAAAAATGGAACAAATATATATATATATGTATATCGTGGCATCCAGTTGGTGATCACGATGTATTTCCGGTTCCACAGCTCTAGACAATGGTCAAGGAGCAACCACACATGGCCCGCCCCTCCCAGTCTATTGAAGGAATCCCTTGAGAGCCTCATTCAACACAGACCCACTGGTCACAAAGCTTTGGTCCTTCACTGCAAGAACGCCAGTACTCTCTTCCGAGCCAACGTCGCCAGACAGCAGCATACAGGTTACAATGAACCCCACAGAGTTCTACAACTCCCCATCACCAAACCAAAACAGCTAAAAATATAATAACTGAGCCATGTAGTACATATGACATGGTTAAGTACGAATGCAGTGATATACATTACGCATGTGTGCAGATGAATTGGCTTTGTTACGCATTAAATTATTTCATCAGAACTACTGTATGAGATTATTACCTTAAAAACCCAGTTTGTACATGAATCTGTGTCTGACAAGAATAATCTCATTGGATCATAAGAGCTTGAACATTATTCATCATTCAATGCATGCAGCGTATAATTGAATTAAATCTGTCTGTCCAGTTATAAAAAATGGCTAACTTGTAACAGACTATAGTCTTTCTGATAGCATGGCATTTTATGACATAAGTTTGACTCTGTGTAAAATTTAGAATAAATTCTGAAACATCCAATATATAAAACAATTTTGTCACATAAAACAGATAGCAATAAAGAATACAATTTTATATTTCAAATACCTCAACAGCTGAAGATTGCTCCTGTAAAGTGTTTAGCTTCCTGAATAGACTTGTTGTAATGTGCATATGCATAGAGAATTCACTCTATAAGTACCCTGAATATGCACCGCCAGAGAACTCGAGGTAATTGGGTTTTTCACTGAAGGCAATTTGCACGTGCAGCACAGGATGAATTGAACTCAGTATTTTGAAATAGCTAAAGTCGAAAAATAATAAACAACCCTCAGGTAACACTGTATGCGGCAACGAAACCTGAGTACATTTTCGTTCACATATATACATTGACATAAAGTACACACAATTCCATGACAGTAATTACTGGCCAGACTAAATCTTGCTTTTCTTTGCACTGTTATAAAATATTTTTTCAGAAAGTTTGTCTTGTTTTTCTTGTGTTTCTTGTTTTAATTATTTAAAAATTCAATCATTTTTTCCTATACAGTGTACAAGTCTTTTCTACCTGTCATTCTAACCTTTACACTTTATTACACCCATGTTTGACACACATGAACATTATCAAAAAGGAACACATTTTTGTAATTGGTAAATATTTTTTTAATCATAGATCAGGTATACATATGAAAATATTGCTTTGATACAATAAGTCATGCAATAATGTTTTGCTTGTCTGTTTTTAGGATGCTGCAATCACTTGAAATATGTTCTTCTGCATGACCCATATTTCTAAAGTATAAGGGTCAAATTTGTCCCATTGAATTTAAAATTGGACCACTTTTGGCTCTTTGGAAAAGGGATGGGGGGAGTTGGCCCTATTTTGAAAAATCCTAGAAGCAACACCGGATTTTGATCAGACTTTATTTGTAAGCTTCTATCATCAGAATCTTAGATTAGTTAGATTATTGTTTGTAGCACTTGTGGAATGTGAAGAGGTTGAATTCTAGTAATTCTATATTGAACCCATGGTACAGTGCATGCAACTACCGGTACTTGCCAGTTTTTATTAAAAGAAGTATCCTATGATAAGGACTATTTAGAACCATGGTTTATGCAGAGTTCTTCCCCATACAGAATAATAAAAATTAAACATAAAACAATAATTTGGGAGTACAAGATGCATAAACTTTAAAAGAACAAGTTATAAAGGTAACAAAGTAATACACATGATTCATCCCATAACACGACGTGTCATGCGAAAAACACGATTTTGGACTCCCAAACCCCCCAACATGGTCTTGTTTCAAAAAACAAGATTTTCAGCAATCTTAGAAAAAAAATTATATTCCCACCAAAAAAAAAACAGTAAAAGATTTAAATTTCTTCATCACAATGATATATGCCCGTAATCTGTGGTATGTATAAACAGTAAACAGTCTTGCTCGGAGCTCATGTAAAACTATCCTTGGGGCAGTTTATAGAGCTGTTTTTAAGACAATTAAAAGGTAAGGTGGTCAGAGATAAACAGACACCTTTCAGAGATTTACTGAATTGGTTCACAACAGCTAGGGTGATGTGTTGTGTCAAATCTTTTGAGCACTGCTGAGGGAGAGCCCATTAGGCTAATTTGCATAGGTGAAGTACATTAAGTGGAACAACCCAATTTGTCTGAAGTTGAAAAACAAATGTTATTACACATCACTGACTGCATTGAATGAGAATGTTGAAGCCATCTTTATTAAAGTTTGTGATCAGCGGCAACGTTTCTTTGAAGTCGGATTTTTACTCCATATATAAAATTCAAAAAATGATTATTTTGGTTGGTTGAACAACAGCACAATTCAATCTCTAATGCAGTGTTGCACCTAGGATCCAAAGGTCAGGGGACACTGCGTGCCTCACTCTCCAGATTTGGGGGACACAGCATTTTAAAGGGAAAAAGAAAATTGTAGTACATAATGCACTAGAAGTACTAAAAAAATGAGATAATCTTATTTGCTTTGAAAGTTTTGCTACCTCAACTTTCTCATATTTTCATTGGACATTTACATGATTGCAATAAACGTTTTATCATGTGATCAAATAACTCATGAAAACATTAACATGTTTGAATATCTGGTTAACCTGAAATGAACTGCACCATAGAATTTTAATAATTTAAAAGTATTAAATCATTAATCAAATGAAAAATTATGTATTTGCATAAAATAGTTCATTTTTTCATTAATTCTGCCTGAGAATAAATTATGTATTCACTGCCGTAGGTGTGACTTGAACCTTGAAAATACGTTACAATATCAGCGGTCAAAGACTTTAGCAACTCGGCTGACTACCACAAACCTTGAATGTTTTAGTTGGCCGATTCATTGTTTTGAAAAGGATATTCATTACCTACATACAGCTTTTATCACTTTTAGAGACTTTGGATATTGCTTGCGCCAACATAGGCATGGAAGCACATTCGCGTAGGAAAAGTGTAGGCATATTTGTGAACACAAATATCACTTGCAAACCAACTCTAGTACTAAACTATTGAAAGCAACTTGGTGTATTTTTGTATTTAATCTATGTGAGGTTGTGACCATGTGTGTGGTGATGTTATTTGACAAACTAAGTCTACCATTTTTTTTCATATTTTTTTTTTTGTAAGTACATGCTTCAGAGAAAACGGATTGTATTTTCTTTTATTCAGATTTGAATTTCCAGTAATTTGCTATAGGCTGATTTGAAAAGATAGCTTATTCTCATTTGGATGATGTCACTTTTGGGGGGTCATGCACTGACCCCCCTTGGAACCTCAAAACACACTTTTTTAGTCTAAAAAAACACCCAACACTGTCTGGGAATATGGCAAGTATGACACATTAGGGATTTAAATTGAAGAAAAATATAAAATATATAACAGGTAACAAGTTGATAATAATTTGATAATATATTATAAGACCAGTTTGTAAAATACCAATGGTTTATTACAATCTTGTAGATAAAGAGATTTTTACTTAAGAAACAAGCTATGTGTGAATTTACTAATAATACAATGTTGCCTCTTGACAAAGTAACTAAACCAAGCTATCATTTGTGCATCTCAGATATACATCAGTAAATGTATCCAAGTGTCAGAATTTTCTTAAATATTTAATTATGTCCAAGAAAAAGATTCTGCTTTAATAAGAACATATTTCTTCTACAAACCATGTCCAAATTTCTTAATTTATCTGCAGAGAATTATTGCTAAAAACTTGATCAAATTCGAAATTCTTTAGTATTTTAAAGCTAGTTTGATATGTTTTGTTAAATAGTATTGCCATATTAAAGTGCCTGAAACAGTTGCCATTTATATGTTACCATATGTATTATGCATTATTTTATGGCATTTTATTTATTCAGTGTCATTGCTCACAAATTATTTTCAATGTATATTTTGTATTTTTAGCTTTTAATTAAAATAAAATAACCCAATATGCTTTCCTCCATAAACACTTCCAAAGTTAATTACAAAGATCAAAGAAATCCATGACCTTAAAAAAAATCTTGAGAAATTAGGTTGTTGATCCAGGCTGATCAGATGGTGTGAATCAAACCCACAATTTTCTGGTTATGGGCCCAGTGCCTTGACTACTAAGCTATTGCAGCTCCTTAGGTGGAGATCTCAATGATTTCCAAGGTATGACTCTAGAGGTCAGTCTCCAGGATGGTAAGAACAGACCCTGTAATCAATGCTGACTGAACAGATTAACTCCCCTTGTAATGCCAAGTAAGTGTATATACTTTAAGGATGGGGCTATGACCATTTTCTAATTTATGAATCAGGGCATAGTTTCCTGGATCAGGGTGAGATCCAGAGACAATGCTAGTTGTACAGATAACCTGTCCTTTTTTTAATTTGCATTCACAAGCTGATATGTCAACTGCACAAGAGAGCAGTGTCAATTCCACTTGGGCTTCTTGTTTCATACATTTCTTTCTACTTTGACTTTTGTTGGCTGCAATTGGGGCATACATAAGTTACAAACACAAATCTAGTTCCATCAACATGTGACTGAATTGTGGAGTTTGTCATTATGTCTGAAATTTTGTTTGCATGCAGAAACTTTTGAAAAACTGCACCAAGAATTAAACCAAATTTTGGATGGGCTTTATTGTTAAGAAGACCTTAGTCAAGTTCAGTTTTCACCTTTTTCTGTAATTGTTTGATTTGTGACTTAAAGATTTTTCCTTACATCATGAAATAAGAGAATCTTTGTCGTCCAGACACACATGTCTAGTTTCTTATGCAATAAATCAAGTGTGAACAATGTCAGATACATCAAGCAGATCTTGAAGAAAAAGAAGAATCTTCTTGGAAAACTGAATTTTTACTCTCCATCTTTACTTTTCCAGATCAGCCACAATTCAGATATCTTTACTCTCCATCTTTACTTTTCCAGATCAGCTACAATTCAGATATCTTGATTGGGGTGAACGGCGATGCACTGACACACGTGTTGTATCAGCCTGACTGGGCTGCATTCTTTGAAATGTGAGTCTAAAAACCCTGGTATTTACTCCATGATAAGGTAGAACATAGTGTCTCTCTCATAGCCTCATTTATTGGTTTAATTTGTGTGGATTGTATTATATTTCTTCAGTGTCCATATAAAAAAAGATGAGATTTTTGTACAATTGTATCTAAATATGAATGAATGGGTATGATTTACATTAATTTATTTTAAATATTATAAATGGTTGTATGATCCATTATGTACAGTAATTTTTACCACCACCCTTCCCCCAGTGTGCAATACAGAGGAGGGATATAACTATCACTGTGTCTGTCTGTCTACAAACATTGTCAATTCAGGAGCATAACTCTCAGACTGTTAAGGAGATCTCTATGAAACTTGGTATACATATCAGACTAGAGGTCCAGATGTGCCTTTTGGTAAACATATTAGACTAGCGGTCCAGATGTGCCTTGGTACACATTAGACTAGAGGTCCAGATGTGCCTTTTGGTACAAGTATTAGACTAGAGGTCCAGATGTGCCTTGGCACACCACATTAGACTAGAGGTCCAGATGTGCTTTTTTGTATGCCATTTTAGAATAGATGTCCAGATGTGCCTTAGTACACATATTAGACTAGATATCCAGATGTGCCTTGGTACACATATTAGACTAGAGGTCCAGATGTGCTTTTGGTACACATATTAAACTAGATGTCCAGATGTGCCTTGGTACACATATTAGACCAGAGGTCCAGATATGCTTTAGTACACATATTAGACTAGAGGTCCAGATGTGCCTTAGTACACCTATTAGACTAGTGGTCCAGTTGTGTTTTGCTAAACATATTAGACTAGATGTCCAGATGTGCTCTGGTA
This sequence comes from Margaritifera margaritifera, assembly GCA_029931535.1. Taxonomy (NCBI): domain Eukaryota; kingdom Metazoa; phylum Mollusca; class Bivalvia; order Unionida; family Margaritiferidae; genus Margaritifera; species Margaritifera margaritifera. Next base: position 2,840,956 of record JAQPZY010001649.1, on the reverse strand, counting down.
CACATATTAGACTAGAGGTCCAGATGTGCTTTGGTACACAACTATTTGTTTAGTGGTCCCGATGTGCCTTGGTACATATATTAGACTAGAGGTCCAGATGTGCCTTAGTACAGATATTAGACAAGAGGTCTAGATGTGCCTTGGTATGACATATTAGACTAGTAGTCCAGATGTGCCTTTTGGTACACATATTAGACTAGAGATCCAGATGTGCCTTTGTACACATATTAGACTAGAGGTCCAGATGTGCCTTAGTACACATATTAGACTAGAGGTCCAGATGTGCCTTAGTACACATATTAGACTAGAGGTCCAGATGTGCCTTGGTGCACATATTAGACTAGAGGTCCAGATGTGTCTTAGTACACATATTAGACTAGAGGTCCAGATGTGCCTTAGTACATATTTTAGACTAGAGGTCCAGATATGCATTAGTACACATATTAGACTAGAGGTCCAGATGTGCCTTTTGCTATTTACAGTTTATCAGTTTCAATATTTTTAATGTTTTTGTTGATTATTTTTCCATTCATTCATCCATTATCCACACTTTCGTTTCTGGGGCCAAACTCCAAAATTGTTTAGGGTGGCCGAGTGGTCTAAGGTGATCGCCTTTACAGATCACTGACATCTCACCTCTGTCCTCCTGGGTTCGATTCTCGGGCTCGGCCAACATGGGTATGTGAGAAAGCTTGCCAGTAGCTTCCCGTGGGTCGGTGGTTCTTCCCGGGATTTGCTCGGGTTCTTCCTCTACCAAATACACTGGCCACCATGTATAGCCTATCATGTGCTGAAAAATGGTGTTAAACCCATAACAACCAACCAATATTGTTTAAGATATATTTGTGAAATTTTGATATGTTTATTGGACTAATGGTGTAGATGTGTCTTTTGCTATTCATAAGTCTTCAGTTTCAATATTTTTAATGTTTTCATCCATTTGTTCATCAGTCCATCCACACTTTCATTTTCAGAGTGAAATTCCAATATCATTCAAGATACCTTACAAAACTTTATACACATACTATATTAGTGGTCTAGTTGTGCCATCTGCTGTTAGGAATTCCTAAGTTTCAATATCATTTACATTTTTGTCCTTTGGTCTATCCATTCATCCATATATCATTCACTTGTTTGTTTCTGTAGCAGAACTTATTCTTACTTTCCATGACATGCTAGAGTTTACTTTTTATTCTTATAATATGAACTGCTATAGACATAGAAAAATTCAAATAAAAAGCTTAATCACCATTTTTAAGTAAATGCATGGACAAAAGTTTATTCTAGTTATCTGGAGAAAGAGATCACTGCAACTTCGCCAGCACTGAGATTCATCTATACCAGTGGTTCCCAACCTTTTTTGCTGCAGCCCTAAATTGGCCACCAACAGGACCTCACAACCCTCATGTTTATGATATGATTTCAAAATTTTCTTCTGAAGAACCTTCATGATCCTTCTGAGAACCCCCATGACCCTGATTTGGGTTGTGACCTGAGGTTGGGAACCACCAATCGATACAATACATACATGCAGTAAGTTGCATTATCAGTATGTGCTATATATGTAACCTACTAATTTGCATATTGTTAATATGACTAATATTAATTATGTCACTTAATGCCTCCCCACTTCATTTGCTTCTTAGGGGCCAACAGCTGCTATGTATCTGTTATCTTTGGGCATTCACTTCATTCCATTTCATTTTATTCATCCAAGAATCTGAAGTCAACACTATATCGTGTATTCAAACTAAATCCATTGAGTGTAGTCCGGACAGATACAGCTGTCATCCCTAACTTTCCTTGGCCAACCCAGTGATGAAGAAACTTTACTCAAGAGTTATCCATAATATTCTGTCAGGGAGTTTCAGAGCCCTGATGTGACCTTCTGTACAGCCTGTTGTGTCCATTCAGTTACTGCTGAATCTCTCACTGACAGAATGAACCAAAATTCATCAGTACCAACAGACAGTCCCACTAGGCCAAACATGCATGTTTTAGTATGAATAAAAACTTAACTTGAACTGGTTTTGTTGTGTGTAAATATATTGTTTCATGAACAGGCATGATCTTAAAGTCATTCATACATTGGTAGACATTATCAGCATTGTTGTCATGGATAATTCTGATAGCTCGTTTTTGAAGTTTTCCACTTTTAAGTCTTTATTTTCAGAGGGTAACCCAATTAGTTCACAAAAACTGATCTCCCTTGGGGGCCATTTGTTATGTACAAGTGTTTACAAGTAAAGGTTCAAAAATGCTAAGCACGAGTAGTTTCAAATGACATTATCCAATGATATAGTCCTTATAGAAAATAAAGAAAAAAAATGAGAAAAGTATACATGTACAATCAAATCTGTATATAGCAGCCACCCATGGGAATAGGCCAAACTGGCCTTTGTACACAGGTGATCTCTGTACACAGGTTCCCCTTTCAGACTTAGTTTTTGAACAAATACCATGCACAAAATACCATTATCGTTATTATTATTATTATTATTATTATTATTATTATTATTACATGTATTATTATTATTACGTTGTCAACATATTTAGTTTAGTGCACTATTCAGCAAAATCACAAAATACATGTATATGTTGTTCTCTCCAACACTTATTATTCTCTCCCACACTTATGTTCCATGCAAGATTAATGTATCCCTCTTAAAATTAAATAATCACTGATTCTTAAAAAAATAACTGATCTGAGTTTGTTTTGTGCACCATGATAACTTCACTATTAATTGACAGCTTACATATGACAGCGAAACAGAGGACTGACTCTTTGTTCAGCTAACTTGTATAATTTGGCTTAGAAACAGCTGTCCACACTTCAAACAGTATCTGGATTAAACAGTTGCTCAACTTGCAGCCATCAAAAGACAGTCAGTTTATGTGAGAGGCCAGTGATGAATAGGGAATGAAAAGAAGCCTTTTGTAGCTATTGTTAGTAACACATAAACTGAAACTCTGCCTGCTATTACAGACAAGTTTTTAAATATTAAATAACCCCTGACCCTAAAGGGATGTAACTCTTATCTCTCCTCATAGATGAACATTTTTCATCAGAGCTTTGATTCACAGGCAGATAGATGAGATATGGAACTATACCTGTTACACTGGTACAAAAAGTGACTCCCATTTCTGCTGAAACAACACAACTGTTTTTCCTACCATCCAGCAAACAATTGGCTTTGACTTTCTCCCCAAATGATAAAATCTGAATTGTTTTCAAATTTTACTATTGACACCTTTGAGTTACACTGACAGTGTAACAGGAGTACAGTGAGTACATTTAAAATTAGAAATGTTTGCACATTGGTTTAGATGATATGCCTTTATTTAAACAATGACTTCGTCATGAAGCAGAAGTTTAGTTTGAATACACTGTAATGCAGTGATATACCATTATTTGGTTAGGAAACACCTGGTCGCTGACTGCAGAAAGCAGGTGACCATTATATACATTACTTTTTTATAGGAAATTTGCCAGGAGGAAATTAGAATGGCCATGGAGAACAGGTGACCACTATATAAAGCTGAATGCGTAGACAGGTTTGAATGTACATGTATGTTAAATAGGATTCAGAAATGAGCAGAAGAAAATGGGCTCAAAATATGAACTCTAAAATTGTTTGTATGTGCTTACACCGATTACATTGAATTCATGATGACCCAAAGCTCTATTTTGACGATTGTCTTGTTCCTGTTGTGGAGGAGGCCAAATTTGTAGGGCTCTTTTTTTTTATCTGTAAACTAACTTTCTTTCTGCATATTAGATATTTCGGGGACAAATTTAAAAAAGATCTGGATTTAATAAGAGTCAAGGCAAAAACCAACATGGGAGAAGATCAAAAGGTCTTGCTTCGGTTATACAGGTCATTAGTAAGATCTAAACGTGACTTTGGCTCAGTTGTGTATAGATCAGCTTGTAAATCATAACTGTAGATGTTTCATCTGATACACAGTCAAGGACTTTGTCTGGGTGCATTTAGAACTTCTTCTTCAGAAAGCCTCTTATGTTGGGGTAAATGAACCATCACTTTATCTCACATGAACAAAATCAGCTCTTCGATATACTACCAAACTATCTTCAAATCCATCTAATCCCATACATGATATCATCTTTAGGCCCAAATACCAAACCTCGTACACTCTGAAACCATATTTCATTCACCTTTTGGCATAAAAATTTGTTCTCACTTAGAGGTAGTAAAAATCATTGTTGGAAATTGTGCCAAATTCTGTATTCCCTAATCACCATCTTGCTTATCATAATTTTCCAAAATAATATTTGACCTTTGTAAAACCAAAAATGACCCAACATGTCCTCACCATTTTCAGACTAAATTCAATGAAATCAGAGCCTCCTATCATAGCCATGTGTCCCTGTAAAGGATGGTTTGAAAGATGGAGATAAAGTTGGAGCTGCCATTGCAACACTTCATGGCACCCTCATAAAGCCTCAGTTTTTACTGCAGAAATGACATCCATACTGATAGCTTTAAACTATGTTGAAAACTCTCCAAAAAACAAATTTCATGATCTATTTGGATTCCCTTTCTACATTAAAAGCCGTGCAAAATCTGAAATATAACAACCTATCAGTATTCCAGATAGTACAGAAACATGATGTGTCTATGCATTCTGAGAAAAGTATTGTGTACTGTTGGCTGCCATTCACATTGGTATAAAAAGTAATGAAAGGGCAGATCAGCAGCCAAAGCTGCCCTGCAGTCACCTGTTTCCAAGTAGAAGATTCCATATACTGACTTGAAATATTCTATAAATCAGCATGTTTGTCATACTTGGCAAAATATGTGGAATGGAAGCACCACAAACAAACTTCAAAAGATCAAACCCACTATTAAAGAGTGGCATCCTTGTATAGCATAAAAATTGGAGAGATGAGGTGATATTGTACTGATTGTGTATTGGACATACATAACTGATTCCTGTATACCTTTTGAAGGGTGAACCTTGACCAGAGTGTATACCATGCCAGTGTCCACTGACAATGGAACATATTCTTGTTGAGTGTGCTGACTTCCCCATTGTGAGACGGAAGCATTTTGATGTGAACTGCATGAAGAAACTGTATGATGACATTATAAAAAAAACAACACTTCTTTGTTGCAATGTATAATTGTTCCGTTATTAAAATGATGCTGATCCAACCTCCAGAATGGCTGCCTTGATAGCCAGCCTGAAAACCTGTACATGGCTGCTTCTCCTAATTGATGTGGGGTTTTCACTAAAACACTGTTACAGTAGCAATATGTAGTTCGTTCTGAATGAAAAAGGTGCTCATCTGACCTAGAACATCACACCATAATGGATATCTGAAAAAAACACTATTCTTTTGATATCATTGGTGGCATTGACATGTGGTTTTCACTAAAACACTTCGTGCAATATTTAATTGGCTCTGAATGAAAATGGTACAGATCTGACCACCAACATACCCACACTTTGTCAAGAAATGTTACAAACCAGATCTAATTGACCTTGGGGTCAAATCAAAGATCACTGATTGCATGTTGGTATTTCATTGAGCTCATGAACACAGTGACTTGCACATATAAAAGTGAATTATGATGCATTCGAATGAACAAGTTGATAGTCAACACTCTGACATTGATTTTAAGGTTTTATCAACCCAGTTTGTAAATATATCTGATGAATACTTTCAATGACACCACTGCCATAACTTCATTTTTTCCCACCCAAAAATAATATGGATTTAACCAAACTTAGCATGTGGGTATATCTTGTCATTGTCTGAGACAAGTTCAATGATCTGAATTTTGGAATTTTTAAATTTTGAGTCCAAATGGACTATAATATAGTACGATTTTGATTTGCTTTCCGTGGATTGACAATAATACTGATGATCTTCATAATTTGAAATTTTGTACAGAATTTTAGATTTTCTCACAAATATATATAGCTTAAATGAGAGTACTCCTAGCTGGTCCATTGTGTGACTGACATCTGTATAATTTTCACCAAAGATAATTCTTAACACTCATTTCAGAAGTCTAAATAGCTTGGTCAGGCAGATCATAACCTCAGTATTCAAATGCAAACATTTGGCTACTATTCTGTCACTTATAGAATATTTTTTACTTCAGCTATAACTGCAATGACAAAGTAACTTACTTCAACTTGGCCAGGTTGAGGGGAATTAGGTACATGACCTGGGAAAACAAAGACAAAATGGTACAAGAGGATATGGTAAGTTTACAGGAATTGTGTCCCTTTCATTGATTCTCATGCATGTCACATAATTTTGGTAAAGTTATGTAAATATTTTATTGAACTATATTGTCCCTCATGTAACATGCACAAATTCAGTGCATATTGTGTTCAGTTTTTCTTTTTGTTCACTTTGCTGTAAGGCCAAATGAGCTTAATTATGACCCAGCATCTACCGTTCAGCATTGTACATCATACATCATCTGCCATTCATTATACATCAACATTTGCTATGTTAACTTCTCAAAAACTATTAGACTGGTTAGACCAAAGGACTACATGGTTCTCCCCAGGAATTTTTAATAGCATTGGGACAAGCACATGCTAACATCACAAAAGGTGTTGTCTGAAACATGCATTATCATAAAAAAGTGAAGAAATATCCAATACGATAAAAAGGAAAGTAAATATGTGTACATGGTGTTCTTTATTTCTCTACTTTACATCCTGTTCTCAGGACAAAATTCTTTACAATCTTTGAATTTAATTAACAGATTGAAAGTTTGTTCCTTCGTTGTTGACAAGGTACCTTCACAGTCTGAAAAAAAAACTGGAATACAAAGTTTATTAATGAATGTTCTAGAGACACAAAACTACCTAATTCATAATTACAGTAGAACCTGTCTTGAAAGACCACCCCTTCTGCCAAAAAATAATGGTTGGTCTCTCAAGACACATGATAACACTATAACACTTCTCTCATGGCAAGTGATAACAATACAATCAATAAATCTGTGCATTGAGAACCCATTCTCTCAAGACAGGTCATCTTTGATAGCAGTGGTCCCTCAAGACAATTTTTACTGTAATTACTGGTATGTAAAGTTTAACATGAACAAATTGCTTGTTAATGTGATAGTAATATTTATTCCTATTGCAAAGTAGTTGATTCCTGTTGGAAAATGTTTGAAATGTAAATGAATACCACAACATTTTTTAAAAAAAAGTTTTTTAATTTGAGGATAAAAGTTGCTTCTTATCTTATTTTGGATAGACAGATAGGAATTTCAGCAGCATCTACTTGAAGTTGATCAAGCTGTTTTAGCTCTACTGGTCATGGACCAGAAGAGCTTATGGGATGGTCTTTTGTCCATCGTCTATCTGTCCATTAGCACGAGTTTGTTATCGCCCCTCCTCCTAAACTACTTGGAGGATTGACATGAAAATGGTGCTGTTCAGACATCCAATATGGCCACCACAGTGACCATCATGAAAATCTTGTTATCATTACTCCTTCTGAAAGGATGGTCAGATCAAAATGAGGTTTTCACTAAAAGAGTTATCATGGCATCTAGTTGAACCTAAATGAAAATGGTGCCGATCTGATGTCCAATATGGCCACCACAGCAGCCATCTTGAAAATATTTTTATTGGTACTCCTCCTGAAAGGAAAGTCATATTGACATGACAGTTTTCACCAAAGACTTCTTATGATGTCTAGTTGGTCCTAAATAAAAAAGGTGGCAATGTGAGGTCCAATATGGCTGACACAGAGGCCACCTTGAAAATCTTGTTGTCACTACAAATTGACAAACTCTGCAGCTGATCTGAACATGGCAGTAGCTAGTTGCTGGATAATTTTTGTGTTTTTTTGTTTGTTTTTTTTTCATAATCCTACATATAGATTTAAAAATCCTGAAAAGTAATGCATGTTAAGCTTTTTGACCTGATAGTGACAATGACTGATATAATCTACACTAACAGTAGACTCCATCATCACTGACCAATCATGTGACAGTGTCAGTGATCAGACTAATCAAGCATTAATGGGTTTAAACAGGTACCCCTAAAACGTCATATGTGACAAAATGGTACTGGAATGCTGAAAACTGCCATTTTTGGCCAGAAATATACCCTTTTCGGATATTTAACATAGAGCACATGCATCACTCACTGTGATATTTTGTCAGATGGTTGTTGAGGTTAATTACGACACTGAAAATACTAAGTTGGTTCATAAATGCACGCTATATTTTAAATGAGATGATCATTCTTCAGTGATCTTTTAATGATGATCTTAGGATCATTGAAAAGTGCTTAAATTTATAAATAAAAGCACTTGATTTAAAAATGTTTTATTAATACAAATATTCATGAGAGAAAAAAAAATAGATGGTAAAGACTATATGAAACTTGATCTCTCTTAGTGCTGTTTTTGTTTGCTTACATGCTTACATGCTCAATGAGATATCCGGTTGGGTTGCTTATACCATTTTCTCTTTAGTACCTGGCCTTGTTTTGGGATTATGCACTGCACGATAAAGAATAAACGCAGTGTTAAGTGGGCCATGAAGGCTGATAAAGTTGGTCAAGTACACAGCTATGGGGAAGTGTATTTTCAATCATGATTGGTGTAGGTGGTATACTTGGAAGATGTATGAGGACTGTTAGATTATACCATCAGGAGATATATAATATTATGTTGAATAAGGTTGCTCTTTCACCTTTTGACTGTAAGCTTTACCTTATTGATAACCTCACTACAGCATCAAATTGAAAAAAGACACCATCATAATAAATGGATAGCAAAACATACAATGAATGTCATATGATGAAGTTGGCTATTGAGTTTAACATGAAGCATTCGTGATGTAAAGATTTTCAGAGAGAGTTCAACAGAAAGTATTATTATGAAAACAGATTATTTCAGAGAGCACAATAAAAAGTATAAAGTTGACTATATGGATGAAATTAGCAAGTAGAAAATTAACAAGTAAACAAAAAACACAAATTGCAGAATTTCTACTTTCTGTCATGCAACAATTCGTGGTACACTTAAAAACAACTACAAATTTGGCAATACTTTCAATCTCATAGATGTTCCTTCTACCAAATTTTTAAATGAATGGTTAGTTTCCGAAAGTTGCAGGTATACATACACTTAATTCCTTGTGTTAGTTTTGATCTGTCTAATTCTGAAGAACAGATAAAATGTTTAAATTAGAGAAATTTAAGACTCATTTATAGTAAAGTCATCTCCAGAAATGATAAAATGCCATCAAAAATTGAGTTAGAAATACAAAACATTTTAGCTGATGAGTTTGAAGAGTTGATAGCATAAACACACTTCCATATGGTTATGCTTTCAACGTGTAATCAAGCAGGTATTCCAGCCTCATTAAAAGTGCATTTCTTTTGTAATAACTTTTCAGCTATATCTCCTGTCACAACCACAGGTACCACATTTAATTTCCTTCTACACATTTTCCATAGACTTCTTATCTTTGGAGTAAAGACCTTTATAAATCTAACATTTTCATGCAGATCCTTTACTGTCACTGACACATATATTTATTAACACTTAATTTACTAAGTTTCGTATGTTTTGTTCCTCATTAAAGAAATACTTCATTGCTTCTGAAAACTGTTGCTTCATTTTATATCCCTGTGAATAAAACATGATGGGTAATCCTTCTGCAGTTATCATTATGTTTTCTTTTGCTGAATTAAACAACCTTTCAGGATGAGTTTGTCTTTTGTTTTTACACAGTATCAAGATTCCTTTTGAACTCATTCTTGGTGAATCATGTTTGTTATTTGTCAAATTTGTATTAGCTGCCACATTAATAATTCTTGCTCTTGTGATGTAATCATAAAACAAAGAAATTCCATTGTTGTACTTTTCATTAACAGAATTAGACATTATATCAGAAGTGACTGTATCAGAGTGTAAACAAATATTCTTCAGTTCATAATCCGGGTTTGCTCCTTTTATAACTTTAGATGTTTTCTCCAGTGTAATTGTAAGTCTCAGATCTTCCATAAACTCAAAATTGATAAGCTTCTGTACCAGTGTTCTGTAACTGCTCCTGATCTTAAATTTCCAAATTTTTCATTAGTAATACATTGCTGTATTTTGTTTGTTCTCACAGACACAATTAAACACAATTAACCACAAATCTCTGAATATCATGAAAATGTTCTAGTCATTCAGCTTAAAAATATCATCACTACCATAACAAATTGTTATGTCTTTAACCAGCTTTCTTCTAAAATTGTTTACAAGAGCATTAATAGCATCTCCTTTAACCTTGACATCAGACGAAATGTAAAAAACTACCAGGCACAAACAATACATTAGGTCCCAGCCTAATTATTCTAACTTTAAGCATTTGCTCATGCATTATGCTACTTGGATGTTTAACACTCTACACCCTGTGGTGTGTTCATATGCCTGCCATAAGGCAGAGCATTTTATGTAATGATGATGTCCATTCATCCATCTGTTTGTTACGAATTTCGTTTCTATATAACTCAAGTTGTCCACTATCTGCAGTTACAAATCTTTGTGGATGGCTTGCACTTGGGGTAAGGAAGAACCATATACATTTTGGGGTTAAAAGGTCAAAGTTCAAGGTCACTGTGACTTAAATAAGAAAGTTTTTGCACAATAACTTAAGTTCTCCATCCCTGCAATTAGCAAACTTTGTAGATGGATTGTACATAGGGTATGGCAGAACCTGGTCAATTTCAGAGTCCAAAGATCAAAGGTCAAGATCACTGTGACTGTAAGAATAAAAATGCTTTATGCACATTAACATTAGTTCTACATCACATACCTGGACAAAGCTTTATGGATTGCTTGCACTTGGGGTATGGAAGAAGCCTGTGGAAGTTGAGGTCAGAGCCCAAGTCACTCGGATTGAAAGATGAAAAATGGTTTCTGCACAATAACATTAGTTATATATCACAGACTGGACAAAACTTTGTGGATGGCTTACACTTGGGGTAAGGAAGAAGCCTATTGATTGTGCGGTCAAAAGTTCAGAGGTAAAGGTCAATAACTGAAAAAAAAGAAAAGTAGTTTCTGCATAAACAAATTTAGTTATCTACATAGAGGATTATTGAACACTGTGTGGGCATATAATGTGCCATTCACGGTACTCTTGCTTCTTGTTTGTGAGGAGTTATATATTTTCCACATGTTGCTGTCTCAATTTATGTAGCTAAATTTTGATAGTCATAATCTACACTAGCACCCATTACAATGGCGAAAAATATATTCTTGTAAGTTATCTGCTTGTCAGAAGGTTGGTAAAAATCATTTTGTTTAAGTTGCCTAGGTTTCTCCAAAACAGCATCAGGATGAGTGTAGGAATAGAGAGCACAAGCATCATCCAAATTATGTAACATTTGAATAACCAAAAAGGGTTCTTTCAATCTTTCATTCAGGTGGTCGAGTTACTTTGTTCTGTTCTCAATTCAGTTTTCTTCTGCAGTTCCTAGAGGACATATCATGCCTTCTGCTCTCTTCATCATCTCCATTTGGAACAAATAACTTAAACAGATACTTATGTCATGTGAATGTTAAATCATTAGCAATTGTGCCACCAGTCATAATGGTTGCTGTTGCCATTCTATTTAATGGTAACAAATTTGATTCTGGTTTCAAGTTTTATAAGTCCTAAAAGCATTCCAGAAGTAATATTCTGAGCCAAATTAATACCAAAGTATAAAATATTGTTTCCTTTAATTAGTATGTCTGTAATTCCTTCAGCTTGTATTGATATTTCCAGAAATTAAACCAAATAAACAAGAAAAATGTTGAGTTTTCATATCTAATCCAAATTTCTATTTTGTATTCATAATTATTTTTAGGGTCAAAATTCATTTAAAACTGTCAAAAAATAGCTCATACAAGCCTGATTGTTTTTATTTGCATGGCTTCCATTTTAAATTGTCTGTTTCTAAATATCTATTTCTAATGGCACATGTTTAACAAAGGTTTGGAGCATACCATATATACTCGCGTATAAACCAATACCAACTGCAAACTGCATAGACCCAGATCTGCCATTGCATAATATGCCAGCAGATCTGGGTCTATGCTGTTTGTAAGGACTAATAAGTAGAACAAACAACATAAATCCTGATCTGCCAGTACATTATGCGATGGCAGATCAGGGTCTATGTTGTTTACATTTGGATCCAGTTTATATGCGAGTATATACAGTACATTCATAACTTTTAGATAATACTTGAGGCGAGGTTTTATAGTTGAACTTGTCTCAAAACATCCCTTGTAAGTCTCCAACCAGTCAACTTCTTTGTTTTGCAAGATCAGTTGGTGCAATAAGTTCATAAAGCACTATACATCCAGTTATTAGTTTGGTTTTGTCATCCAGATCCTTTTTGTATTAATATAATCTGTTGTTAATTTCATTAATTGTAGTAATTCTTGCAATACTCTTTATTCCTGTTTCTGTGTTCAATTCAGTTTTAAATGTCTCTATATTTTCTTCTATTTCTGATTCAACTCTATCAGTAGTTTGGCTTAATGCTAAAGTCTTTGTATCCACATGAGTCTTGAATGCATCTGTTTCTGTTGTAAATATTTTGTTCAACATCATTGAAATCTTATCTTAAACACTTCAACTTTTTATTTAATTCACCAGTATTTCTTTATACCCCAACAATATTATTTATTAGTTCTTGATCAATGTATTCTTTGGCATCTGTTTTGATATTTCTATTCCAGCAGTAAGTTCTTTTTTGAGAGTTGGTAAAGTCTTTTCATTTATCATTTTGGGAGCCACAGTAGCTCAGTTGGTACAGAGTCAGACTTGTGATCAAAGGGTTGTGGGTCTGATACCTACCCAGGTTGGCTGCTTTGGTGTCTTGGAAAGACACTTACCTCCCATTTCCTCGGCATGATATAGCCAATAATGTGTTTAAAAAGTGCTGTTAAAACCAACAGCAACAGCAACAACATCATTTATCATTTTGATTTTGTCACATAAATTAATAGATAGATAAGTTGTAAGTCATTCCCATAGATGTAATCATACTTTCACTTTAAATTTGATTTTGTTGTTCATCATTTTGGTTAATTCTGTTAAATCAGTCTTCTTTTGCAACTGTGCCAAAGTGTTACTCTTAGCTGTTATTTTCAGGTTTTATTACAGTGCCATGAAAATCATTAACTGCATTTTTTTATCCTAGATCTTTTTGTTTGATTTCATTATTTAAGTCTTTCATTAACTATTTAATCTGTGGTTGTAAAATGCTTTAGTCTTCTAGAGATTTGTTTGTATTTTTTCAATGTGACTCTGTAATGCATCGATGTCTGAGTTTATCTTATTTTATCACTAATAGATTGAGAACATTGAGGCTATAGTAACTCAGTGCCCCTCATGGTGCCATTTCATTGATCAGCTTCAAACTACTGCATTAAGCTGGTATAGCACTCCACCGCCCAGGGCTTGCATTCATCAGGCTGATTGCCCACTATATCTCTAGACAGGGTCCAATGGACTCGCACTGACTACCTTCCTACCTGCACACTATCACCACCCACGACTACAGGTCAGTGCCCTTGGCTCAGTGTTTTTCCTATGCAGTTCTCAGATTAGATCTTCAGGCTCCTTGCCAGTGATGCATATCGCACTGTCCAACACATTGCCACCTATGACCTGGATGATATCATCAGCCAAATGAACAGGAAAAACAATTTCATCCTTGTCATTGAAGCATGGCCACTTGTCGGAAATTTAATTGCTGTGGAGGCTTGGTCTTGACTGGCTTGTTTGCATACATCTGCTTAAAGCACTTGATATCTTTGCTTACCACCCACATGTGAGAGTTGTGCACCAGAAGTGAAATGACACTTTTTAGCTCACCTCTATGATGTAGAGGTTAGCTATTATACTATCCCCAGCATCTGCATCAGCATCCAGACAGATAAAAGGACATATGTACATTGAATGTCAACCATTCTTTCTTCCAAGGTCCTAGGCAACAGTTTTGAGTGGGTTTCATAGCACCTATTGCCAGTGGAGGGGGCCAAGGGGGCTATTTGGTACAAACATAAGTACTACACCCTCATCACAAATGTAGGTCACTGTGACCTATATTTCACACTTCACAGACTTTGATTACATTTTGTACTTTATGTTTATTTCTCAAGCTCTGTTCATGATATAATCATCAAACTATATGATTGTATGTATCTCTATTAACATCTCTAAAGAAAGGTCACCATTTTACATTTTACTGGCTTAGGTTAGGTTTTTGCATTTAGCTCAAGACCAACTGGGTTTTTTGCACCCTGTATATATATTGTTAAACCTAGATTCATCAAACTTTGTGAGGGAATGCATTTTGATGGGTACTACACTCTAATTACAAAGGTAAGTTACTGTGACCTTTATTTCATACTTCACTGACATTGGTTAAATGTTGTGTTTTAAGTTATTTCTGAAGCTCTGTCCATGCAAGAATCATCAAACTAGATGATTGCATCTCTATTAGTACCACACTCATACCACAAAAAGAATGTCACTGTGACCTACATTTCACATTTTACCAGCTTTAGTTAGTTTTGGGGGTTTAGCTCAATGCCAAATAAGTTTTTTTAGCACCCTAAACACGTACTGTTATACTAAGATTCACAGAATTTGGTGAGGGGTAATATCTTTAAGAGTTTTATACCCTCATCACAGAAGTAGTTCACTCTGACCTTTATTTCATGCTTCACTGGCTTGGTTTCAGTCTCAAGCACTGTTTTATATAATAGTGACACACCTGTACAACAAAAGAAGGTCATTGTGACCTACATTTAACATTTTACTGACTTGTGTTTTTGCATTTAGCTCATGACCACATTGGCGTTTTATCTACTGTATAGTACTGATATACCTGGAATCATGAAACATGGCGAGCGGGTACATGTTGATATGTACTCCCCGCATCATAAAAGTAGGTCACTGTGTCTCATATTTGACATTTTGAATTATTGCTGTACCCCATAAACTAGATGGTTTTATGCAGTTATCTTACTACCACCCATACCAAAAAATGTCACTGTTCCGTATTTTCACATTTTAGTAACTTCTGTTAAGTTGTTGCATTTATCTCATGACCACATAAATATTTGGCATGCTCTGTGCATACTATCCAATATAATTTAGGGATGCCTCTTTATGAGCACTACTCCCTCTTTTCAGTTGTAGGTCAATATCAACCATATTTTATGCTTCGCTGACCTGGGTTAAATTTTGTGTTTGATGTTCATTTCTCAGGATCGTTCATGCTGTAATCATGAAACTTATGGTGATATGTATCTATGTTACTACCACACTCTTGCAACAAAATAGGCTCATCTTGTACTGGCTTTGGTTAAGTTATTGCATTTAGCTCATGACCACATGAGTTTTTGACATGTTATATGCATACTTTCCTACCTAGAATGATGAAACATAGTGAGTGGATGCATATTGTTACATTCTATATCCTTTTTGCCAAAAGAAGTCTCTGTTACCTATATTTCATGCTCAAAGACTTTCTTCAAATTTTGTGTTGAAAGTTCATTTCTTGGGCGCTGTTTATGTTCCAGTCATGAAACTTGATAATTGGATGCATCTGTTACTACAATGGCTTTAAAACCAAAGAAGGTCACTGTTACCTACATGTTATGCTTTACTAACATGAGCAGCAGGGAGGGCAAACAGACCACATTGTGGGAGTTGGAGGTACCCCCAGGCATGCAATTTGGTTTGTTCATCTCCACTCCATCCCCCATCCTGATGGGTTCCCCCCCACCTCCCTCCTCCATAATGCAGTGAGGTAGGTAAATCTCCCACTTAAGGATCAAACCCCCCTAACGCCATAAGTACTAAAATCTTGGTTTACATTGGCAGACCACCCCTAAAAGGGCTACAGGAGAGTCCAAAACGTTTTTGGCTGGTCAGGCAGAGACCCCAAGCCGGCCCTAAAACCTTTTTGAGAAATATATTGCGCAGTATATACTTAGCTAAAATGTGTGTTGGGTATTATTGAGTTGATGCATTTGTGCTGCTGGCAACATGAGCAATTGTTGGGATTGTTATATTTGGTGCCAGTCTGCTGGTGGTTAAATATGTTAGTGGGCGATCTGCCACCACACCACCAGTTGAGCTAGATCGGGCTACAGTTCTTTTTGAGACGCCCCAAAAATAATAGCCGGTTTAAACCAAGCCACAGATGTAATGCAGCAGATTATCCAGCTGTTCAGATGCATCTGCTGTCATCAGGCAACCATGCATATCATACTCGCGCACCAAGTCTTGCCCAATGTTCACTTTTTGGGCAAAAGAAATAAGATTTTTTTGTCCCATGGTGGAGGTCATGCCAAAGCACAAGCGACTAATTGGCAATCTTTTCAGGTGGATGCAGATCCAGATCTTTTTTAATGTGGCTTGCAGTGCTAACAGCATGCAGTGTACCCCATATCTCTTCAGACAGACTCATTGTTTATGTACACCATGTACAAATATCCGAATTTTTTTTTTCTTCAAAGTTAAAAGTTTTTTTAAAAAATTTATAGATGGCAATCCCAGCTATGCAGTCCTGCCACACATCCTATTATGATAATATTAATTATACATTACTTAGATGCTAATTTTAAACCAGTCTGTCCACCACATTCCAAAATTATTGATCAATAAAGGCAACCCTGTTTGCCATAAATAGCGACTAACCTGGCTAGGTGCATAAGGTTTAAACATTGCATAATTTATGCTGTATGCTAAAAGCAATAAAACAAAGGTAAATATTTAATCCTTCTATGTGCTAAATTTTAAAACCAACATGTAGACAATTAAAAGATGTATGATGAAAACACAGGGCATATTCAAATTGGATTGCCCCATTCAAGCTTCCTGCCCATTATAATCAATTTACAAGGGATATTTTACTCTAATAAATTCAGTGCCATCTGTGTTATCTGGTCCATGATCGGTGCATTTCAGTACTTATCAGAAATCAAAGTGTACAATCAGAGAAGTTTCCTATATGTACTGAAATCTACTGTAAAGAAATTAGACCTCCCAGTGTGGAAAATATATGGGTAGAAATGAGATGATATTTTCCACACTGGGAAAGACAATTACACAAACAGAGAGATTTTGTTAAAAATTAATATTTTTTGTGCAGGATAATTTTGGAGCCAGTCAAGAAAGCTTTTGTTAAAAATTAAACAGGTGCATTCTAAGTGAGTTGTTAGCCGTGATGAAATATGAGTTGGAAACTAAATCTGAGGCTTACAACCTACTGTGTGGTCAAACCCAGCATGTGGAATGAAGTCTTTTTTTATTTAATTGGGGAGAGCTGTTACCTCGTACATGTATCAATTCGTTCTCTAGTATAAAAGTCAATTGGCTGTTGGTCTTGAGTCTAAAACTGATTACATACACAGATACACACAAGTAGTTGTTTGCACTTCAGCCTCTGGGGGTAACTGCTGTCAAGTTTGAATTACTTTCAGAATTCCTAGCATTTTGTTTTGCCCTAGGAATTCTAGTGAGGGTTCAGTTTAAAACCATGATGTTGTGTATAGTTTGAATTACTCCAGAATTTCTAGGTTAATTTTGGCATAGAAACTCCATAGGGGTTAAATTCAGACATGTATGTAAGCAGTGGAGGCAACAACCACTACAATTGGCCATAGGAAAATGGATTGAATTCTGTCAGAGGATGGTCTAAGTGCATAAATCAGAGAAGGACTGCCGTTTTATTGACAGATATGGTATAACAGATGACATTTTGCCCATTATAATTCTAATCTTTATCCCATGCCTATTTAGAGATTATAATTCTAATCTTTGCTGATGCTTATATAGAGATGTTCTAGTAAATAAAATGTGTACTGGCTGCTTTCTTATTGATGCCTTTGTGCCTTTAACAACTTTTTTTGCAGCAGCCTTGTTTTGGTGGGGTGGGGTATATATGCGGCTCAACAAAATGAAAATATTAACAGCAATATTGATAGTTCATGACCTTCTACTGCAAACATAAAGGCCATATCGAATAGGGACAATAGTTCATGAGGAAGATATGGTTCTTTCAAAAGGTGCTAAAAAAGCAGGCATAAAAATAGACCACTTTCGTATCACATTTTTTTAATTTGTTATTAAAAGACAGCATTTTATGGTGGAGGTGCACTGGGGGTGGGCTGAGGAGCAGAAATCTGCTGCTCTGGTGGTTTTGCCACTAACGTACCCATGGTTTTGGTGGACACCACACAGCTTATCAGACATCCCCAGTCATAGGTAGTTGTTTCAAGAGCTCCTAGTTGGCCTCAGCCCTTCAATAGGCAGTTGGCTCATTTTTTGCCACATCATTGATGGCACTGGAAGCATGTGCCTTGTGTGATGCAACCTGTGTCTCATTTTTCATGGCCATATATTTGTCTTACTAGTTGAGGATGAGTTTAAAGTCACCTTCTAAGATGACATTGTCTTGCATGGCCTTAGAAGTAAGATCTATGATAGAATTCAGTTTGGTTTCCACTAGAACATGGATCTAATCATGTTTTTATGCCTTTAGGGTGAGTCAACGGCTGACAAAATTTCCAGCCATAAACATCAGCCCACAAGTCAGAATTGCAAACTCAAGGGCAACTGCTATGGGGGAGGCAATGATGGTTAACAGAATCCAGATGCCTGCCACACTGATGCCCAGAGACACAGCTGTCAGTGTGGTATCAATGCCATCCACTACGTTTACTGTGTACCTGTACTTTTCAAAAAGGCTGTGGCTTTTTGGGCCTCTGCTTATAGGGCTTGCTCAACCTGTATGGGTCTTTTTAGGTGAAAATCTTGTGGGTCTTGGAGTTTTGGGTATAGCGACATTATAATTCCTCTATGAGGAGTGTGATATGAAAGTTTATTTGGCCTAGAGAGGTGGTGGGAAGTGGGGCATAACTGTTATGTGGGCATATACCTCTAACCTGTCGCTGTGGTGCACTGTCAAGACAGCAATGGGGTGAAAGAAAATGTCTGTTTCCTTAATATTTTTAGATTAGGCAAAATTACAGGCTGTAACATGCCCACCAACACATTCACCAAGAGTCACAACCAACATTCCTTCTGTACACAGGGTTTGTGTTTGCGTGTGGTTTTTGCCAATCAGTGTAATGCGACAAAACATATTTTTTAAACATCACACAGTTTTTTGGTTTGATGAGCCAAGTGATAAAGGGTGTTACATATCTCGAAGGACAGGTTATTGCTGACCAGGTATTTTTCAAAGGTGCTTCACCAAATACCATTTTACCATTGTAGTAGCAACCATGCCTTTGATCCCCCCAATGGCGGTACTTTTGGGTTTTGTTACAACAGTGAGAGCACAGTTACCCCCTAGCCTAGCTGATGGTTGGCTTGGGGTGCTCTGGGTGGTCCCAGTGCTCAGTGTTTATCTGTTTTGCATCTTTGTTCCTCTCCAATGTGAACTGGGCATGTCTACCCCATGTTGGTGCAGATACTCTTCCACCAGAGATTTGTATTTCCTGCCGATGTCAGGCACTAGTTTTACAAGCCACTCCAATACTCCATCATTGTCCGCTAACACAGGATCATCAGGCAGCACTAAGGATTCATGTGCGTTGCCTATATCTGGTGCTCTCCGATTGCTCGCTCTTAAGCATGTTTTATGATATGTGTGTTCTAATTATGAAAGTCAAAGATGGTTAGAGTGGCTGAGAATTCCATCAGATGTGCATTGACCTTGAGACCCTCACACCTAATGGTGTTTCTGGTGAGAAACATAGACGTGAAGCTAGTTGTAAGACTTTCGTGTGACACATTAGCTGGAACAAAAGTACTGCCATTATGTGCCATTAGGATCCCATTTACACAGATTGTAAGCGATGCCCATCTTTCATCACTGTGACTCCTGTGGAGGATAATGAAGTTGGATGGTGTTAATGTCATTGTCATTGCTGAGCATAAAACCACCAACATTTTCAAAGTTTTGCATAGAATCCCAGTGATACAAAGTAGATGCATTTAATGATGTAACTACACCAACTGACATGATTCTGTCAGCCATTAAGTACACAACCTTTAAGGCAGCACTGGTGTCTGTCCAGGCTGTGCTAACAATGACAACCTCATGGCTGGGGATTTTGACCTCTGTGGCAAATGGTGCTGATGGCCCAGATTTCGCAGCACTGCCACCAAAGTTGGACTCACCATCAACAGGAATAACTTGTAGCAGGGTACTGTTTTTGCAATCAAGAATATTCTTGGTTGTGTTTGTCTGATCAAGGTGATGATATGCCTTTGCTTCGTATGAAAGCCCAAAGGAAATCAAACCCAAAGATGGGGGCAAGATTGCCAAAAGTAAATGAGTTTGGTTCAGTATTTGTGACACTGACTTGTCCAGTCACCATGTTGTAGTCCACACTTATTCCAGGAATGACAGCCTGTACTTCTCTTCTGAGTATATCTAGGTTGTAATACCCATCAGGAATGGAGATGGTTTTTTGGACACGTGGTTCAAACATGGTAAATTTGTTGTTCCCAAGCACAGCTGAAATGTTGAACCATCCTGGTTTGTATGAAATCAGGATCACTACATGAGTACTTGAGTCGGTACATATCACCTTTTCTGGAGCCATGGGCTTCACTAGTGGGTTGGTCAATACAGCATGCATTGACAGAACCAGCACTAGTGTGTTGAGATGGTATTGCTACAAGTACTTAGCTTTAATAGCATTGGCAGTGTCTTTTAACTACAGTGATGCAGAGAGAGCACAGATCCACAAACTGTTGCTCAACCTTGACATGTATGTGCCAAATGGTATTTTGTTCCAGACCAAATTTATTGACATAGCTGACAAGTACATGCCATCTTATGTCAAGTGGAAGAAAATTGTGGATAATTGGTTCTCTTGAACTGCAGGGGGCAAGGTGAAGTTTTGGCAAAATCACATAAACTTTGTTGTTAAGTGTGCGACCACCAGTTGTGGCATCAGCATTCATGACCACCTGTTGCCTACTGAAAAAGCAAGACTGCCTGAGATGGCATGCAGTTTTTATTGGTTCTATGTATACTACCATGTGAGAAGGATTCTCACTCAGCTGCAGTTTGCCTTTCCAGGCCAAACAGGGTGGAATGCACTTGAAAACAGCATCAAAACAGTTGCCTACAAGTGCTTTTGCAATGAGTTTAATGTGGGGAAAAATTCAGACTGGCAGCAGAAGCACTGCAAAAACCAAGGCCTGCATACAATGTATAACTATAGAGTCAGCAGCAGCTACCAGCCAATCTGTGGTGGTGTATGGGATCCCACTGTGTATGCATTTGACCATTCAAGGAAACACAAAGTCGACTACTTCACACTGGGCAGTGAAGCTAACCATGGTTTTGTGTATTTTATGCTTGGCAAGTCACAGGGCTTTACACAAGCCATTGTAGAGTGTCTCAATGAAAGTGTTCTAGTGTATGTTTTGGCAATCCTGGGCTCACAAACTGAAAATGATTACCTAAATAATGAAGCCAAGAAAAGGCCTTTAATGTACAAAAACAATTTCTTGCAAACATAGAAAAGATGGTGGGCCAAGCTGAGACCCCCCCCCCCCCACCTAACTGACATGGAGGTTAAAGTTGGTACCTATGTGAAGAATAAGAACGAGCTTCATATAGCAAAGGACAACATGTTGATCGGGCACAAGTGCAGGGCACACCCCAACAGCTGCAGCCAATTAAGCATGAAGTGGTCAGCACAAACTAGCACCATGCAAATAGTTCATATTCGGAAGAAAATGAAGACCACGAAATGGCTTTATTTGTGGGTAGCATCACAGTGGGGCTTGCAGCCATCTGGTTTCTCCACTGAGTGCCTAGCATTCTTTACTCATTGAGAGCAGAGATCAGCAAAGAACACAATGGCTGTCATGATGGCAAGCACCATTAGATTTCTGGCCAGCCAGCCAATCACAATGCCAGACGTCATCAGCAAGAGCAACACCATTGACCCAATAATTCTAGGCAGAGCCACTTCTGCTTTTTCTGCTAGTTGTTTTCAGCATCCTGACCAGCTGCTCCAGGTGCTTTTCTTACCCATTCTTTTGCACCACCAGGGCCTGGTTTAGGTGCTGAGACTGGAGATGGCAGTGTGCAATTCCCACCTGCTGTGACTGTGAGCACTATTGTGCTTATGATAAAACCAAGTGCAGTGAGAATTAAGGTGACTGTGATGCTCTGCTTACAAAATAGGGTTTGCAGCTTTTTGACAAGGGTTGTATCCTTACAGATAACTTGGCTGATAACCTCCCGGATAGTGGTAATTTGGTTGCAGAGCCTTCCTCGTAACACATTGGCCTCTGGGTAAAAGGCATTGAGTTCCCCCTCCTTAGCCGCAAGTTGGGCCTGTAGTTGCTCATGCTGTTTCATCTTGGGATAATTCTATGGCTTTTCTTTTAATGCGTCTATGTCGTTTTTGATTTTTTTGGGTTTGGTGGCATTCTTTGCAAGTGCACCTTTCCGAGTTTGCAGTGCCTTGTTGAGACCCAGGATTTCCCACATCATAAATCAGGCTCTTGCACCACTTCCTTCTTGACCACTGTTTCTTCCACCCCCAGAACTTTCAATAGCTCAGCATCTCTGTATCCCTTTATGCCTGCCAGTAACCCTTTTTATACAGCAGTTTTTGTGCTATCATGTGGCTGACCACATGTTGCCAGATATGTATATATGGCCCAGCTATGGACCTTTTCCAACAAGGAAATAGAGTACAGCACAGCTTTTCCTCCTCTCTCATACTCAGGCCATATTTTTTGTAATTTGCCATTTTGCATGGTAAAGTTGGCATAGAGGGGCCTTGTTTTTAGGCCATTTCACTTTAAAAAATTCATCAACCTTCACATTGTTGACTTCATTCTGACCAGTCACTAATTCATCTTCATGGAGGTTTTGTAGCCAGCTTTCCAACTGCATTTTTTGTAAGTATAGGAAGGGCTGGTAAATGAAGCTTCTGCTACTATTTCATCCAGCAGATTAAGGTCAGTCACGGGCACATCGTCATCCTCCTGACCAGTCAGCCATGTTTTGCTCAAGCAACTGCACAGTTATTAAAGAATAAATATGTGATCTCCAATATTACAGAGAGCATATCTTAATACGGAAACAAACACCCAGCCTGACGTATCTGTTGCTGCTGCATTTGGGAATCACTTCTTTGTGCCACTTGAATTTGAGCTGCTAAATGATCAAATGCCATACTGCCAGTCTGGCCTTTCAGACGGCCTCACATTTGAGCCGACATTTAATGACTATGCCAGGGTGATCTGGAGCACCAACAAAGGGGCGAGCTACACCATCAGCGGTATCTCTCTGGAGTTCAATGTCATGACCAATTGCAGATCTTGCATGCATGATCCTAGAGCAATACATTGTACACCTGAGTGCTGCACCATTACAGGGTGTTGATAGACAAGAAAGACCGCATGTGGAACATTAGCCTGAACATGCCGGCAAAAAGCATGAAGGCAATAATCAGGCTCTTTGCGTCACGCGTGAAGTCCAAGACTAGCTGAATGCTAAAGGCATCTTCCGGGCGGGTACTTCTCCCTTCTTCTAAATTGGCAAACAAATGTGGAATTTTCTCCAATATGTCATGTATTGAACGAGGTGTGTTGAGATGTTAAGAAAATTGACCCATTTTTGATTACAGCTGTCGTAAGTTTTACATTAGGAGACGAAAATAGGAAAAGCTAGCAGGGTTGGAAATACCGAGGGGTGAGGAGTCGTGTCTTCCCTTGTGTTATATTGTTACAGGTTGGATCCCCCCAACCCTCTATCCATTGACCGATACTCTAATTTTCTTCGTAATGAGCCAGTGTGGGTACAATGACAGCTCACACAAGTGCAAGCGGAACACTAGCACATCAGTGTAACCACCTGTCTGAGCTAGTGGCTTCTGAAATTTCAAAATAATACATGGGCCTCTTGCCTTTGCATAACTAAAGGCGATGAGCAATTGAGAGGCTGAAAAAAAACATATATGAGGCTAAGCTGGGGGCCCAGCTAACTGCTTCACTGGGATCATCTCTACTTGGACTGTACACAGCGGTCGTGAGGCACATTCTGCCCATAGACAACTGCAAGCACTTTGTGAGGGATTTAAAAGATGCTCATCCAGGCCTCTTTGATTAGCATCAGCAGTCACCTCTACTTCAGGTGTGGCCTGGTACTAGCGCCAATTGCAGCTGGTATGATAACATACAGACATGTTGAAAAAAAGCAGAGTAAAAAAATGATAAACAATGAGTGCAACAGTGGAACCAAATATGGAAACATTGCCGGTGCCAAAGTCAGAACCATCAGCATTACCAAAATCAGAACCACCAGCACTATCTAAGTTGAAACTTTTAGTGCTACCATGTCAGGAAGTTGCACAAGTCACTAAGGTTAAAAGCCCATATAGAGTTGCTTCTGGTAAAAGACTTGCTGCAATGATGAAACAACGCCAGGCTGAGAAAAAAGCAGACACTCACACCACTCCAGTACAGGCAGCAATGGCTGCACGAGAGCAAGATAGCGCAATGCCATTTTACATTATCTGAGTCAGCCTTGCTTTAGCCTCTGGCCTCACATACACCTTGTTTCATGGCTCACCACCCCTAAGATGGCAGCAAAAAGCAGCAGGCTCGTCAGAACGACAAACACAGCAGGTACCTGCAGCCACTATTTGATACACCAGACTTTTTCATCTGGAATAGTAGTGTGCAAAATGTCTACACCACCGAATGCCAAAGACCTCAGATACCTTCTTTACCATGTAGCAGTACTTGTTGGACTTCAGGTTGGTTATACGATGATTGCCAAATGCTTGTTAAATTGCTGCCCTTGGCAACCTAGACTGCAAAGACTCAGCAAGGCCGGGGCCCTGGGTGGCCAAGTGGTCTAAGGCACTCGCCTTTACCGATCACTACCATCTCACCTCTGTCTACATGGGTTTGAGTCTCGGGCTTGACCAACGTGGATATGTGAGAAAGCTTGCCAGTAGCTTCCTGTGGGTCGGTGGTTCTTTCCGGGGTTTGCCTGGGTTCTTCCTCCACCAGATAAAACTGGCCGCCATGTATAGCCTATCATGTGCTGAAAAATTGCATTAAACCCACAATAATAACAACAACAACACAGCAAGGCCATTACCATCACAGTGCTGAACCCATGGAGACAAGACATGCTAATTAAATAAGGCATCATTCCTGCCAATATTATCATCGCTGCCTAATTGCCTCTGCTGCTTCCACTGTTGGAGGAGCAATCATTAATGCCCTAGAATTTGCCGGCTCAAATTACCTCTTCTCTCAGATAGATAAAAAAGGGGCCAATGAGGAAGGCATTTGACATGACAAGACTACAGAGGAACTTTAAGCTGCTCAGGCCATGTACCAACATAAGTGCAATGAGCATCTCGATTACCTCAACAAAAGAAAGCAAGATGAACAGCTGGCTGAACGGGCTTACAAGACATCGGAAAATCTGCACACATGTACAAACTGGTGACTAGCAAAAGAATAGGGTTATGGCCTGCAGCTTGGTGATGAGCCCAAGCTTTCTGACTTCAACATGCCCTTGTCCAAACAACAAAATGATGAGAGCTTGCAGTTACATGGCCTATAAATATTTCTCACCTGGCCAGTGCAGGCATTTTTTGCGCTGATAAATTAAGCTTGAAACAATATACTACAGCCAGCAAGGTTACTGGAAGGGCATGGCAGCTATAAAAAAAACTGGCAGAAGCTGCCAAAGTCTGACAAGATGTTGCCAGGGAATGGTTCAAGAAGCAGGCCATGTGGCATATTTACCTACCCATGCTGTGCAAACTCCTCCCAGCTCTGGTGTGATGTTCCAGCCCCTAACAAGGTGCACCAGCCTGACCTCTTGTTTCTGCTGCACAACAAGGTTGGGTGATACACATACAAGTATGCACTGACAGTGGTTGATGTCACCGGTCATTACAAGGAGGCCTAGCCCTTGGCCACAATATAGGCTTCCAAAGTTTGGCACTTATCTACAAGTGGGGGCTTCTAAAGTGGCCCAGACTGCTGCAGGTTGACTCCAGCTAGGAGTTTACAGGTGCTGTGTTGCAACTCTTGGCCAGACATAATGTGCAGGTGAGGCGGAGAGAGGTCTGTGTCCACCGTGCAGAGGGTATTATGGACAGGTTCAACTGTACTCTAACCGAGTGCCTGTTTAGGCATTAGTATGCCCATCAGATGTTGTTTTCAGATCAAACCATAGGGAGTGAGACTGTAAAGTGTAGCACTGAGTGGGTGCGACAGCTGCCTGCCATTGTGGCAGCCCTAAATAGTGAGATAGTGCAGCTTGCAGATAAAAGACCTGTTGGTGCCATTCATGAAACTGTGGTGCTTGCCTGTGATACAGTTGATTTGCATGGAAGAGCATTGACTGTTCTCAGATACTTTGGTGTGGTACCTATATACAAAGGGATAGCAAGAAGGAGGACAGAATCATGCCACCAACCCTGTGTGGCACATAAAGGTCTACTGGCTAGAATGTGAAGTTGCTAAGACCAGGTTGCCTGTACAGTGAAACCCCGCAATAATGCGATAATTTGGGTCCATAAAATTTGATCGCGGAAAAAGTGGGGTCGCGTTATTTCGGGGTTTTACTATATTTTACTTTATTCAGAGAACAATGTATACACATCTAAAGTATAGCATGAATAGGGTATCAACACCGTTTACTATCTGATATCGATCCGTCTTTGCTTTAACACATGACAACCGTTTGATTGAGCCGCTAGTTTGATACTTGTTCAGTGCCAAGTAACAGAGAGTGGTTATTTGAACTCCCTGTGATCTTGCTGCCCAAGCTCAGTCCCTGCATAAGCACCCACATATGACAATCTTTGATCTTGCCGCCCAATCTCTGTCTCTACATAAGCACCCACATATGACAATCTTTGATCAACCACCGCATTGTCTGGTGTTTGGTTGTGTATGCAGTTAAAGAAGAAACATTAAGTCGGCTATTGTTTGCGCAATGATTGTATACAGAATGAATTGAAGTCCAGCGCACATGCTGGCGGCTTACGGTTTTTTATGTTTATTAAATCGTGATAATCTTTGATCAACCACCGCATTGTCTGGTGCTTTGTTGTGTATGCAGTTAAAGAAGAAACACGTCGGCTATAGTTTGAGCAATGATTGTATACAGAATTAATTGAAGACAAACACAAAGAAGACTTACTGGCTTCACTCGTGGATCACTAATAAGTAATATTTCCGATAATGTTTATTTTGGCATAACACTTCAAGAAATTGGTGACATTGTTAAATTTCAGAAGCCACGCCATGATCGAATTCATACGTGATCTCTTCCCCAAAATGATAATAAACTTTTAATACACTATTTCTCATCCTTAAAAAAAATATTTTTTTTCCGTGTACGAAAAAAATACATGTATATAAAATTTCAGGAACCACGCCACAAATGTATTATACTCGAATTCATACACGATCTCTTCCCCAAAATAATACTGTAATATACACATTGTATACACTTTTTCTGGTACTTTGAAGAAAAAAAAATGTTCATGTGCGAATGAATATATGAAATTTTGGGAGCCATGCCACGGTCGCGTTATATCCGAATTCGCGTTATAGCGGGGTGCGTTATAGCGGGGTTTCACTGTACTATAGTATCTGCTTAGCACAAATGGTGCAGAGCCTAAGTGCATGTTTGTTCTTGAAGAGCTGCAGGTTTTGCCCCCTGACACACGACTAACCACCGGACTGGGTCTTCAGTTATCATACACATTGCTGAGGGCAAAACCATTGTATTGCTGTACTTGCACTGCAGCACAAAGCAGTGCAGTCTGTTGGATCATAAGTCAAGAGTATTTCGATGTTACAGGTGGCACAGCAATTGTTTTGCTGTTGCTTGAAGTGGAGCACCTCTGTGACCTTGAGCAGGTCTGCACATGCCACAACATGACCACAGGCCTTATCTTTGCTGCTTATATACACATGCTTAGCCGGTAGCACAGCAGAAAGTGCACTGTAACTGACACAGATACTTCACACAGGATACTGCCAAATGCACAAGATTAAACCATTCGAAATAGTTGTCAACAAATCATACCTTGCCCATCCTTTTGATAGTAAACCCCTCAACAATATCATTTAGCACAAGTTTCCACTTTTCCTCTATGCCAGGAATTGCAACAAGAATGTTTTTGGGGCCAGCTTTCCTGCAGACAGTTTAGGAGAGAAACTAGTATATCTGGGAAGTGCTTTTGTGGCACTCGAACAAGAGCTGCTGGCCCCTATTCCTCATGGTGATATGAGAAACAACAGGTGTGTCAGCAGGGTTCCACTATTCCTCAAAGAGTCTCACTTTTGGCAGGCAGGAAGACCCTTCACATCTCTAGTCATTGTACCTTGTCAGATTTGAGAGGCTGCTCTCAGATGGTCAGTCTGTTTCTGAAGCTGCTGCAGTGCTTCATGGCTCCTGGGTAATGGGGCCAGACCCCTGTTAATGCCTTGTATTAATTGTGTGCTCTATGCACCCATTGTACATGTGACATCATTTGCCCACTATGTGGTTCCTAAGCTGCCTACTCAGCCACACATGGCACTCCCAGGTGGTCAAGCTGTTTCAAAAGCTGCTGCAATGCTTTGTGGCTCCTGGATTAAGGGGTCCGGACCCACATTAATGCCTCGTATTTGTCGCATGCTGTACACACCCAATGTGCATGTGACATATTTTGTTCACTATATGGTATGCTTCGTTCAATGTATCACTAATAGACTAGAGTATATTTCACATGGCACATTTCCCCCGCACAAAAATAATTTTGTGTCACCCTAGCATACATGCACTTTGATGAGCAGCTTGGCCAACACCAGCTCAAACTGCACCCAAGCCTTTTGTCTTTGCACTGCTGCTTGCTCCTTGCATTGTTGTTACCGCATGCCTGACACACAACCATGGCTCTATATGTGTCTCCTGTCCACATGAATGGCATAGCACTGGTAGTACATGACTTTCTCAGCCTTTGTTGGTGCACCTAGCAATATTTCATGACAGACAGCGCTTCTCATCACTCTGTTCTTCCCAGCAGCACCCACACACATTATGGGTCATCATTGCATCAGTATATATGGTGCAGCATACCTTTCTAATAAAAATGTATCCTGCAGGGGCTGGCTTCATGTTGGTGGTCTCTGCCAGCCCAGCCAAAAACATTTTGGCCTCTCCTTTACCCCTTTTTGGGGTGGTCTACCAATATAAACAACATTTTAAGACCTGATGGGGGGGGGGGGGGCCGACCCATAAGTGGAAGATTTACCTAGCTCATTGCATGTTGGGAGGGGGATGGTGCTACCCATGAGAGGGGGGCAAACAAACCAAATTGCACACACAGGGGGGCCCCCACAGTGTGGTCTGTAGGCCCTCCCTGCTGCTAGTATTAGTGTTTATGATCATGTTGTTTAATCCATGCTTGACCTATATACATCCTACCCTACTCAGAAGGCCCATTCAGTGGTAAACTTTCCATATTAATGACTATACATTGTATATTGTGATATGTTACCCTCAGCAGGTTTCCTATGTATTGTACATGTGAATGAGCATAGGAATTAGGCGAGTGGACTGCATGCTGCATGCTTTTTATGGGCGACCTCACCTGTGGTTAATCAAGGTAATGATTGATGCATGAACTATATA
Source organism: Margaritifera margaritifera (assembly GCA_029931535.1). Taxonomy (NCBI): domain Eukaryota; kingdom Metazoa; phylum Mollusca; class Bivalvia; order Unionida; family Margaritiferidae; genus Margaritifera; species Margaritifera margaritifera. The sequence goes on along the minus strand of JAQPZY010001649.1, from coordinate 2,811,232 downwards.
CTGTGCACTGTCTCTCTAAGGTTACTCAAAGCCTGTGATTTTCACCCAGTAATATCTGGCTTCTAGGGGTGGACAATGATAATAGCTTTTCAAGCAAATTTTAAGAACAATGATTTAAAAATCAATACAAAAACAACATGAATCTGTTTATTATCAACTTATTACCTTGACTTTGAATTGATATAAAAGGAATATATTTTTTTAATTCTTGTATGTCTTTTATACCCTGTCATGGTAGGTAGGTAGGTAGGTAGGTGGTTTTATATGTCAGCACAATACTGGCCATATAGTGCCAATTAAAAGTTTAAATTTCAGATTTTAAAATGATAAAAATTCAAATGTAAAAAGAATAGATTGCAAACAAATCTTTAGTTGGAAAAGGAGCCGAGTCTGAATTTATTTTCTGCATGATAATGTTTACAGTCGCTAACGGACCCTAGTGAAAGTTGAGGTGAGCTGTGTAATCACTGATTACACTTCAGTTGTATGTGTGTCATGCTCTTCTGGCTTAAAGCAGACAACGATATTGCTGTGAAGGTCAGTCATGATGCCAGGAAATCACCACTTTCTAAGCCATACATCTGATTTCCACCAGCACATTTTCCAGGCACATCAGGCGGAGTTGGATGGAACAGGCCAGCTTCCACAAAACCTTCATAGGTTAGGTCTGGGTTGACCGTAAATTGGAATTTTTCGAAGGATACTTTGTACATCCAGAGAAATGTGCTGAGCAAGCATCGACTCAGATGAAAATCAGGGCTATCCCAAAGCAAGACCAAGCTGTTAACTGACTAGCAGAATCTGGCTGGCTGATCCTTTCCACCCTTGTGAAGCAACTTTTTCTTCCAGCGAGTGACAGGTTTTTGCTAGCCATCCTTTTCGAATTTTAAGACTCTAACCCGAGACATGAGACTATCAGACATCCAACCAGTTCAGTTCACCCATCATGGTAAACAGCTCATCACTTGGGACAGACTCCTGCTGTACCTTATGGAGATGCTTTTCATCCTGCTCTTTGAGGACCACTCCTCTCCAGTGGTGAGGCTTTGTCCAAGTTCTTTGGTCTTTTTCCATGAGAGTAATCTATCATGTAGGTGTCTGTTCCTCATCATCCTTTGCAATGTTGTCTGAGCAGGCAATCTTTTTGTAGATTTGTCAAAATACTTGTACATTGATGCTTCTATTAACTTTTTCACCAGCTCATCTACTGTCTTATTGGTAGGTAAATATGATTGGTGCAGTGCTGAAATTGTTTTTTTTAAAAACTTGAGCCCACACAGTGGGCTTTTTAATGCAATACTGGAGTCGGTCTTGGTATTTTCGAAGAACAAGGTGGGGTAGACCTCTGACGTAGGCCCAGAATCAGCTTTGGTATTTTCTCAGGTTGGGGCCATGACTGGAGGTTGACAGTGGGCTTTTTATGCACTGTTGGGGTTGCCTTCTTTGGAAAAGTTTTACCCAAGATCTTCAACACTCTTTTGAGATCTTGGCTGTCAGTTTGGCGTCTTCTATGCAATTCAAATAGAGATCTGATGTTGCCTGAATATTGGATATAACTAATCATACAAATGTCTCTAAATGAACATTTTTAATGTATACTTTAACCTCTTTTAAGCCCAGCCACAGAAATTGTAAAGTCACACCAGTAGTGCATTTCCTCCACATGATATGCATACTAAGTAGCTCATTTTAACACTCTTTCTGCACTTTATACATGGATATATCCCACCCTCCTTTCAGAACCTCAGTGCATGTACTCTGCAATGCATGTTAATAAAACTCTTCCCACAGGTCTCTGTGCCCCCAAGTGTAAGTCAAGTACAGGTGCTTTTGCTTTTACCCATGTTGGATGAACATTTCTAAACAACTACAATATCTCGAACAGAACAAAAAACAAATATCACAATTTGGTTATATAATGCATATTGACAACTCAGTTTTACACCAGTAGAGCCCGGGCTGGCAGGGGAGGGTGGGGGGGGTTGGAGTATATTTCCACATGAAAGGGGTTTGGAATGCGTGGTGATGGGGATAAGAATTTTTAGCTCTACTGGTCATAGAGTGAAAGAGATAATGAGATGACCTGTTGTCCATCGCCCATTGTCTGTCATCCATCTGTCCATCTGTTAATACAAGTTTGTTATAGCTACTTCTCCTAAACTACTTGGAGGATTTACATACACAGACATCCAATATAGCTGCCACAGTGGACATCTTGAAAATCTTGTTATTGCTACTTTTCCTGAAACACTCGTCTTATCAACATGAGGTTTTCAATGAAGACTTCTTATGATGTCTAGTTGATCCTAAATGAAATGGTGCTGATTTGACATCCAATATGGTCACCATGGCAGCCATCTTAAAAATCTTGTTATTGCTACTCCTCCTGAACAAAAAGTCTCATTGACATGGGATTTTCAGCAGAAGACTTCTTATGATGTCTAGTTGGTCCCAAATGAAAATGGTTCTGCTTGGACAGCCAATATGGCTTCCACAACAACCATCATGAAAATCTTTTTATCAGTACTCCTCCAGAATGAATGTTCATATACATGTAAGCATGGAGTTTTCACTAAGAGACTTCTTATGTCTAGTTGGTACTAATTGAAAGTGGTGGCATTCTGACATTCACCGTGACCACCAGAGCAGTCATCTTGAAAATCTTGCTATGGTTGCTCCTCGTGAATGGAAAGTCATATTGACATGGTGTTTTCATCAGAAGACTAATTATGATATCTAGTTGATCCTGAATGAAAATGGTGCTGATCTGACCTCAAATATGGCCACCATGGAGTCGTCTTGAAAATCTTCTTGTTGCTACTCCTCATAAATCAAAAGTCATATCAACATGAGTTTTAACCACAAGACTTCTAATGGTGTCTAGTTGGTCCTAAATGACCATGATGCCAATTTGACCTCAAATATGGCCACCACAATGGTTGCCATATTGAAAATCTTGTTATGGCTTTTCCTCCAGAGATGATGGTCATATCAATATAGAGTTTTTACCAAAAGACTTCTTATAATATCTAGTTAGTTCTAAATAAAAATGGTGCCCTGCAGACATCCAATATGGCTGCCACAATGGACATATTTGAAAATCTAGTCACTAATTCTCCTGAATGGATGGTCATGTTGGCATGGAATTTTTACCAAAGTCTTCTAATGGTGTTTAGTCTGTCCTAAATGAAACTGGTGCCAATCTTACATCCAATATGGCTGCCATAGTGGCTAATTCAAAAACCTTATTGCTCAAGAATATCAGAGATGGTTGCAACACTCGCTCATCAGTTAAAAAGAAGAAATGGTCTTATCTTGAATTACCGGACAAAATTTTTGGACAGTAGAGTGTAAGTCCCTTTGAGGGACTCTTGTTTGCAAGTAGATTAGGGTTGTGGTCTTCTTGGTGCAGCAGAATAATATGCATGGGAAGGTTCAGAGCAATATAGCTGCATCTCCCACCCACACTTGTGGAAAATGGATCTAATATCTATGGATGACAGGGATCGTTTCAGCACTCAGCATTTGAAAAAAGCACCTGGTCTTATATTGGATTCGTAGAATTTATTTTCGGCCAGTAGAGTGTCAATCTTTTTGAGGGACTCTTTTTTTATAATTAGTACCGTGAGTCCTAGACAAAACAACTAAAAGTGGGTTTAACCAAACCAAGCTATTCTTGTGTGTCTCTGATGCACACCAGTTTATTATCTTAGTATCAGAGTTTCTTTACATGTTTAATTATGTGCAGAAAATGATTTTGCATTAATAAGAACACATTTCTTGTAAAAACCATGTCCAAGTCTTTAAATTTATTTTCAGAGAATTATTGCTTAAAATTTGACCACATTTGAAAATTTTGAATATTTTAAAGCAAGTTTGATATGCTTGGTTAATAACAAATTTGACCAGTTGCTAATATTGCCATGCTAAAGTGCCTGAAACATTTGTAGTTATATATTATGACATGTATTGTGCATCATTTCATATATTCATTACAATTACTCACAATATATTTTAAATGTATATTTTGTAATTATAGCTTTTAATTAAAAAAATAACTAAATATGATTTCCTTCTGAAACAATTCAAAATTTAATTACTAAGAGCAAGAAACTCATGTCAGTAAAAGAAAAGCTTGAGAAATATGGTAAAAAATGTGCTGTCTGTGTATATCATTAGGTACATTTCTTCTGATTTTTTTTAGAATAGTCAACCAACAACTACCTTTACAGAGTTCTCAAACTACTCATTTAATAAACTGGAGTTCATGAGGCTGGTGTTTAAAGCTGCCCATTATGTCCGCACTCATCCTGATTTTATAAAAGCTTGGAAAGCGAAATATGGAATCAAGACTAGGCGTCGACCCTGACAGAAGAATGGAAATTACCTGTGACAGAAGAACTGTGACCAGTGTTTATACCTATTATCTGCATTAATGTACATTTTTATGTAATATGGAAAGCTAGGTTAATGTATAAGTACATTTTGTGCTTTGTACAGGTTTTCATAATTCTTTGCTTGATCAAACTAGTTAATAATATTGTGAAATGTGTTTTCCTTATTATGAGTTCAAGGTCAGTTATATTGACCCAGGTCTGCTTATATTAACCCAAAGCAGTGCTGAAGCCTATAACAAGACTAGGGTCAATGCAACTGACCGAGAACCTACAACAGGACCAGTAGAAAAGCATACATTATATGATATTTTTATTCATAAACTTGTTACGATCCAATATCCTTATTTGATGTAACTAATTAAAGTACTGTATGACCTTTGTATTACATTGAAAACAGCCCATACCATTCTATGTCAAAGCAGGGTAAATAGCACTGTATAACCTTTGTAATACAATGATAACAGCCCATACCATTCTATGTCAAAACAAGGCTTATATATTGCTTTACACATGCCTAAGTCCTTGCACACTTCCTCTGTCACAAACTTTACCATAGTTAACAAATTTGAACTCAAGAAGTTTGAAAAAAGTTTTGCACTATTGCTGTTATTGTGTATATCACTTATAAAAATTGCTCAGAGCAGCATATATTTGCAAAGATCTGGTGTATTGCAAATGTTATTGTTAGTCATATGTATGTGTGTGTATATATATATATATATATATATATATAGAGAGAGAGAGAGAGAGAGAGAGAGAGAGAGAGAGAGAGAGAGAGAGAGAGAGAGAGAATTACAAATATACACCAAACAGAGCAGAAAGTGCTATCCCTGGATTCTACGGGAGAATGCTTGATAACATTAACAGAGTTTTTAAATACGAATAAATAATATTCATAGAGGTTAGAGAATTTTAATTTGTACTCTATGGAGATTCGAACCCGGATCTGTGGGTTATGGCACCCATCACCTTGCTTGTAAGCACCAACCCCTATACCATCTTGACCATGCACACATCACCAAAAAATGATGCTACAAAGTCTGTGGTATAGGCGTTCATGCATAGCAGATATACCCGCATGTCGACCCAGTAATTAATTCTGATCTAAATACACAGTCCATCTGGATTAATACTACCGAAATCAAAGTATATAGAAGTTATTATAGAGAATATAGAGAATTATAAATATACACCAAACACAGCAGAAAGTGCTATTCCTGGATTCCAGTAATTAATTCTGATCTAAATACACAGTCCATCTGGATTAATACTACCGAAATCAAAGTATATAGAAGTTATTATAGAGAATATAGAGAATTATAAATATACACCAAACACAGCAGAAAGTGCTATTCCTGGATTCTACAGGAGAATGCTTATATCTATATATATTTGGCCGTTGAAAGGGGTGGGTGAATCAGGCAACAGGCCTCGGTGGGTGAGGGGGAGGCACCATTTCGCAGATCATGTTCTTTTATTCTGTATTTTACTTATATGTACATCTTTTTCATTAAAATACCTATGTTTAGCTATTATTCTCATGAATATTAATACATTTAAAAAATAAACAGTTTGCAGTGTTCGTTTCTGAGTCTGGGGGTCGCCAAAGGTGACGCTTGTTGGGGGCACCATTTTCGTCAAGCACAACTTGCGACAGCCCTTTATATATATATATTTGGGCATCAAAAGGTCAAGGTCATTGTGACTGAAAGGAGGAAAAGAATTTATGCACAATAACATTAATTCAACATCTCAGACCTGGACCAAACATTGTGGATGGCTTGCACTTGGGGTAACAAAAAAGCCTATTGATTCTGGGATCAATAGGTCAAAGGTCACTGGGGAAAAAAAATTCTTTTTTGCAGAATAGCATTTGTTCCAGAGTAAGGTCCTTTATCAGACTTTGTGGATGGCTTGATCTGATGGCAAAAAAGAAACTTATAGATTCTGGGGGTCTAAAGGTCAGAGGCCACAGTCACTTTGTGTAAACATGGCGAGTCATAGGTATTACTTCTGTGGTGGCAAAGGCAGTGATATCAACATTACAGTTTTAAGTTTTATAAAGTTTTGTTTTAAAGGTTTGCAAGCCAGTTACTGGGTGGGATTACAACATAGCTTGGACACTGATGAGACACTGGGTTCATTGGTGGAGGGGAGACTGGCTGCTTGTTAGGGGAATACATCATTGCACAGACAGATGAAACAATGGGTTCTGCATAACAGTATAGCAGGAATGGGGAACTGTGGGGGAATACATCATTGTGCAGACACTGGGTTCTGTGGAACATTCGGGAGGGGGGGATGTGGGGGAAATACATCATTAAACAGACAGCAGTAAATGTGATCTTTATTGTGGTACTGAAAGTATAATCTAGAAGTGACACATGTCTGGCTCAGAATGCTTTTGAGTTACATGGCAAAATGGTTAAATAAAAGTACTGTATGAGCATCTGCATAACATGCTACAAACTGTGAAAAGTGTAGACCCAGCTCTGTCATCGCAGATTAACATACTGGCAGATCAGAGTATACACTGTTCATTCAACTTACGATGTCAAGCAAACAGGTTAGACCTTAATCACCCAGCATGTTTCCTTCTGTGCAGTGATTACTGTACACTGAAAATGTATTCTCAGCTACCTTATCCTTTGATTGTTGAAAAACCAAATCAGTTATAGAACTTGAGGTCCTTGAGATACAAAGCATTGGGAAGTGGTGTGATCCAATGAGAAAAAGTCCAGCCAGAAATACCATCAAAACAGTTGTGAAATAATAATAATAATAATGTGGAAGAGAAGTAGACTTTCCACTCATGTTGATTTGACTGTACAGTGAAGAGCACAATTTTTTTTTTTTTTTTCATACACTGATATTTTCCATGATTTTATTATTACATTCAAGTTGATATAATAAGATTAAACAGCTGTCATGAAATGAAAATTGTACACATCTCTTTCACTTCATTTGATATTGAGCTTTTTACTCAACCTCATGGTCCTTGGGATGATGATGATGATGCACTTGGACAACCAGGTTTTTCTTCAAGCAAAATAACACCTCAGATGTGATGATCTGAACTACTTGTCTGATGACATAGGTCGAGGCTATTTTCTTCTGGTTAAATTCGCTGAATGCCACCATTTTCTTCCAGTCCATACAGACTGGTTGTCACACTTTACTACTAGGATATCTGTTATTTACTAGTGCCTGGTGAACCATCCTAAGGTTACACATTAGGTACGTCACAGTGTTACTAGTTACATTTCATTCAAAACCTATATGTTTGTGAGGATCTATTTGTCACACATTTAGCTGGATATTTATCTGCCAAAAAGTTGCCAATTTCAACAGTATTATGGTACTATGATTACCTCCTAGTCTCTTTCGTTGACTCTCATTGATCCAGAGATGAAGACATTCTGATTAAGGATGGGATCAAAAGGTATCAGTTTGATATAAAAATCCACAATCCAGAGATGAAGACATTCTGATTAGGGATGGGATCAAAAAGAATCAGTTTGATACAAAAATCCACAATCCAGAGATGAAGACATTCTGATTAGGAATGGGATCAAAAGGTATCAGCTTGATGTAAAAATCCACAAGATAGAGCAGCTTTTAGCATATTTTCCACAGACTAATATCTGCAAATTTCTCTATGTTGATACAGTCAGGACACATGGATGTAATAGTGGCCATCTTGAACTGCCCTAAAACCTGTGGTTATTATTTCATCATAATAACCACAACAATTCAATGATGTGTCATCACTGCCAGTAACATAAGCAAAAGTTTGAGGCTATGGAAACTAATTTCTTCATTTTTATTCAAAAGTTATGGGAATAACATTAAAAATTAAAGGTACAGATATTTCATTGATTGTAGAAACATCACAGAATGTCATTTTCAGTATCTAACTTATTTTATGAGGTTCTATTCACCTGCTAGTTAGATATTAATCTGCCATAAAACTTACCAGTTTTGGAAATATCACCTCGAAAACCTCTAAGTCTCTCTTGTTATTTGACTTGTACAGGCAAGAGACTAGGATGTTCTGATTGGAGTATGTTGCTGGCCACTACATCAGACTTCTGGTGGTCATGAGATATTGCTAATTTAGGCCGTGTTACAACAAAATTAATGCCAAATTTTGCCTATAGTTCCTAATGCTATGCTGCTTATAATGAGTAACATCATAATACTGACATAATGATGATTAATCACGAATTGTACAGCCAATGTAAATTTGTCATTAGTGATCATCAGGAGTGACATTATAATACTCACATAATGATGATTAATCATGAGTTGTACAGCCAGTGTACATTTGTCATTAGTGATCATCTTGAGTGACATCATAATACTGACATAATGATGATTAATCACGAGTTGTACAGCCAATGTAAATTTGTCATTAGTGATCATCAGGAGTGACATTATAATACTCACATAATAATGATTAATCATGAGTTGTACAGCCAATGTACATTTGTCATCAGTGATCATCAGGAGTGACATCATAATACTGACATAATAATGATTAATCATGAGTTGTACAGCTAATGTACATTTGTCACCAGTGATCATCAGGAGTGACATCATAATACTGACATAATGATTAATCATGAGTTGTTAAACATGATATTACATTCATATTGGTCAATACTGTTTTTTTTTTTTACGTGAAATTCCATTCTTTAAATGTCAAATGTAATAGTTTAGAACTATTTGTAAACAATTTTTTTATACATGTTAATATGATATTACATGCTTAATGGCCAATACTTTATTCACTAATAGTAATACCCTGATTCCTAATTTATGCTTTAACATTTGACATTTTACTGTCAATTCTTTATTCTTGGTTTATAATCAACCTAGAATTCATGTGTGTGGGGGTGGGGGTGTTCTAGAGTCATGTTAAGGGATAATATTCAAAATCACATTACAACTGAAGACTGTATTGAACATAATTTTTTTTTTTATAGATGTAAACTCTGTAAAGTATCAGATGTGATTTATGCAAGTTATGCCATTGTGTGGAATAATACATAATGGAATGCTGCATACTATATTGTTAGTAAAATTAGCATTATTTAATATCACTTTGGAGGGAATAAGTTGCATTGTTTCATGTCCGTTTATGAGGAAAAGCAAACCTGTGGATATATATTATTGCTGTGATTACACTCGACAGACATCTGCTTGTCATATTATTAATATGTCTTGCATTAATATGTATATATACATTAATATGTATAACTACATCAATATGGATAATTATATTAATATGTATAATTGCATTAATATATCTTGCATTAAGATATATAAGCACATGTTTTGCATTAAGATGTATAAGGACAGCTCTTACAATAGAATGTATAATTACATGTATAGTGAATGAATTCATGCTGTAAAATTCTCTTGAATTCATTTATCTTGCATTTGCAATGTGCCAAATTATACCTAGTAGATGATTTGTTTAAAAATGCATATACAAATCTTTAATTAGCTCACGGAACATAGTTTCATAGAAAATCTGGTCACTGTATCTAAAACTTATTTTAAAATCTCCATTTAAATTATATGTATATTGTACATTAGTTCATATTTATATAATATTGCATAATAAAGGGACCATATGCCAATAAATACTGCACATGCAAAACCTAAGCACTTATCAAAGTCTGCTGGCATATCATGATATATATGCTGTTAGTAGAAAACTCGAGAATCCAGAATTTAAAAGTGTCATATGGAGAATGCTTTCATTTCTTTGCAGGAAACACAAGTACAGACAATATCGCAAATGGTTATACAACTGTTGAATTCAGGGGTTATGCTACATTTGTTAACCATAGTGTTAAGCATGGGACGAGTGTTGGAGGAAGGAGATCAGGTGGACTGCTGTTCTATGTAGAGAAAGAATGTTTCTTAGTATTCATAAAAACAAAACAAATAATGACTTTACACAGTGGTTTAAACTACCTAGTACTGTATCTGAGTGGGATACTGACATATACATTTACAATACATACATTCTTCCTGCAGAATCACCATATTTTACAGGTCATTTTGATATCCTAGAACAAGAAACAACCTGACTCAGTTCCCATGACTATATAATTATCAGGGGTGACTTAATGAACACAGTCAGTAAAGGTAAACTTCATTAGACTTCACATGACTATATATAATGAACACAGTCAGTAAAGGCAAACCTACATTCGACTTCACATGAACTATATAATGAACACAGTCAGTAAAGGCAAACCTACATTAGATATCACATGAACTATATAATGAACACAGTCAGTAAAGGCAAACCTAAATTGGACTTCACATGACTATATATAATGAACACAGTCAGTAAAGGCAAACCTACATTGGAGTTCGTAAGTAGAGGTAACCACTGATAATACCTAATACTGAACACTACCCACTGATAATGCCTAACACTGAAAACTACCCACAGGATACTGACTGTCGGGGTAGAAAATCCTGTGATACTCAAGAAAACAGCCATGGCAGCAATATCTTAGAACTCTGGATCAGCTGTCCATTATGAAATTATGAAGGGGTGTACCCCAGGTGACTGCTCATGAAAACTCACATGCCATCATTATAATGGTTTCATTATCATTGACAATGTAGTCATTAGTGTACAGTTTATGTAAAATTTCTTCTTCCATCAGGTTGGCCTGATCAATGAACACTACAACAGGGAAAAATACTCAGCTCAGCAATTACAGAACTAGACCAACCAGTATAAACTACTGAAGTACAACATGCCATGAACAAATTGAAAAATAATAAAGGCTGCTATCGAGACCTAACAACTAACAATATGCTATAATATGGAAGTTCTGTTCTTATAGGACCAATAATAAAATTCTTGAATGAGGTTTTTACAACTCAGAAATTCCCAGTGACATAGGTGCTTGATAGTATTACTCCATTACATTTAAAAAATCTCTAGGAGGTATCCAGAAACTTTTGTGGGATTACACTAACAAGTTGCCTGGGCAATCAGTTCACAGCCATGATAGGTATCTGACTTTGCAACTGTTTGGAAGAGAACAGCATTATTCCAGACAAACAAGCAGGTTTTCAAGAAGGGCAAAGAACTACTGACAACATTTTCATTTTAAAAACCCTCATTTATAAATACATAAATAATTAAAAAAATGTTTAAATCTAGGCTTTATAGATTTCAAAAAACATTTAACAATATATCACTGAATGAATTACTTCTAAAATTATTAAGGCCAGGCATTGGGAGAAATTGTTACTAAATTGTTAAAGCTATATCACTACTGGAGTAAAAAATGGAGACAACTTAGGACCTATCTCATTTAACATTTATGTAATTGATCTGCAATTTTCAGTTACCTCATTACTTATGTATATTCTTGCGTATAAGCTGGATCCAAATGCAAACAATATAGACCCTGATCTGCCATTGCATAATGTGCCAGCAGATCAGGGTCTGTGTTGTTTGTTCTACTGATTAGTCCTTACAAACTGCATAGACCCAGATATGCTGGCGCATTATGCGATGGCAGATCTGGGTCTGAGCAGTTTGCAGTTGGTATCTGCTTATACGCGAGTGTGTACAGTAATAAAACAATATCCCACCTCTTATGGGCTGTTGACCTTTTAATAATTTAAGAAACTGCAAAGGGGTTGCAAAACTCTAAATAAACTTTACAAATATTGTAAAGAGTGGCATTTTACTGTAAACATGGCAAAGTCCAATATTATAATCATCGGAAAAGGAAAAGTCCTGTAACAAAATTTTATTTTAGGGAATGAAAAAGTCTAGGTTGCAAATGAATACACTTACTTAGGCTGTACTATAAATTCCGATGGAAATTTTTTAAACACCAATAAAGAATTATCAAAGAGGGGTTTAAAAGTTCTCTTCAAAACATATTATAGAAAGCTCAAAGCCAACGAAAAACTGCAATACTAAAAATTCTATAAAAAGTTTAAACATAGTCTGAAACAAATTAGAATTAGAGCCCACTGACAGGAAACAGCAACTGGCAGATATAGGAAACTGTAACAACAAAATAGAATATGTACTGGAGGTAAATGATGAACTTCATTTTTAGCTCTACTGGTGATATATCAGAAGAACTTATAGGATGGGTGTCATCCTTGCATTTGTCTGTCTCTTAGGACAAGATTGTTATCTCTACTGCTTCTTAATTACTTGGAGGAGTGCCATGAAACTTTGCACAAACATTTATCCCAAGGTCTAGTTGTTCCTAAAAGGTGCTGCTTGGAGATCCAATATGTTGAAAATCTTGTTATCGCTACTCCTCTTGAATGGTCATATCAACTTTGTATGATATCTAGTTGGTCCTAAATGAAATGGTGCCAATATGACCTCCAATACATCATCTTGAAAATCTTGTTATCGATACTCATCCAGGATGGCTGGTCATTCTGACATGGCATTTTCAGCCAAATAATTCTTCTGAGATCTAGTCGGACCCAAATGAAAATGGTGCCGATATGACATCTACAGTAGTCAGTACAGCATCCATTTCAAAATTGTGTTATCACTATTCCTTCTTAACAGAAAGTCATATTGACATGGGGTTTACACCAAAAAACTTATTATGATGTCTAGTTGGTCACAAATGAAAATAGTGCCAATTTGATTTCCAGTATAGTCACCATGGCAGCCATCTTGAAAATCTTGTTGTAGCTACTCCTGTATGGATTAATGTCATATCGACATAGGGTTTTCACCCAGGTATTTCTTATGATATCTAGTTTGTCTTAAATGAAAAATGTTGCAGATCTGACATCCAATATGCCACCATAGCATCCATCTTGAGAATCTTATTGCTATTCCACCTAAACAAAAAAATTATATATCAACATGGGACTTTCACCAGTAGACTTCTTATGGTGTCTAGTTGTTCCTAAATTAAAATGGTGCCAATCTAACATAAAAAATGGCCACTATGATGGCCATCTAGAAAATCTTGTTATTGCTACTCCTTCTGAATGAATGGTGATATTGACATAGGTAATCCAACAATATCAGTGATGGTTTCAGCACTCAGTAGTTAAAAGAAAAAATGGAATTATCTTGGATTGCTGGAAATTCTTTCAGACTGTAGAGTGTCAGTCCCTTCAAGGGACTTGTTTCTTTTAATGTTTCTTCCTCAACAAATACAGTGCCTATATAGCAAACTTAGAAATATACATAGTGGATTTGATAAGTCCAGTGATTATTATAGACTCTGGTTTTTGTCCCAACAGTTGTTAGAGAATTCGTATACAAAATGTTTTGTAACTAGAGAAACAGCAGCACACTGATGCCTTTGCTCAAAGGAAAACCCCTTGCCTAAATAGTCCCATTTTCTAACAAAATGTCACACAAATCCGAATATGAATAACATGTATATATTTTGTTCATGTTTGTTAATGGTTGTACTGCTTTAATCATTATTTATTGATGTTATACAGACAATTATTAATAAATAAATTTGAAACTTTATTGTTTGTCTAGATGGCTTCCTGTTGTGCCCACCAGTGTACTCAAGCTTAATGTTGTGCCCACCTTTGTACTCGGGCTTCCTGTTGTGCCCACCTGTGTAATCAAGATTAATGTTATGCCCACCCTTGTACTCTGGCTTTCCATTGCACCCACCTTTGTTCTCTGACTTAATGTTGTGCCCACATTTGCACTCAGGCCTTCTGTTGTGCCCACTTGTGTACTCAAGCTTGATGTTGTGCCCACCCTTGTACTTAGGCTTTCAGCTGTTCCCACCTTCAGACAATACACAATAAGAATATCCTTAGTGTCAGAGAAACATTGCATACTTATGACTGTCTGGGGTAGAGGGAAATATCTATAATACTTTTATGTTACTAAGGGACAGTGTTTTGACCTCCAGTATCCACCTTAGTAGTGGATTACTTTCTTTATTATGCACCTATCAACTTTTTACTCAAGAAAGAGCTAGAATTTTACCATCATTTTCTAAAAGTCAGAAAACGATACTCTTGTTTTCCAATTCCACATCACCATCCTCTCAAATGAGGCTGGAACTACTTTTTCCTCAATGTTTCCCAGTTACAACTAAACAGGCATGAACAATTATGCCATAGCCTTACTTGACATGCAAAAGGAAATGAGTAAATTTTCTGTAACAAATCTTTATCATCAAGCTCCAACAATTTGTCCAATCCCATTGTAAATAACTGTCAAAATAAAGCTGTCCCTATCAGAGCCCCTCGCACCACTTTTATCCTGGCCTCAGAGAGAAACTTTCAGAGTCATTCAGCTGTTGAAATTTTCCATGATGCAAAATTTGAGAATTGCACAATAATTGTAAATCACATATGGGTCTGCTGCCCTCTTGCATCTAAGAATTTGTGTTGCTAACAGCGATCGTAGTAAAAATGAGTGACTGTTGTTTCACATGCTTCATTCATAAACTGTGATATTCATGCACATATCGACTGAACAGTATGTAATTCGGTTCATGATTTAGGATGAAGTTTGTACTAAATAGGTTGAAATGTTAAGCAATTTATTTTGTTTTTCAGTTAAGTATAGTGATTTTATTAAAATATCTGAATATTGATAGGTATATAACAAAATATCATTATCAAAGTAATTCGATCTATGCTGCTAGATCACATCTTGTTGTCAGTATCAGAAAATCTGGATCATGACTTGTAATGATCCAGATGCTCTGATGCTGACAACTCGACGTGATCTAGCAATAAAGATTGCATTACTATGATAATAATATATGTCTCATAAATAAGTAATCCAGGTTTTAATTTCCAACTTTTCAATAAATCCCATCCATCATGTTGTTGGACATTTTCAACCAAGTTGCATACAAATTTAGCTCATATATGCATTTCTAACAGTGCATGTATTGTTATTATAATTAAATTCCTCCACAGAACCAAGGCACACCATACTTTCAGTGCAAAGGTAGTCAGAATACACTTATTACTAAAGGAGGGTTGCAGTGTCATACTAACCCACTGGCATACCAAGAGTCCTATCTGAAGAGTTTGCAAAGGGGGGAGGGATCTTTTCCAAATTCCAACAACAACAACTTTGTTTTTTGGGCCACAGGAGTCAGGACTCAGTTTCATAATAAACATGCACTTAGGGATGACATTCATCTTTCAGAGCTTCAGGGACAAAGGCATTTCAGGGGTGCAGTACGCAAGTGTGAACATCTGCTAAATGCTCTTCATGCATTACAAAAATATATACTCCAATGTTTTAGAAAAGATATAGACTGACAATGATGATGACACCGAGATAAGTATCATCAGCCCTGATATTGAGATGGTTAAAACAGTATAGTATGAAGAAGGAATAAATTACGTATTTGATGTGAGTTGTTTTAGAATCAACCATATTGGTTGCCAGATTTGTCAGAAATCTTAAATAATGTATTTGAAAGGATTTAAGAAACATTGCAAATTTCTGAAAATGAAGGTAAGTTATGTAGATGACTGACCTGTTGGGTTTTTGATAACACCTTAAGACAGTTTATCAAGCATAAAATATTCTCTGGATTATTTTATTTTGTTTGACTGACTGACAAAGAACAGTATTTAAGACATCTTTACTAAGATCCAGAGAGTCCAGTTGTTTACATGAATATCAGTCATTTGTGGCAACATATAAAACGGAACAAAAAGAAAATAAAATACACTGTACTGAAAGAATGGCTAATTGAACAATCTACTTCAAATTTACACAAGAAAGTAAAGAGAAGATTTCAATATAGAAGAGTCCATTTTGGTCAGGTTGATGACCAGTAGCAGGCAGACATTGTTGGCATCAAGAAAAACAATAGTGGATACAAATATAATTTGACAATGATGGATATTTTCTTGAAATACTTTTGGCTAGAAAAAGTTAAAAAAACAAAAATGGGAGATGACATGCATGGAAACATGAACAGAGATCTACAACAAGAAAGTTATGGATTTGCTGGAAAAAAGAAAACATTTAATACTTCTAAACACACTTGGACACAAAAGCATATGTAGTGGAAAGGTTTAACAGAACCCAAAAGACTAGAATGTGGATGTATTTCACTGAAAATAAAACCAGATTTAAAATTGAAGGTTACAATAACACTCGTCACAGATCAGTATATGTACATGACTGATCCATTTAAATCCATCTGGTAAAGTAACGTGATGATTCATGAATAGTCGTTGAGCTATTTTATATCAATGTATGAGCTGAAAATCAACCGTTTACATTTTCTTACAATGTTTGCAAAAAAACAGGAAGTATGCTTCATTGGTTTTTTAAAATTATTATTATTATGTCATATTTCACATGGTCTGAATTGACTCGTAATTTGGTCCCAGTCATATATGGTCCCATTTAGCCAGCATACCTTTCTGCATAATCTTTTAGCAGAGTTATACCC
This sequence comes from Margaritifera margaritifera, assembly GCA_029931535.1. Lineage (NCBI taxonomy): Eukaryota > Metazoa > Mollusca > Bivalvia > Unionida > Margaritiferidae > Margaritifera > Margaritifera margaritifera. The sequence goes on along the minus strand of JAQPZY010001649.1, from coordinate 2,794,389 downwards.
CTTGATTTTCAAACCCATCCACTTTTTTTCTGCACAATAACTCCTAGGTATTGTTCGATTTCAACCAAATTGGTATGCAGCTTAATTTTCATGAGACCTTGGCTGAGTTGGAATGTCAGCATTCTACATCATTTAGCAGAGTTATAGAAGATAATTGTCAGATTGACCCCCCTTTTATTTCTTTACAAATTAACACTCTCTTTATACTTATTGGATTTCAACCATACCTACACTTTCATTTCCAGAACATAGCTCCAAAACCTTTCAAGATATTGTAAGCTACCTATATACTGCCTGTCTGCTAAGGAGAGTTCATTGAAGTGGTTCCACTGAAGAATAAAGTCAACACAAATGTTTAATGAAAGTAACACAAGGACGAAGATGGAAATATGTCATCAGAACAAAATATTGATTTGGTTCAAACATATACATATGACTCCAGCAAGGTAACACTCTTGTATAGTAAGATAGAGCCTGAAGTTAATTTTTGATGGCCTGTGACAAAATCATTTCAATAAAATGTTTCAGAACAAAATAGCCTTCTCAGTGTTTGAAAAAGTGAAATAATGGTTGAAAATCATATAGTTACCCTAACAGACAGAAGTTGAAGATTTGCCTTTTATTTGTTTTAACCCAGGTTACCAACGTGATGGGAGATAACTGCAAGAAAATTTGGAAGACACGTTTACTTACTCAGGTATTTTCTGATAGATAGGAGCTACATAATTATTAAAATGCCTGCATCTAAACAATAAAAAAAATAATGACCTTCAAATTATCCAAATGTTGCTTCTTATATTAGCCTTTCACATAAATGAGGTATAAATATCTAAACAATTATAGGTATTATAGTTACATTGTCAGTCTAATAATCTATTATTATTATTATTATTATTATTATTATTAGAAAAGAAGAATTCCAATTTATTTACTGGAAGATTCACTGATGATGATTATAAACTTTCCCAAAAATGTGAAGTTTTGAATATGACCGCGCTCAGCAGTTAACTGGCAAGTACTGTCCATCAACCATATATATAACCTTCGATTTTAACCACATTACAGTACTGGATAAATCTGATTTGGCAGTCTGAATCCACCAGCCAATCAAAAGTGGCAAACTGGCAAAATTATGTATGCCGCTATTCTTACGCTAGCGACTGTACATGAATAAGGATCAGCATATTTCAGTATATAAAATATTTGTATGTGCGATTTCTTACTCTGTACAAACACTCTGAAACTCAAACTCTGTACGGTAACTTGACTATATAGTTTTCAGTAGCAAAAGAACATTTATACAATGGATAAATTGTGGCAGACCAATGACAGAGAACAATGGTACTAAACGCTATGTGGTTGCTATGGAGGTTGCAACTAGGCACAAGCTACCCAGCGTCCAAGGAGCTAAACATTTAACACCAATATCTTAAAACAACATCTCTGATCACGTATAAATATAGATTTCACAAACTGTTGTAAATATCAGCCAACCCCCACCCCCACCCACCCCATTATGGTGCACTACTAGTTAACCCTGAGTCTATGATGCAACCCCCATCTTAAAAGTTCTAATTCTCCTGAATGGTCTGCTGAATTGTTTCAAGGTCCCAACCATAATCATATACTTGCTCTGTCTATTATTGAGATTATGGAGTCCAGATGCTGATCAAAATTTAGCACTTTCTTCCAAAATGTCTAGAAACTTGGAACAGTCAGGGATGTCTTGTCCTAGAGCAGTAAAGTTGATAGTTTCATTGTTATAATATCTACACATCCTGAATGGGTAGCTGGTAAGCTTTCACTTGTTCCTGGTAGCACCAAAAGATTATTGAATGGTAGCATGATCGACACTAAGCAACTTCCTGTCAGATGACATTTTCTTCCATCACCTAGGTGGCCAATGAATATGACTGGACCTATCGTCAATTCAACCATTTCTTTCTTTGCCCTAGTCCCTCCTGGTGGTTGGAAACGAGGGACTTCACCCAGCCCTCAGCAATATCTAAGCTCTTTTCTGACTCCTGGACATTGGAGGCTTCTTTGGAGGAGATGTAATAGCTTTAGAAGAGGCAATTGAAAGATCAAGAGGAGTCTCCAAGGCTACAACTTTGGTACCAGTGGCTGATTGGTTATGGTATGACTGTCCAAGCTAGATGGTTTCTGACTTGGGGGTCTGGTGGCTGGTGTTGGAATCTCAACTATCATGTCCAGAGGAATATTGTCTGGCTCTGTATCATTTCCTGCCATACGTACTGATTCTTGTACAATACTTCGTGAAAGTAACTCCGCAGATTTAATGGCGTATTGTCTTCCCTGCACCTAGGAAGGCTGGCTTCAGATACTGGTGATAAAACCAGTACTGGCCTCTCTGATGTCAGGGGAGTGGTGAGCTGATCTTCAGCTAGGTAAGTTGTGGGTAGAGGCAGGGGTTCCTCGCTTTTTCATCTGCTGGTGCTGGGGAAGGTAGAATTGGTACAGTCTCAGAGATAACTTTTCCTTAATGGGCTTCTCCTTCACCTCAAACCCTCCTGCGCATGGCCTGGTCCAACCAGAATCCAATGCGACCATTCATGCTCATCCTGGCTAGGCTCTCATAATAGCGCCTTTCTCCTATGCTGTCAGAGAGATCAGCCTCATACCAAGCGGAGAGTCCATGGCCTTCAAAGAAGAAGTTAACTTTAGTGTTACCATTTCCAAGCTGCACCAAATCAAACTGGATGTCTTCCTCTCTGATAGCTGGTATCATCAGCGAATAGGCTCGGGTTCTTCCAGCTTGGACCTATTCCGAGTGTTGTCTTGCTCGCTCACATCCGTCTTGAATGACACCCACCCATCAATCCATTCATTTCTTGAATGGTTGGTACGCCTGCACATAGTCAGCCAATTTGAATCGGTTCAGCATGCCATCTTAGCAACCTGACTGTTGAACTCTGGTGGCTGGATCATCCACACGTAGTCCCTTGGGTAGAGCACTAGATAGAACCCATTGGGCTCACCCAAATAATCCCTGGGCATCCCTTTGATGTTCAGCCTATGCTATATACAGGTGTGCTTTTTCAGGTCACTGATCTTCTTAAAACCCTACTCCTCCTGATGACACCAAGGGCACACTATGCACATCTGGTCATGCGGCGGTCCAGCCAAGTGGCTGAAAACTCAGCTGGACATAGCCAGCACTTCATTCTGGGAGGACCATACGAGGAATCATTGTAAACATCCTGTCCATGGGCATCTTGACATTGTAATATCACAAAATATTTAAGCTATTTTTTTGTGTGTGCGTTCTCTCTCACCACATGGTCTTTTATACCATACTGGAAGGGAATGCGTGATGAAAGAAAAGAAGTGAATGGTGTTTTTAGAAGTTGCTTTTGTTGTGTTTTTTTTTAGACGGGCAAAAACGAAGACGGTGACGTGTAGGTGACTGGATCTCCTTCTTGACACCAATCGTGAAACAAATCCGGACGAAAATTCGAAATCTCAAATAATCCGGAGTGGTAGGTTTTGAATCGAGGAGTAAATATGCATGTAGCAAATGAGTGGCATCGTTAATGGAAATGATTTCGCCAAGGCGTTCCAAACTGTTTTGCCAAGACTTGAACTTGAGATTTATCTCTTGGATTTTTAAACAACACCACGTAATGAGCATTAAGACTGATGGTGCAATGCACTTTACTTTGTTGAAATAAATGTTGAGTAGTGTAAATAATGCTTGCATTACGATGATTTCCTTTTCATGTAAACCAAAGTTTAATTATTTCTTCGTCTTCTCTTGATATGTCATCCAAGACGACAATATGTGCTTGACGAGAGTCAGACATGGTCCCATCGTCTTCGCAAGGAATTCTTTCAACAAATGGAAAATGGATTCTCCTTGACCTTCTTGGAGTAACATGTAAGAGGATTGCTACTCTTTGTAACACCTCATGATACGTTGTGGAGGACGATCGAACAATAGTGATTCCTGTTATATCACACATTCGACAAATTCGGTTTTGCCTGAACCACTGCGTCCAGCAATGAACATGTTAAAGGGATGGTGAAGGTACAGTATCGCCCAACGTTCACTATCTGACCGATAGTCAATCAATTTGAGAATGCAGGATGCAGCCATAACCCTTCAAGATGTGTTGAGAATTCTGAGATTACATAAACAACACAAGACATTTTATATATTTTAAATATTTAATTTTCATGGCGCAAGAAAAAAAAAATTTACATTTCATGTTTTTCTTTCATGGTGCACAACAAATATTTTTAAAAGCCCAACAAAGTTCATATTTTTCTTTTTTTCATGAGTCACATCTTTAGCATAGTCAGCTACCTCTAGTTCTTTTAAAAGTACTTGGTAACACACTAAGTCTTGAACTTCCTTCCTTGGCATCTGGTGTAACACTGATGACAGAAATCGTAGCATGGCAAGCTTTCCAACGTCTTCGAAATTTATCAATGTCTGACCATTTGAACATTTTCAAAGTAATCAATCTTTTTTATAGCATTTAGACACCAATGATAAAAAAGTCTATGCCATTTCGGATGCAGTTGTTCTTTGTGTTTCACTTGAATTTGTACAAAATCTCTGTAAATGCGTTCTTTCAGCTCAGGAGGTAGCTGTCCATTTACAAAAATGTATTTCGGTGCTATACTGATTGCAGAAGTCGTGGCATTGACAGCCTTATGTCCTTGTAGAGGTTTGTCTCTGTCATGGTCTTTTCTGGGAATGAGCCTTCTTATACTATTAAAATAGTAACAGTGTAAAAATGTTTAAATCATTTGTCGTTGCGTTACAATGTCTGACCATTTAAACATTTTCAAAGTAATCAATTTTTGTTATAGCATTTAGATGCTTTCTTTGTTCTGTTCGCATAGATTCGGGGTTGTCGTCGTGAACTTAAGGCAAATGTTTGAGCACGAGTTGTTGATTTGCTTCGGTATTGAAAAATTGTGGAAAACAGCATTTTTCCATTTCTGTCATTCCAAATGTTTTAGGCATTTTGCCAAAAGACATAGCCAAATAACCCATTGAGTCTTTAAATTGCACTTTTCCTACTTTCATGTAAATGAATTTGGCTCCGTTTACGGTGCCTGTTGTAAATTTGATTCCTTGTTCTGAATAATATTTCAAAAGAAATTGATCGTCGTACCTGAGAAATTGTGAACAATGACTGTATCGTATTGATGACAGTTTCCATAACGATATACCTTCTCTTTGCTCCAAGTTTCGTTGGTGGGTCTAATCCACTCAGCAAAATCAGAATGAGTACAAGAGCTATGAAATATTTTTTTCGCGTCCCCCTGGAATCATGCTACAGTTCCGACAGTGATAAAAGTAAGGTTCTTGAATGCAGTCGTGGCAAGTGCTATGAGCCACACAAAAATTAGGAATGCGAATTCCAGTTTCTTGAGAACATTCAAAGTCAAAAATAATAAATTCCACACTATGGTCCTGTTTCTTTTTCTTGTTCTGGTCATCATTCAATAATTCATCGGGTTCGTTGTCATATCTTTGAATATAACATTGCTGATCCAACTCGACGACTTAGGCACAAAAACGACATCATTTCTTTCCTGAACAAACGTAAAACTTCTTTTTATTGATTTGAAACATCATGCCCACAAGTGGAACACGTTGTCAATAATTCGCAAGCTATTTTCTGTTGTTGGAATTGTTTCATGCCTTGTCGCTCTTAATATAATTGACTGACAAATGTTCGCTTGCAAATAGAGCATCAAATTATTTCTTGTCCTTCAGGAATGCAAAGTCTGGAGACTAAACAGCCGTGACATCTCTCTCCACAATGAATATGTTGGTTGCTCCCGATTATTAAAATTCTTGGTGATATTTTGTCGCAATAGTATTTGTATCTGTGAAATCCTGTGATAGTAGTAATAGCATAAAGTTATTTTGCATTTCAGGAACTCTTTGTAAATGTCTGATTGATCGAAAAGGCGTTCTGCTTCTCTCCGTTGTTTGGGTATGTCCGATTATTTAATGCTTTTCGATAATCGTTTCTATTCTACTGAATCATTTTTCTCTGCATATGTTTGAGTCAGCACGATAACACGGACTCAACATATATAATCTTGATGGCTGTTAATCTGGACGATACTTCATTTGGTACTGGAAAATTGATCCACTGATAAAAATTTGCGTCGTCCGCCGCTGCCCTTTGGAAGTGAAACTTGCTTCATGTGAATAGTAGCCTTTTCATCGGTCATGTTAAACTCATCGTTCGATTGTTGGACGTGTTGAATTTTGTCCAAGATTTTGGAAGAAGTTAATTTCTGCAGGTGTACTAAACCCTATTCAAACAGGAGATTTTATTCTGTCGTGAGTGGTGGATAGTCTCAAATGATCTTGATCTTCAGCTTGGCACTGTCATGTCAATTCGTCTAACGTGAGTTAAATAATGAAGACAGCTGCTTTCGCTGCTGAGTCTTGAGACTTAAACTCTTTAAATTTGACAATGTATGTGTAAGCTTTCGTTCTAACGTTTCTGGAAGTCAACTTTACTTTTTGACTGATCTTGATTCTCATGGTCTTGTGGAGGAGGCAGATGGTATTAGATCAGGATCACTCATATCCTCTTCAAAATCACCCGGGTCAACTTCTATTACAACACGTTTCTCATAGTGTAAGGCAACACAGAACATCGTCGTCGTTTGGCTTCTGGTGTGGTCTTTTTACGATAATGGTTGATGTATGTCTGATATGACTAAGCTACCTCTCTCTCCCCATATATATATATATATATATATATAGAGAGAGAGAGAGAGAGAGAGAGAGAGAGAGAGAGAGAGAGAGAAACCCCCTCCACCTAAGAGAATATTCATGCAGTTTCAATGTGTGACGATGAAATAGCCACAACAGATCACAGTCTCAGTCATTCGAAAGTACAATTCCAATAAGTCTTCTGACTAGTCCTCTCAAGATAAAAGTCAAGATACCCGTTATGTATGTAAAAAAAAGGACACTGGGCTCCAGAATGTCCACAGTGTCAGAGAAAAGGAACCACTTAGACAGGAGAAAGGAGAGACAAAAGTAAAGGTACCTGTTATCAAAGTCAAGAAAACGGACATGGTCTACACAGTCCCATGAAAAAGAGAGCAAGGAGAAAGAGCGTTCAGAACCAGAAGTAGAAGACGTACCAGTAAAGAACTCGTACCAGTTAAGAAATTAAAAAATAGAAAAATAAAAATTAAAAAAAAAAAAAAAAATTTAAAAAAAGAAAGACAGTAAATAAGAAGAAAAATGGACTTTTGTAATGTAGTTTGGAACTTTATTGTGATTCTTATTCGCTACAATATACACAAATAAATAAATAAATAAAACGTAAGTCTCTTTGTTTTATTTGTTTTTAGTATGAATAAGATGAGAGAGAGAGAGCTAACAGGTTAAATATATATCTTTTTAACAAGTACAAACACGCCATGTAAGAGGCATAACTTCAATGTATTTTTGGTGTTTTCAAACTTGAACAGAACATTTCTCTCTTTCAAAGCACCTCTTTTAATTCTTCTAGCTCAAGCTCGAGGCACTCGATATAACACTGGCTTCTTGGAAACTCCATCACAACGGACAACCATATAGCAGATGCTACATGAAACCTGGTCAGCGATTTTTCTGCGTGCTGCTTTTATCTGGATTGTTGGTAGGGCCTTCCATCCGCATGGATGATGTATGGAATATGCATCTGGCGATGGTGGTTCTGGAAGGCTAGGATGTTCTTACCTTTCTCCGGTAAGGTTATGCGCGATGGCTTTTCGCCTAGACCACAACCGTCTTTAGTGTGGCATTTCAATAGGTCGACCCGGCTGAATATGTAGAGGCAGCTGCGGCAGACATGCTTATTGCCGTGGGCCTTGCCGTGCTTTCATACCAGTCTGCTTAGATTCTTTATCCAAACTTAGTAGCTCTTTTCTCCTTTCCCAACGGCCGATTCACCTTCGGCGTCTGCTGTCATGGGAACTGCTGCAAGCAGCAATAGCTCGAGAGCGTGTGGTCTGACTGCTTTGCTGCAAAAAACTAACGGATAGAAGTGTTTTGTCCAACCAAAGACATTAACCGCTATAGTTTCGCTGCGGCATTCAAACTTGGCAATATCACTAACTTTGACAAGAAAGTCAATGCCTGTAAAGTCAAACTCACTCAGGCGATGACGCTACTTCCTTGGCTAGTCAACATTATCATTTGCTGGATATATAGTTGACGGAATAGCCAATTCTATACATCGATTATCGGTGTTTTTCACATTAATAACAGACCGCCGTGGTATAAATATTGACGTTGAAATGTATTTCCAACCTCTAAATGGGCAGTACTGCGATACACCCATGTCAAGCGCTTCACAGCAGGCAAATGCCCATCCAGACCCATCACACATGTAATTTTCAATGCGCTTCAGTATTACAGAATTACCTTGGCCAACAAGCTGCATAGACTCATCGCTGCGCAGCACGAATATGGCGTCGGTACGAAACCAGGCCGTTACTTTTGTAGTTGCGATCTCAACTTTGTCATTGCAAATGTTTTCTACGCTAGGCACACATTTTTCTCCAACTGTGCCATCAGAATGAGACTAAACTTTAGACCATCAAGGTTCTTGGGCTCCCTTGGAAAGATATCATGTCCCCTAGGCATCATAGCTCATGATTAGCAGGCACGGTGGCGCGGTAATCTTTCACAATTGGGTTCACTCTACCCTGCCGCTCTGCAATCCGGCATGGTGTTGGAATATGCCTCTGCATCCCTTCGGGAAGAGTGAATGAATAGTCATCTAAAATTCATTTTTAGGGCATCATCGCTTAGCTTGATTTACTGCGCGTCAATCGCTTGGTTTGCCACCCGCCTGCCGATTAGGCAGGGGGCTGGAAATGGTGCTTGTCGCGTACTCCATCTGGGTATTGGAACTGGTTTAAAAGGCCCGTTCGTATATAGAGCGATCAACACATCATAATCACTCTGGGTTATCTGCCCTCTCTGGAGCAGCTTGTTCAAAAGTGTGATATCAGACACAGTGCTGAGCCATGTCACGCATTATACATATCAACCCAAATATCTAAATATTTTTTAGCTGTACTTGCTTTAATCGTTACACCTATACACCCTATTATTTAAATGAATTGTGTTGATGTTAAGCTTTATACATATAATCCCTATTATCTAAATGGATTTTATTTCGCTGTGCTTGCATATAGCTTTGTACCTATAATACCTAATATCTAAATGGATTTTGCCTTAACTGAAGCACAAAAATAACGTTATTAAAATGTCTCCTTGCTCTGTTTTCTGCTCTCTTTATATCTCTTGCCATATGTTTGCCACCAGAACTCGCACATATCCGATAATCAGTCCATATTCCGGCCCTGCACTTGCAACATGGGTAAACTCTACAGCCTCTCCTAAATTCTGCCATATGCATACCACAACACTCACCAACACAGTTTCCCTCCACCACCACCACCATAATTCTTTGCTTCCCAGCTTTAGCCAAGCACATTTATTTTCGCATCTGAACACAATATCTGTGTAAAGTTTTATACCCTTTACTCCATATTTCTTAAGATGGAAAATCCCTCCCAATTTTACATCTACTGTATTGGATAGTAAGATCACTGGGTATTGGTCACTACAACGGCGTTGTGTAAATAGTATATAACTGGGTGATGAATAATAAATGTGGAAGTAAAGGATAGTACATGAATGGGTGTTGGTCAGTCAAAGTGTATGTTAAACCTATGGACGTTTTTAACATTACGTTTTCCCTTGTCGCCGGTCGTGGTCAGGTCCACAGTGGCGAAACTGTGGAGGTGCGGTTGCCTGGGTAAAGAAACGGCGGAACTCACGCCAGTTCATACTATGTGGCATGGACATTGCTCAGGCTGTAGGAGAGGTACCGCAGAAGAGGACTATCATGTTGGTGTTATCGCGGATCACCTTTGGCATGTGGGCATACCGCTGGGCTAGGTACAATATGTCGGCGTTTTTGTGCTTCACGCAGCTCAAGATGCGGGTGAGATTCTTAGCCCCTCCAGCATCACGTCATAAACGATAATGCTGTTCTTCTCGAGATCAAGATCGCCCGGCCCTAGGGCATCGTCAACACTAGAAAAGAACGTTACCGGGTATTCTACAGCATCGACCTAGTCTTTTATAGGCCGCCCACCGCTGACCGTGCACAGCAGCGCACTCTTCTCTCGGACGGTTGCGTCGCTAATGTTCTCCAGCACGTCATAGCACGCTTGGTCGTCTGCATTGGGGGCGACCATGTACAGCCGGTCCCACTTCAATCAGTGCGTTAGGACATTCAGGAACGGCTGGGTCTTTGCACTGCGAGACGAACAGATCAGCGTGCGAACGCGGTCAGTCGGTATGGACCAATGATGCTGCAGCTTTTTAATACCCCGTCAGGCTGAAAAGTCAATGACGTCCATACTTATTGAACACATGCTGCATAATGTCTACAGTGCCGACGAAAGACCGAAACAGTCGGCGACAGCCGCGTGGTGGTCCTGGCCAACGGCTCGCGCTCCCTCTTGGGGGCGTGTACAGTGTTTAGACGCGAGAATGGTCACATTCTTGGGTCCGCCAAAGTAGAAAAGCGAGGCAGCGACATTGTTGCAAGCCTCGAAACGCTACCAGGGCTGCCATGGAGTAAGTATCCCGGGGAAAACCACCTGCCGTGCTACAACAACTGCAGGCCCTGGATCCGGCTAGATATCCGGCTGGACGCTGCCAGCAACCGCATGACTGGCGAGGCGCCTATTAACCGCGTGGACACTGCATGCCACCCGTACAACCTGTCATACTTGTGCAGAAACGACATCACAACCGGCGCAAGGCTGACGTGGAGCTAAAGACCATCGGTGAGTGCCTTGGCTGCCTGCTCGATTCGATTGAGATGAAGGCCAGGCTCGTGGTTGGCCGGCGTGCAGCCATATAAAACAGGCTCGATAGTCTGGAGCGATGGAGGCCCGTCTTGTATCCATATATTATAGTCCCTGGGGTTACTTTTTGAAAGAGATGCTATAAAGCTAGGTGCGGATGCCAGGGCTCCATAGATGCTGCTAGGGAGTGGCTAAAATAGCAGGCTGTATTGCAGATTTAACTGGCAGCGCCGCGCATAAGCGTCGCGACCCCCGACAAGGTGCACCAGGCTGATGTCTTGTTCCTGTCATATGACGAAGCAGGGCGATGCGTCTACAAGTACGCGCTGATGTGGTGGACGTCGCCAGCCGCTATAAGGAGGCCGAGTTCTTGACCAGAAAGGAGGCTACCGAGGCTGCTGACGCAGATTTACAAGTGGGGTCCGTTCAAGTGACCCAAGCTGCTGCAACTCGACCCCGGGAGGGAGTTTCTGTGTCGCAGCTCCTGGTCATACGTGGCGTCCACCTGCGGCGCGGCGAGGATGGCGTTCACTGGGCCCATGGTGTTTTGGAACATTTTAAACGATCCCTGGTCGAGAGACTGTTTTGGTATCAGTGCGCCCAGAGGCTCTTGCTTTCTGATACGGGAGTCCCTGTGGAGTATCTAGCTTGGACGACCCTGCCCTGAGCGATCTGGTGCCCCCCCCCCCCCCTTCCCCGAGGAGCAAGGCTGGCGGCTTCGTCACGGTTCGTTGTTTTGGTACCTCATCTGCAAATGCTTCGGTCTCAAGTAGGGAGTTCATAAACTCTTCACTCTTTGTCAGCCTCCAACTTCATTTGAACGTGGCCATAGGCTCTGGTCGTGATCCCATCAGGTCCTATCCATTTTTTTGTGTCCAGAGGGGAGAGGCTCGTCTTTGCCAGGCTATATACCCTTATCTGATGTTTTCGGCTACCTATGGCTGCGTTGGTGTGTCAAAACTCCCTTCTCTGCGTGAGGCTCTCGATGTATAGCTTATGTCGGAGGTCAGCCTTAACCGTCGATCTCACTACACCCTTGGTCCTTCGGGACTGTACACTCTCTGCTCGCAGGATAGAGTAATCTTGGGACGGAGGCCTACGAACTGGGCAATAGGGACTCCGTTATATTCATCCTTAAACGTTAACACCACCTTTTTGTTAGCGTTACTACGTAGGGGGTTACCTTCTGGGATGTAACCCGTATCGTAGAGGTCAGCGTCCTCTACGATGTCCCAATATATGTCTTCTGTCTGTATCTCCAGCAGCAGGCTGCTGGTATCGGTGTAGAGCAGCTGGGCATTAGCACAGTAACGCACCTTCATGTGGTTATAATAAAATTCGTACATCAAAATATTTCGATAGGTCAAGGACGGCTTGGCGGTTAAGACTGTGTGTGTGGATTGTATCGCCACGAGGTTATCCTCAAGATCTTACGCGTCTGAAAGGCTGGGTACCAGATAGACGCGTATACGCTTCTGCAGATTTTCCATGGTATTGCCAAAGACGGAATTGTTGAACAGCTTAAAGTATTCCTTGTCAAAACTATTCGTGGCCTTAGCCCGCGGGTCTGTGAATAGAGGGTGCCATCCACGTGCTCTGGTCAAACTCTAGCGGTAGGCGAATCTTAGTGACCCTCATGCCAAGACTGGTGAAGAACTGGATGTTTTGTTAGTGAATGACGTATCGATCGTTCTTCAGCAGATTACGTTCCAGCGTCGTACATATGATGTAACGTCTTCCCAGCTTGGAAACGAAGTCTCTCTGGTAAGAAGAGAGCTATTCTTTCAGAATATTCATAGACTCAGGGGCTAGAGGGTAGTCACTGTGAGAGTCGCGTCGCGTAGCTCTCCCGGATATTCCAAGTCACTTTGAGAAGGTAGGCCTTGGGTGCGTCTGGAACTTTGTCAGTTAACTCAATCTTTTCAGTGTCAGGCTCTGCATCATGGCCCTGTCATTAAGGTTAGTATAATCAAGCTAGATGATCCAGGTGGTATAGGTTTGGAGGGGTCTTAGCATGGGCACATGGATTTCTTGGCCTTTGCGAATCGCTTGCTCACCATGGAGATGCTGCCTCGAAGGCCTCGCTCAACAAAGAGATACATGTCAATGTCTATCAGCAGCACGAGCTCTGCGCCTGTGGTTTTAAGTACAGGGTCCCAGCTCATCTTGGGGGTGCTAAAGTAGTGGAGAGGGTCGATGCCATACGTCTTCAAGGAGGTGACCCGGAAGGCTTCAAAGATATCTGCCAGAAGGAGCACGTCCGTCTTAAGGTATAGGTCGTGATAATCTCCGATCGTCTTGCAGCCAGAGGTATTCCATACTTTTTTTTTTAGCGTGTTGATAATCCTCCGGGAATATACCTGTACGGTTTATGGTGCTGTAGAAGGCTTCGATGGGGGATAGCTGCGTCTCATCAAAATGACCCTATCCATCAACATACTCGTACGAATATACTCCCTTGGCGGTCAAAAGTGGGACATCGTGCGCGAATATCGACAGGTGATGCGGAAGTCATCCTGGCGGAGGTCGTCAGCCAGCTTTAAAAAGCTGCAGGGTAAGAACTGATAGCTGTCTATAAACTGGAGCTGGACCAGGGAAAAGGTCATATACTTTTCCATGTTGTTGGTAATGGCATTGATGTCTGCCATTGAGGCCGTTCCCAGAGCTGCCATAAGCAGATGGCCGTTGTAGTTTCTCTGATTGTGGAAGATAACAGGAACTTTTGTTTGTCTCTGAGCTTAGTCATATCTGGAAGTAACAGCTGTTATTGGCGGCTCCGCTGTATCAGCCGGTGATGTGGCAGTGGTCTCTCACTCGGTCCTTACCCAGCCGATTTCGGCCGATGTGACAGACCTTAGCCTCTTGCGACGCAATGGTGTTGGAGGGCGTCATTACCAAAGGACGAGGGTGGGATTATCCTCTCGGAGATATACCATCTCTTTCTCAAGACTTTTGATTAGAGCTTTTGATTACCGTGTCCTTTCCTCTGTATATCACGGGAGGTTTGGTTTTACTATCACATTGCTTAATGATGTAGCAGAAGCCGCATGGAGACTGGCTGGAGGTCTTATATGTATCGCTGTAAGTGGGGTGGCAGTGGTCTCTTAAGTATCTGATGAAGGTCTCTGACATTGCCAAGTTTGAGAACCTCAACTCCACCATCGCCGTCAAGGATGTTGGCTGGACCACGCTCTTTACCCTATATGCATCTCCGATAAAGCTCTGGATGAAATCGTCAACCTGCTGCTGCTGTCGGACGACGATAATCAACACTACATTTGGATCAAAGACCTTTCCCAGATGGTGTATAGCGGTTACAAGCATACAGATCGCAAACACGTCTGCTGCCGATGACTCCATGCCATCTCCCGACCCGACGTAGTCGATAGTCACGTTAAGGATTGTCGGAGTATAGGTTCAAAGCCGCAGCTGACCTTTTTACCAGAACCAGGAAATAACAAGCTTTACTTTAAGCACCTCTTTCATCAGATGTCTGTACCCTACGTTATATATGCTGACATAGAGGCCCTTAATGTACCGGCGAAAGGAGAAGAGGTTGACCCCACTTACAGCGATACATATAAGACCTCCAGCCAGTCTCCATGCGGCTTCTGCTACATCATTAAGCAATGTGATAGTAAAACCAAACCTCCCGTGATATACAGAGGAAAGGACACGGTAATCAAAAGTCTTGAGAATCGGTCAACAGCGCCACTTCTGCTCGGCTGGCTGATAAGCAGGCCGGCATGGAGATAGCTTCCCCTTCTGCTGTGATCTTTTCTAACTGAGCCTTAACGTTACAGTTAATCTTGACGCCCATCTTTCCGATCTCCTGTGTGGTGATATTGATCAGCCGGGAGGGGGGGGGGCATGGCTTTGAATAACTTAGAGAGGTCCATTTCTAGGGGGTGACCTCTTGGTATCATGGCTTGATTGTCCACGCCGTTTTTATCCTTTCCAGAAAGATCATCTTTTTGCACGAGAGTTGCAAAGGGAATGGTCTAGCAGGGACTTGGGGAGGGGCCTTTTCTGCCTTGGCGGCTATCTGCCTGGCCTGTTGTTTAACCGCTTTGTATAGCCTCGGGGCCAGTATGGATGGCTGCCTTGGAGCCAGTGTGGGCTTATGCCGCCTAGAGGCTGGCGTGGGTCGCCCGGTTGCTGCTGGGGTTTGCTGCTGTGCTCGGGCGACCAGTAATGTCTCCAGCATATCGTCGTATTCGCCCTCTGTGTGCTCTGCCACTCCCTGAGCTAGGCATTCATTCGCTCTATGCTAGGCATGGCTACAGTGGACTATGGTATCCGACTGTGTACTGCCAATCTCTAAAACAAAAACATCGCTGCTCGTGGTTGTTGGCTGCCGCTGATGGCAGATGTATGTGTGTGACTATGTATTCTATTTTCCGTGGCCTTTCTCTAAATAGGCGACTGGTGAGGTTAGGCGGAGATATGTTCCAGCGCGGTTCTAATACGGCAGTTGGTTTCCTTGCGCGTGGAATGGATTTTGGTCATTAGCTTGCATAGGACCTTTCTGTTGACGGGCCTTTAGTCCTTTGCGTCTCAGCTGGTTGGCTGGGTGACCATCCTACATCTGTTGCATATGTGATGGACGGCAAGAGTGCCTGCTCCGCACTTCAAACAGGTCAGGATTCTGATCTCGTCTCTGCATCTCTGGGTGTGAACGGCGCAGTAGGTATTAAAACACTTCTTCCCGCAGAGGGTTGTACGGCCTAAGGGCATCCAGGCACATAAATGAGTTCCTCTGCCACCCATGGTTTATGACGGTATATCGTAGGAACCTGCTGTTGATCACTTGTTACCTGATGTGACTCGTCTTTGTTATGCTTAGCCGCCTTCTTTGCGGCTATCGCGTCCTCAAAAACCTTTAATCCTAACAAGCTTTTCGTTCCAAGATATATAAAGTCTTCCATTTCTTTGGAAAGTGCCTCCGACGGCATCTTCTGATGCGTAGGGTAATGATATATATCCCATGCGTAACGTACCCCGTCCGGGGGTATCTCACATCAAGCAGCAACCACCGGCACTGGTCGTCCTGCTTCAAGCAACGATAGCACCTGATTAACCATCTACCTCGCTTAATGTCATGACGGTGTCCCATAATAACTGCTTTATAGTTCTTTTTTCAAAGGGTTAATATTAAAAAACACGTGTAAAGGCTAATATTGTATTGCCAGATTACAGTATTTACGTTGATTTATCAAATACTAGTAGCTTTGTTAATCTCTAGGAACGAAACACTATAAGAAAATGGGCGGGGGTGGGAGGGGGTCATCCTCATACGTAGCTATTTTTTAGCTGGATCTTTAAGTTTGTGGTTCGAGGTAACAACTAAAACCACGAAAATTGGTCCCCCACGAAAATTTCTGATACTATAGGCACAAACTTGGACACAGCATACAAAAATAATCAGCATAGGTTATGTTGCATTTTCTGGAATTAATTGCTTTTTAATGAAAGACTGGAATTTTTAGTGCACGTTATCTTTCCAGAATCAGGCAAATAACACCTGTTTGCTTTGTCATCCCATGCAAGAGCCGAGAAGCTGAACTTAATTAATTATTTTGGTGCATATTTATAGAATGCAATGCTGACAAATTATTATTATTATTATTATTATTTTTTGCAGGTCAGAAGCTTAAGATTTAGACAAGATTTATTTCTTAGGAAAATCGCATACATTTCACACTAATTTGCCATATGGTTGCATAGCTATGAATTTTTATATGGAAACTCTGTATATATGTAAATAAAACTTGATTGCATAGTTGTTTCTCTAATGTATTGTTATCACCCTTCGGATACTACTAAAATGTGAGAAGGGTTTACTCCTTCCGATTTGATGGGATCATGTAATTTTTGTGCACACTGGCACCGTACCTGGAGTAATGCTCAGCCTGTCTTGACAAGAATTAATGAATTCAGGCATTTGTTTACCATTTTCTACAGAAAAAAAAAATTTAAAAAAAAAATAAAAATACTTTGTCCAAGTCACGAGGGCTCTTTGATGTAGTATAGACCTGATGCGCCCATCTTTTCGTTGTAAGATGCGACTAATGGAGGCAACTGCTTTACACAGGGATGCATCTCGAGATGATGTTCCAACTGTCAAGGTCTTTGACGTTTTATAAGAGTGCGGTTCATACGAAAAATGTAACTTTGTATTTTAAGGATTTTACCCTTTCTTGCACATATTGTTGTTTTGTATCACTTTTGGGGATATGTAAACTTACTTGACACTATATAGTCAGGATTGTGCTGAAGTGTCATTAAACTCTATACATACATACATACATACATACATACATACATACATACATACATACATACATACATACATACATACATACATACATACATACATACATACATACATACATACATACATACATACATACACTGATTAGTCCATTCAAGTTGACTCATAGAGCTATGATAATGTATACAATGGGGCTATTCAAGTTGACTCATATAGCTAAGATAATGTATACAATGGGGCTATTTGTCCATTCAAGTTGACTCATAGAGCTATGATAATGTATACAATGGGGCTATTAGTCCATTAAATTTGACTCATAGAGCTATGATAATGTATACAATGGGGCTATTGGTTCATTCAAGTTGACTCATATAGCTAAGATAATGTATACAATGGGGCTATTCAAGTTGACTCATAGAGCTAAGATAATGTATACAATGGGGCTATTTGTCCATTCAAGTTGACTCATAGAGCTAAGATAATGTATACAATGGGGCTATTGGTTCATTCAAGTTGACTCATATAGCTAAGATAATGTATACAATGGGGCTATTGAAGTTGACTCATAGAGCTAAGATAATGTATACAATGGGGCTATTTGTCCATTCAAGTTGACTCATAGAGCTAAGATAATGTATACAATGGGGCTATTTGTCCATTAAATTTGACTCATAGAGCTAAGATAATGTATACAATGGGGCTATTTGTCCATTCAAGTTGACTCATAGAGCTATGATAATGTATACAATGGGGCTATTAGTCCATTAAATTTGACTCATAGAGCTATGATAATGTATACAATGGGGCTATTCAAATTGACTCAAAGACCAATGATAATGTATACAATTGGGCTCAATGTCAGATCATTTATGAGACCGACACTAAATTATGGGCTCTAAAGACGTCAGATTCTCAAATTCACTTTTCTCAACGGCTTAAAAGCTTTCTGAAATCAACATACAAATGAGATTATGACAATGATTTTTTATTTCTAAGTGTGTATACCAATGTTTAGATAATTAATATCCATACAGTTCTTCCCCCCCCAAAAAAAAAAAAAAAAAAAAAAAAAAATCTGAAACTTCTCATTTTAACACACAAGTGATATAACTGTCTATGTTTGTTGAGAGATTGAAATTACCATTTTAAACATTTTGGGAGCATCTTACTTCCAGTGCAATAGCCTCTGTGAAGATTTCGGGCAAGAATTATGACATTTAACAAATTAAAAACATTCGGGAAATATAGAGAATATGAAGGAAATGTAGTGTTGATGAAGGAAATGTAATGTTGATTATATTTGTGTCAATGTTACTTTCTTTTGCTGGTCAAAGGAACATAATACTCTTAATACAGATTCTCATGGAGCTATATGTCACTTTAAAGTGTGTCCCTGTAAGGCTGCAGTGCTTACAAGTGTAAACAGCTTAGTTTAGTTTACTAGCTGTAAACGTTCACATAACTGGTAAACGTGTAAATGAACATACATGTGTCTGTCAGTGATTCAGGAACTACATGTTGCAATTAAATTATGTATTTTCACATCTCTTGCTTAATATGACCGTATAGTAGGATTTTTCTGTTAATTGTTTTCTTCAAGTATGCATAATTTCAGCTTTCTCATTATCAATCGGCCGCCAGCTAAATTACGGTCCACTTATCCAGCTGAGACAGATATTTTTTTTATTTTTTTTATTTCAAAGATCGTTTTTGCAGTTGCACATTATTTAATCTTCTACTTTTCAGTTGCATGCGGCGACTTCAGAAGATTGTGAGAAGGCTGTGATTTTCACATCGAATGTGGCACTGCAAGGAAAATGCAGAGGTTGATTCTTGTTAGGTGTACCGCACATTACACAACGTTACACATTATGTTGATTTAATGATAATACTGATTTCTTTAAACTTCATTATTTACCTTTCAAACACATGCTGGTTAACAATACCTTTGATTTGTGGAATTTATTTTAAAGAGATACTGTTTCAAGTATGTAAGCCCCTGCAGGGTTTCTTATTCATTGTAGCGCCACTCTGTATCATTGTCGCTCAGTAAGAACCTCTGCTATCTAATGATTCACTATACAATCTTGTATATTATCCCTACATCGAACAGCTGGGCGGACACATCTGTATGTTAAGAGTCTAACAATATAGTCGTACACTCTTGACCCCTTTACTTTGTTGTAGTGATGACTTGCTAAAGTAATCTAACACGTGTTTTGATTGTAATTTGACTAAGTAAAATTCTCGTAAAAATGTGTTAACGTGTTTTTGCAAAACGTAAAACTGACCATGCTCAATGGAGCACTTCCATTGTCAAACTCTTCAGTTTAGCAGGATAGTGGTTCTTACATGTTGTCAGGTTCTTCGCTTTCGGAGGTAAGTAGTTCTTGTATTAGTTCGTAATCCCATAAAGCTTAAATGGAAGTGATTGGTTTTGAAAAACACCGCAAGGTTGAAGTTTGATTATAAAGCCTACAAAAACACCTATGTGCAGTCCACGCAGTACGCCCGGTTACATTATCGATTTTTTTAATTTTTTTTTTTTGTATCATGTACATATATGTAGCAGTTGGAAGCAATATCACGGTGATCCCAGGAATGTTTTAATGAACTTGTCAGATATATTCAACAAAGACATGTCTTTCAAACTGAATCCTGTCTTAAAAAAAGGTACATCAATTGATACAATTACAAGTTGAGCGAGTTACGGCATGCACATTATAACAGCTGTCAGTTGCTCAGTAAGCCTAACGGGTAAACAGTGAGAAAGGTTGAGTTTCTAATCATTTTAATTAAATGGAATCATTTCGGTTATTGTAAACCGTGTACATGTTCAGAAATTTTGGTAAACGTTGTAGCCATATTCCCCTGTAACAGTTTTAATCCACACATGACAAAGCTGCATTGCGTGATTATGGCATATGCTCACCTAGACAGGTGTTGGTTGAACTCTAAATTATCAGTTACCTTCCTATTACCGCCTGTCCAACCTATATCCAGAGCTCACAACCGCACTCTTACTACAGATAAATTGACAAGAATTATTAATTATTGTTGAATTATCACTTCAAGTAGTCCTCTATGCCTTTCACGCTAGTATTAAGTCATCATTCATGAAATCTAACCTACTCCCAACAAACCGAAGTTGTACGTTTATCATTTTTTAAGAAAGGGCTTGATCCATCGCTTAGGTAATGTGACAATTTAATTCTTTACTTTAATCTTTTAACATTGATTTTTGCAAGAGGGGAAGAATATTTTCTGATTTTGATTTTTCAGATTGTTTCAGGACTAAAATCTTAATTTTCTAAGTAGCTTCCTCTTTATTCATTTACATTTTTTTTTTTTAAATGGAGACTGAAGATGAGAGATTTTCAGCACATATTAAAATGCATTGCTTGAACCAGTAATCTATTTATCACGAATGATTACAAGGTCAAACTTTGCACATGCAGCTAAAAGTACTTAGATGGTGCAAATTGTGTTATTTGGGTGCCAAAAGTTCAGGAGAGATGTTATTTCGTTATGGCTTTATGTATGTTTGGTCAACTCAGGATACTGGAGATGAACATGTATTTATTTCTCTATTTCTGCATAGGGTGAGAAATTCGCGTAAAATAAATGGAAAAAAGTAACATTTCTGATTGTTACAATTGTACAAACTGTAGTTTATACAGAATATTTTGGGTTCCTGCAAATATCTCTCTTGTGAGCTACCATATATATATATATATATATATATATATATATATATATATATATATATAGAGAGAGAGAGAGAGAGAGAGAGAGAGAGAGAGAGCTCAGTTTAGGTGTTCAGTACGTATAGAAAATGGAAGACATGATAATATTATTTGGAATTGGAGGTACATGTATTTATATTTATGTCATAAAACTAATGCACATTTGGTATAGGATGATTTTCATTAGTGTCCCACATCAATCGTTTCTCCCATGAATCAATCTTGTTGTCTGTCCATCTGTTCACACTTCTTGTACCCACCATAGATCTGCAACCCTTACGTCTAATTGGATGCATTCTTGGTAGGTTAACTGACTATGACAGGTAGATATGCCTTTTAATGGTTTCGTCTTTTCAGATGGGAGCCTCAGATAGCCGAGAGGTCTAAGGCGCTCTCCTTAACAGATCACCAACATCTCACCTCTGTCCGCGTGGGTTCGAGTCTCGGCTCGGCCAACGTGTATATGTGAGAAAGCTTGTCAGTAGCTTCCCGTGGGTCTGTGGTTTCCTGGGTTCTTCCTCCCCACCAAATATACTCGCCGCCATGTATATAGTCTATCATGTGCTGAAAAATTACGTTAAACCCACCAAGCCAAACGTCTTTTCGGGTCCAATTTAGCAGGCGGCATGACATAGTTATTAGGTAGTGATTGCATCATCACTGTTGTCAACATTAAAATTCGTCTTCAAGTTTTGTATTCAAAGTTCCAGGAGTCGTAGACAATGTAGTCACCAGTAAATCATAACGTAGTTTACAGTCTGGGTGAAACTGCGTTTCATGAAACCCTCGGGGTTTAAAAAATAAATAAATAAATAACAAAATATAAAAAAAATAATTGATTTGTTTTTTCTTGTGGACATTTTGTCAAGGTTTAATTAGAAATGTTGTGTTTCAAGTAAAATTTGATGACGATTGGGTGAAAATTCTTTAAGTTAAAGCAAATGGAATTTATATGTTATATATGAAAAACTAAAGTGACCAAGCATGCTGTCACAGTGTTAGTCAAACTTAATACTCGGGCACGATTCTGTAATAATTTGCACAAAGCCAGTGATGAGATTTGTCAGTCACAGGTTCAATAAAATTTCCAATATTCAGTATTTGACTGACTGATAGTGGTACAGACATGGAGCTTGGTAACTGTTAGCTCATGATTCACTTTTAAAATATTTAGCTCATAAGCACTGAACTTACACAGCAAAGTGAGTTTGGAATCTGCATAAAATACAGATAATCAGATATGAAAGAAACATTTCTTTTAACCCCTTTGAGATGCTTCATGCATGTTGGAAAAAAAAAATGATAAAGTTAAAGATATCTGGAAGGAAATTAACTTGATGTTATCACATCCAGTTTATGTTAGTGCAAACTTAGCCTTACATGAACACACCTGATGACATACTGTATATACTCACGTATAAGTTGGATCCAACTGAAAACTGCATAAATCCAAATCTGCCATGACATAATGCCCTGACAGATCTGGGTCTATGTTATTTGTTAAGAGCAGTAGAACCAAAAACAGACCCTGATCTGCCGCCGCATCTTGCACATAGCTTGATTGCTAGGTGACATACATGTAATGTAGAGTATACGATGATGACATGTACTGATTTTATTGAAAATACTGTCACTGTTACACATAATTTGATACCATTTCGGTAGGTAAATTGCCTTTTGCATGTAGATGTATTTTGATGGAGTTATTCCCTTTTTCCATCAATTTTAAATTTGAATTACAGTAAATCCTTGTAGCCACCATAGCACAGGAACCATGCAACATAATCTGACGCACATTGGTGTGTACATCATCTCATAGAACTTGATGTGCCTTTGTGTATTTTGTCTCATCAACTCCATTTAGAGTTATGGTCCTTGACAATTAACTTAATATCTTCACATGAGATGTTGCGTGTAACCGGCATAACTGAAGAACCAGTCAACATATTTTCATGCAATTTGGTATGTACCTAGTCTCGTAGACCTAGATTTGACTTTTACGCGTTTTTTTTTTTTTTATCGTCTACACCATTTCGGACAGAGTTATGGCTCTTGTCAATTAACTTCATATTTTATCATGGGATGTTGCTTATAATTAAGTAACTCATATCTCTCCTCAAAGATGAACTTTCTTCATCAGAGATCCTTTAATTCACGTGCAAATAGATCAAGATGTCCAACTAAACCCGTGACACTGGCACAAAAGGCGACTTCCATTTTTGCTGCGACAGCACAATTGCTTTTTCCACCACCCAGCAAATGAATTGCTTCGACCCTCTACCCTAATGATAGAAACTGTCTTGCTTTCGAATTTAACTTATTGACACCTCAGAGTTACATTGACAATGTAGGTCCATTGTATACTCAAAGATGATAGCAGACATTTATTTCCAGGGAAGTTAAATCGGATTCGAATTTACACCTTTCTTTTCTGTCGTATCCATGCATATGAGTGTCTAAGGAGGTTGTTCAATATATCCAGAAAATCATTTTTGCAAGCACAGAACCATTGTTTTTCTTTCAAAATCACTGTCTTGTTGTTTTTTTCTCCAACACTCAGCTCTTTAGCAGCCTGCTGTGGCTTAAAACCAGCCTTCATGTGTGTCTAAGCTGACAGAAAGTACCGATTACAGATTCTGTACTGTGGTGTGCTCATCCACGTTAACATCATTTAAGAAAAATGTTAATTCAATAATATTCTAAAATGTTAATTTTGTGGTACATATGCGCTGCCAGGTCAGAGATTTATTCTTTAACCCTTTGCCCCGCAAGTTATAATTTGTCATCACTGCCGGATTTCCACAATTTATCATTTGTTATCTTTTCAGTATGAAAACATACCAACTTGTGTTTCGAAAACTTAAAACATCAATATATATATATATATATATATATATATATATATATATATATATATATATATATATATATATATATATATATATACACACACACACACACACACGTTTTTATTTTAAGAATAGAACCTGTGAAAGCACTTTGGAAATATATATATTTTTTTAAAGTATTTTTTTCTGCCGTGTTTTCGTTATTTTCTTCATAAAATCAGTTTGAAACCTCAAGTGAACCTGTCAAAGGGTAATAATGGCGACATCCCCGTGTCTAGGAAGTATCTCTTGATTTGACTGTTTTCATAATTCATTGGGCACATAAATAAAGAAAATATACAATTCGTACAAAACAATGTAAAAATATGTGATATAAGATTTAGCCTAAAAATAAGAATTATGTCAGAAACTCCTGACTTGCAGAAGTTCCTAACTTGGTATTTCACATGCAGAAGCTTTCACCATCACCTTCTAATGCAATCGTCAGCTACAAGTAAGACTTAGTTATTCTTAGGTGTGTGCCGGATTGGTCTCAGTACGAAGGGATGAAACTATATACTTTTCCTATTATTACTCTTCTACCTGTCCAACACTGCCTTATTTCGTATATTCTTGACCGAGCACCACACGTTGTTTAATAGTCAAGTGTCACTGCATCAACGTAGATATAGATTGAAACGTATGGGAGAATGCCGTGTTGTGGAATATTCGAGAAGCGCTGTAATGTCAAGGTTGTTTTCTTACATCACTCAGTTTTGTGCAAATACGAAAAAAGCAGCGCAGCAATTTATATATAAGCATTACACATTGTTATTATCATTACGTATGCAAATATTAATACAATAAATTTTGCAATCCCATGTTTGAATTGTTCTAACGAAGCTAGAAAGTGAGTGGTCGTATTAAGAAAATCCCTGTTTCTAAAAATAGATGCACCCCATAGCATGCGTTGCGCCATTTTTGTTCTTGGCTGTGTACCGATTAAGTTGGAAAGAAGGATCTAGTTCATTTATATATCGACATTAATGCTTCAGTTCCTCGTCGATGTATAGCTAAGGTAATATTTTATCGGCAAGAATGAAATTAAAGGTCAGAGTTTTGATATGATATATTTAGAGCTTGAAAATATTCGTAGTTCAGCCTCAGGTGTTACTAATACTAAAATTTGTTCAATCAGTGCAATCTCCGTCACAAACAGTGGCGTACTAAGGGTAAATGGCGCCCGGGGCGACGATGATGGCCCAAAGAGCCAGAATACGAGGCCCAAATTTTTATCAGCTGTTTTGGCGCCCCAAGACCTCTGGCGCCCGGGGCAACCGCCCCGTCCGCCCCCCCCCCCCCCCCCGTTAGTACGCTACTGGTCACAAAAGCATATTTTGTGGAATTATTTACTGTCTAACTGGGTATGCTTGATATATTTGGGCTTATTAAAAGTCATTACATATATATTTCACAATGCGTTTAGTTATTTGACCTTTCAAAATGATACAAGGGAACGACAGGTATGACCACAGGGGCTCGTATCGTTGCTTACAATTTACCAATAAGACGATTGCTGGCCAGCGTGCTTTGTTATGATGATTAGCCTTCACGCAAATGATCAAAGCAATGCACGTGGAGAAGTTGTGATATTGACAACATCATGTATAATGGCTCAGTTACTGTGACAATCAATTAACTAAAAGTTGCTTAAAAGACTGAGATCAGAGAAAGCACTACAAGTTAAATTGGATTTAGGTGGATTTTTGCAGGTGTGTTGTCATATTTCTCCAGTTTACTTATGGTTGAACACTAATCTGAATAATATAAAAATTTCATTTTGTAGGACTACCTTTAAGAGTGCCTATTGCATGACAGTTATTGGCTAGAGTGCTTTGTTGTGATAATTAGCCTTCCTGCAAAGCTATACAGCAATGAATATGGAGAAGTGATGATATTGACAACATCATGTATGATCACAGTTCAGTTACTGTGATAATTAACTGCTCATGATCGAAAGTTGCAGAAAAGATTGAGAACATATATGCAGAGAAAGCGCTGTTCTGATTAATGTAAAGATTAATTTTGAAGGAATAAGTTGATCTTAATGTGGCTAAATATTTTATATTACTCCTTAAATTCGCTAGTATTTAGCAAAAAGAGAACAAGAAGGAAATTATCACTGATGATTCAAGCTGATCACCTGCATGGATCATCAGGCCATAGCCGAATTGATCCAAATCAAAGTTAAATTATTTTCAATGAAAAGATTATTCTTACAATGTATAAACATCAGTTATCAAGTGTATTCAAATGTGTGAACAATTACAGAGTTTATACTTTTACTAAGCATATATAAAATTGTACACATGACCCATCTTTTATTTGAACAAATTTGAATAGGGACAAACTTTTAATATCAGTAATACATAACCTGTTTCTATTGCGTAGCCTACTCTTTTTTGGATGGAAAATACACTCAACCATATGATGAGAATTCATCCTCCCATAGGATGACATTCTGGAAAGATTCAAATATCTAATCAGTGACCCTGGCTTATGAGTACTAGCTCTCATTCTTTTTCCTGTTGCTGCCATCATTAAGGCAGTTTAAATTGCTCTTTGAAGAAAATTCCCTTCACTTTGAGTCATACATCATAAATTTAGCATTTTCATTACATGCATCGTTTTAATGTGTGAAACTACTCTTAGATCAAGTATTCTTCCTGTTTGCAATTAGCTTTCTCAAGAGTCATTGGCATTTTTTGGGTACGTTTTCTTCATAACTTTGCATTTAGATTACCCCCCCCCCCTTCCCTTGCAGGTCACATTTATTGTGATTCATGTGATTCAGAATTATTTTATTCCTTTTCTAGCTCGGGTAGGTATTTAGTTATACCTATCCTTGCAGATTTGGTCTGCAGTCTCATCTTGATTTTTCTTTAGTTGTTTTAATACAATAACGAATCATCAGAATTCATATTCCATTTAATTTGACTTTTGTATTCTACGGAAGGGGGTTGCACACCAGTCCTTACCTTCATTTATGTGTGTTTAGTGATTGAACACCTTTCATCCTTAAAAGTCAGTTTAGGATAGTATTCCTTATTATTATTACTTTATTTTTAGTATCTTGGCAAGCTGTAATTTTATCTCCAGTACTCAGAATAAGTATTGCTGATATCATTGTCACTAAAACATCAGTATTGTGGTTGGTTTTAATTCTTTTAATCCAGTACTCAGCGTAAGCATTGCTGACTTTATTGTAATTAAAACATCAGTTTTGTGTTTGTTTTCATTCATGTAATAGAGATGACACCTGAGAACAGATAAGATCTTGCTGTCTTTATTGTTCTTGTTTTTCAGAATTTTTCTCTTGCAGCAATGCCTACACAGAGTACAGGGCAGTGTGGGCGTAAGAAAGACCCTGGGATACCCACCCCACCTGCCTAGCTTGTACAAGTTGCAAAAGGACAGATGGTTGTCCTTTTTGCAGTCTCTGGTCAGACGAGGTCTGAGACCTCACTGAAAATAGATGAACGTACAAAGGGACGAAGAAAGGGCCTTCCTCTTCTTCATCTGACTTTTTGTTGTTTTTCCTTTGCTGAGTCCCATGGGTCTCAGTAGGATTGGAAAAGTCTCCTCGGATATGTATAAGGGAGGATATAAGGGGGTAGAGAGTGAGTTGCTCTCTCATGTGCGGGAGGAGCAGCATCCTCTTCAGTTCGTAAGGTCCCCCATGCGCTTTCACTAGCTGAATCAGGTGTGATTAAAGTTAGAAGTAGAGAGGATGTTCAAGGACCAGTCTCTGGCCTTCTACTCATGGATTTTCTTGTTACAAAAAAAGGGGGCATGTTTCAACTCCTTATCAACCTTTCTTCCTTAAACAAGTTTATGCAGTAGGAACCTTTCAAGATGGAGACCACAGCCTCAGTCAGGAATGCCTTAAGATCCGGCGACTGGGCAGTCTCCATTGATCTTCAGAATGTGTACCTTCACACCCCCATCTTTCCTTCTCACAGGAAGTACTTTTGGTTTTGCTTGGATGGGGAGATCTTCCAATTTTGTGCTCTGCCATTTGGCATAGCCTCTGCACCAAGAGCTTTTAACAGGGTCATGGGAGTACTTGGCTATACAATTATCCTATCCTCCAATATTTGAATGAATGGTTGATCCACAATACCCGGTTATAGTGCTGCAGACTAGATCTATCTCTCTCTTGGTCCATAGTGACCAGGCTGGGTCTTTTACCAAACCTAGAGAAATTGGATCTTACTTCATCTCAAGATTTTGTCTACATGAGAATGAATTTCCTCACTAACAGAGGATAAGTCTGTATCCCCTGGCACAGATTAGACAAGATCCTGACCCTGTTGGAGGCACTGAGAGCCAAGACCACGTTGTAGGCTCATCGATTTCTATCTCTTCTGGGGATCTTGATTTCCACAGTGGACCTGGTTTCCCTTAACAGATTGCACTTGTGCCCTCTCCAGTTTCTTCTTCTAGCAACCTGGAAACCACACAGGGATCCTCTGACTGCTCAGATTTCTCTAGGTCTGGATTGCCACCATCATCTGATTTGGTGGACATATCAGAACCAGTTTCTGTCCGGAGTCCCCATGCATTCCCCCAAACCCCACTCCTATCTGTTCACAGATGCGTTGGATTCCATGTGGGGCACTAATCTGGAGCTGGAGGGCTGATTCTTTGGGTTCATGGTTCCGGAAAGAATGTGCCCTCCACATCAACAATTTGGAAATTAGGGCATGCCCTTTCTCTCTGCGTATAGGTTTGGAACCTGGCAAAAAGGATATTTTAATGGACTGCTGCTATTGCCAGATTCCCTCCTTTTGCGCTGCTCTGATGTCCCATTGGTTTTAAGGCTATGTTCTGAAAAGGAATCAGGACTAGTGTGCATGGGCCAGCATCATGGGTTAGGAATTTTGGATCTTTCCAGAAAGTCACCCTATGATGAATTTTCATCATATGATCAAGGGTAAGGTATGCAATAGCAACAGGTAAGTATTATATAATTAAAATTAGTTTTACTGCCCAACCAAACCTACATTTTTGTACAGTATGTGTGGTTTCAATATGTGAGTGAAAGCTGGCACGTTAAAATAATTATTTTTGAAATTAACACTGCAAAATAAATTGATAATTTTAATTAAAGAAAATGAAGGCAACCAATGTTCTAACACTTTTTCTTTATAAAGTTTTATATCAAAGTATTTGCATATTTAAATGATAATAAAATGTATTTAATTTCATTGTTTGAATTGCTTCTAATTGTCAGAAACTCAATGCACAGAGGCAGATGCGCAACGTATGCTCTATGTTATGTTGTATTACTTTTCTGTGACACTTGGACATACATCTAGAAAAACAAAAACAACCACAATTGCTTGAAAATTTAGTGTTAATTGGTTATTTTTACTCTGATATCATTGTTTTAATTTAAAATATTTGGTTTTAAAAGCTTATTAAAACATGATCTACTGTGAAAAAATACATTATTTTAAATTAATCTACCATATTTGTTGACAATGGACAAGTAAAAATGGCTGCACTCCATTGTTGACAAAAACACTTATCTTGTTACTTCAAAGTCAGATACATGTATGTAAGTTTTGATCAAATTTGGGAATTTCATGATCTCAACATAGCAATTAGTTTGTCAGTGACAGAGCCAAGCATATTATTTTGGTTTGTGACTATACTGAATTTGTCTATTATCCATTGTTTGTCTGAGTTTATGAGATATGAGATATTGTATGGTATATTACATACCGTATATACTTGCGTGTAAACTGATACCAACTACAAACTGCATAGACCCAGATCTGCCATCGCATAATGTGCTGGCAGATCTGGGTCTGTGCAGTTTGTAAGGACTAATCATTAGAACCTACTTGTGTTGCTTTGCCATAAAACACCAAACCAAACCTACCAGCCTGTTTTAATTAAACCAATATACCGTATATACTCGCATACAAGCCATTGAGGGGGTCGGTTGACAGGCTTTTTATATTAACGTTTTTTAGAACTTCTGGAAAAAAGGTGAATTTTTTATTTGTCTTGCATTCAGATTTTCATATAATTACATCCACAAATTCCAACATTTTCGTTCACATACTGTGTTGTTATCTATTTTATTCCATAAGCAAGAATCATGCTTTATTCAGGGAAGGTGCTTGCATTACATCGTTGCATTTGCAAGTGAAGGATTGCAAAATCAATCATGTTTTAATAGCAGCAATATCTTACCCATCACTATTTTCTTTCCTTTTAGCAACATCACACAAATACTCCTTTTTTTGTTTTTCAATTCATGGCTGTTTACCATATATGCTCACTTATATGTCGAGTCCAACTGCAAACTGCACAGGCCCAGATCTGCCGCTGCATAATGTGCTAGCAGATCGTGGTCTATGCAGTTTGTTAGGAGTAATCAGTAAAACAAATAACATAGACACTGATCTATTGGCACATTATGCAGTGGCAGATCAGGGTCTATGTTGTTTGCAGTTGGATTCAATTTATACATGAGAGTATACAGTACATGATCATTTGATTAAAATTATCGCTCTTTATCTTCGGAGTATGGAGTATTAGAGGTGGTTTGATGTCATTGATTCATCAATAAATCAATATATTTTCTTTGGTAATAACATATCCTGGTTAAGGTTGCAAAATTTGCCAAACTTTCTAAACATGTACACAGTTATACAATGACTGAAATGATGCTCTTTACTTGATTCAAAATTTAACCTTTACCCTGATCTTCATGTTATACACACATCTGATGGCTATTTATTGTAAACCATTGACAATGTACATTCCGTACCTTGCTCAAATTGTGATTGTTTCATTTCGTGTATGTCTTTTACCTCATTATGACAGGATTCAGGTTGTAAGACATGTCCTTATCTGACAATTTAGTTCAAACATCCTTTGTACCATTGTGATAATGCCTCATGCTGTTACAGATATGTATACAATGAAAAAATTTATAATGCTATTGGACTTACCTCTTGGACATGTGCATACGATGCTTTTGTTGGATCTTGTGACTAACAAACTACTGTTCTGTTAAACAACATATCTTTCAAAGGTTAAATAATGTATTTTTAAAATAAATTTTTGTGAACATTATCAGGAACTCAACATGATGTGTGTATCATTCAATTCTCATCAACTTCTTTTCCTGGTGATGCAACATTTGATGGAAGAATCATCATTAAGAAAAGAATTAACAGAAAAATTGTACTAAACAGTCCTTGTAAGCAGAGATGTGGAAATAAGTAATTCAATTGAAATGGGTATTTTCTGCATGACTGACAGTCACATATATGTGTGCTGATATTGCTGCTCACCACCTTCAAAAGTAGGTCACAGTGATCTTCTTTTCACACTCTAGTGACTTTTCATTGTATGTGCTACAGCAGAGCAGGTGACACATAGTGTGCAGGATTCTTGTACAGTTTCTTTATGTATGTGATACTGTCATGATAATATCACAATGAAGACAGTTATCGCAGTACATGTAGATGTCTTGATGCAGTATGATTGGCAATACCCAACTCAAGGGACCACAATGTTCAGGGCCTAGTTTTTCACTCCTCACATACAGTAAGGCACTTTAAAATATGGAAACAATAATAGTGAATTACATCATATGGGAATTGAGAATTATAACTTTTTATGGCATTGATGGCACCATTGTCAAATATGTTTAGATTTTGTGTTTGAAGTATTTGAAAATCATGTGTATCTTCTAGCACTGTTTCTAGGTGCTGTTTAATTCTTCGGATCATAGACCAGAAGAGCTTGTGGAATGGCCTGTTTGTCCATTGTCTATAATTTGTCCGTCCATTGGCACAACTTTGTTATCGCTACTCCTCCTACTACTTGGAGGAATGCCATGAAACTTTACACACACATTCATCCCAAGGTTTAGTAGGGCCTAGTTGAAAATGGTGCCACTCACACATTCAATATGGCTGTCACAGTGGCCATCTTGAAAATCTTATTATTTCTCCTCCTGGACAGATGGTCATATCAACGTGAGGTTTTCACGAAAAGACTTTTTATGATCTCAAGTTTGTCCTAAATGAACATGGTACTGATCTTACATCCAAAAATATGTCCACCATGGTAGCCATTATGAAAATCTTGTTATCACAACTCCTGGATGGATGGATTTTCACCAAAAGACTTCTTATGATGTCTAGTTGTTCTTAAGTCAGAATGGTGCCAATCTGCAGCCCGCTTGAAATTCTTTTTGTAGCTACTCCTCCTGAATGGAAAATCACATCAAAATGGAGTTTTCACTAGAAGACTTATTATGATGTCTAGTTGGTCCTAAATGATAATGGTGCCGATCATACTTCCAGTATGGCCACCACAGTGGTCGTCTTGAAAATGTTGTTATCCCTCAAGAATATCAGGGATGGTTTCAACACTCAGCAGTTAAAAAAAAGGGAGTCTTATCATGGATACCAACAAATTCTTTTCATCAAGTAGGGCGTTGGTCCCTTAAATTTGAAAGACTCTTGTCTACACTGTCGACATGTTTTACAGTGACAGAAACTTGTATGTATAATTCTTGGCAGCTTATCCTTGGGAATAATGTGCAACTACATGTATTGTAATACCCATGATGTGCATTTACAAATGTATTATTTGGGTAAATTTGTGTGAGGTTAAAGCTGACACACAGACAAAATCATAAGCAATTTCCCTATAATTTGCATGTACATGCTAGAAAAGTTAGCTCCCTTTTAATACATTAGGAACTCTACTGGGGAGGTTCATTCTCTCTGCCAATATGAGCTTGCTGAATAAAAGCACATGTAAAATACATTTTGAAACTGATTTTTTTGGTGGAATTTTGTAGAAAAATTAACATGAATCCCACAATCATGTATCCTAGAATAGACCTTGGAAAAGTCACTTATTTTGTAGGTGTATATAATATGGAAGTTGATAGGAATAACAGAAAAATGCACACATTATTACTTTCTTGTGCAGAAGTTCAGTGTTCTAGCATGGACTAATATGGTAGTTGAATCTACATGACTACTTTTTTTGTCATATTCATATTAGACACAGGGTCAAGTCCCCTGGTCAGGAAACATCCTCCAGCAATAAATAAAATCCATGCTTTAATTTACCAAGGAATATAGTCATCATTGATTTGCTTCATCCTGTATATTCAAAATTATGAGTGATAGTTCCAAATAATAATGAAAAATTATTGCATCTAGATTTAGTGTACATGTGTTATGATAGCTTGATTATCAAGACCACCATGGCATAAGCTCGACATAGCAATCACTTTTGCATCCATTTGCTTGTCTGTCCATATGTCTGTATCTCCTCAATCCGTCCACACCCAAGATTAAGCTCAGTGTTAAAGTTATTTTACATCATTGTGGAAAAAAAAAGGCAGGCTTGACAAAAAAATCAGTGTTGTAATTTAAGCAAGCCCTAGGGACATTCTCCCACCTCGAACTGCCAGTGACATGTCTGCAAAATTTAAGAAATCCCCATTGCTTGATCATTATAGGGGGAAAGAGGTACATAAAATGTCCCACTGATAGTTCAACCAAGGTGCAACACTAAAGATGGTCTCTTGTATTTAATGGGTAGGTTTTTTATATCGATTTGAATCAGCTTTAGTTAAGATTTTCATTCACCCAATGCAAAATAGGATGTGTCATCTATAAAAAATGCTTGTATATTATATGAAACTTTGGCAGAATTATGATGTCAACACAAGTTTATGGTGAAGCTAAATCATTCTCAAGCTGTTTTCATTTCATCCTCGAACTGATTTGATCACAAATTTTTAATTGTTGTTCACATATCAATGGATGGTCATATTGATATGGGGTTTTCGATGTTGTTTGCTAGGCAGGGTGGGGTGCCTGTCGTGGCATTTTAAGCATAGTAATCAGTTGTCGTGCTACCAGGCGAAGTGGGCGACTAAGTCGCCCCAAAAATATAAACTTCGTCTTCTTCTCTTAGGAAAGCGAAAACGACTTCGCCCTGTTTTTTTTTTTAGCTGTACAAGAAGTGACAGTTGTGTAAGACTTTTGAGATGCTACCTCGACCTATAACCAGGCAGTTCCCGTGTTGTGTTGTAGCTCAAGGCGAAATGTATTGCATGCAGTAAACAGCTGTGCTTTATATCAATTGCGCCGACAAACAAACTCTTGCACATTCACAGGCATGTGTTTGAAAAGCTGACTGACCATTAACCCTTTCCCGAGCAAGTTATCACTGCCCGATTTCCACAAGTTATCATTTGATGATGAAAACATACCTACACAATTGTGTTTCGAAACTTAAACATTGATATGGAAATAGCAATTTGTGTATTAAGTGAAAAGCACGTTCTAAATATATTTTTGCAAGATTTTAACTGCCGTGTTTGCGTTATTTTCTTAATAAAATCAGTTTGAAACTTAAGTGAAACTGTCAAGTGCTAATAATGGCGGACATTGTGTCATGGAAGTACCTCTTTATTAGATTGTCTGTTTTCATAAATCACTGGGCAAATAAATTAAGGGAAATTTATAATTCGTCGAAAGCAAAGTCTCAATATTATGTGATATAAGATTTAGCTTAAAAAAAAAAAATATATATATATATATATATATATATATATATATATATATATATATATATATATATATATATATATATATATATATAGGTCAGACATGAATGGGACAATGCTATGTTGGGAATTCGGGAAGCGATGTAAAATTCTAACATTACTCAAAATATGAAAACAGCAGTGATGCAAGTAATATCTAACAAATACACGATGTTATAACGAGTAGGTAGACAAATAATCAAACCATAAATGTACAATCCAATCTATGGATTGTAGTAACGAAGCAAGAAAGTGAGTGGTCATATTAAGAAAATCCCTTTTTCTAAAAATAGACGCACATATATGGCATGCATGGAGCCATACTTGTCCTTGGCTATGTGCCAATTTGTTTGGAAAGAACGGTCTAGTTCATTCATATATCGACTTTAATGTCTTAGTTTGTTATCAGTGAATTATTACCGCAATATTTTATTGGCAACAATGAATTTATACGTTAACGTTTGAATGTTATTATGTTCCCTTCTTGATTTCCAAGTTGAGGCTGCGACATCGTAGCTACTTACAAACTATATAACAAAAACAATTTAATTTTTCTATTTTCTAAAACTTCACAAAAAACCAAGAGTCCAAAAGATTAACATTTAATTTTGAACCAACACCCTAAACATGTTGTAAAGTTCAGGTTACTCGTCCATAACATCAGTGACCACTATGCTTTGAAGGTACGAACACGATGGTGTGAAGACACATGTTATAGGGGTTGTTTCAAAACAGTTTAGAAATGTTTTCGACTGCCATTTTCTCGTGAAGTTTCAGAAATATTATTTTAGTGGTAGTTGATTAAGTATTTTTACCAACCGGCAATTACAATACTGTAATCTAGGTACTACTGTCAGTTAAAATGAATTGCAATGTATAGTTTATGTTGTGCTTTTTAAAAGTCATATGGCCAGAATACATTGTATATATCTCTCCATCCAAACATATACTTTCAAGTATGAATACACTTCATGTGAACATGATACATTCATACACTTAAAAAATGTGTTTATAATATACACATGAAGTGGAGAATTTTCTACCTGAAGATAAAGTATTGTTTATAACCAATGTCAAATGTTAAATGCAGATATGCATATTGAGAAATAGAGAATATAGTTAACATAAAGGAATCAAAGCACACACACATACACATATACATTGCGTTTTTCGCTTTGCTCCCACTTCTCTCTGTTCAGCTCTCACTTCTCCCTATTCTGTCCAAAAGGAGAAGTCACTTCTCCCTAAAATTCATGTCTAGCTTGACCCCTGTAGTAAAGGATCTTCTGAGAGTTCCCTTTTATGAAATACCGTTGGGGCATTTTTATTCAATCCACTGGTGCATTTAAGATAATATTTACACTGCAAGTGAAACATACAGTAAATGAGGCTAAGTTGAAGCCCACAGGCACATGTTGAATGTTACCTGTGCAATGTATTAAACTTTTGGAGATGTAAGACATGACTACCCCCCAAGGAGAGCCGGGTATACCCCAAGGAGAGAAGGGCATAACTCTGTGGAGGGCACCACGTAGGGAGGGTAGGGTGCAGCACTCTTCTAAACAGACTAGGGACAACTGCATATTCTAAAGAATCCAACGATATTCTAGGATAATTGTTTAGTTTGTATCTTAAAGCAGTGTCGAAGGAGTTGTTAAACATTAGCTACGAATGTTATCATACACAGATAGGGAGGTTATAATTTGTGTTTCCTTCAAAATTGTAAGGACATAGAGTTAATATTAACTCTTTCAGCACTTAACCATAGCATGTCCCATTTCGAAGAAGGTAAAATAATGTCATCAACAGTGCAGATTATTTTTTTATGTGTGTGTAGACTTTATGTATTACATAGAAATAGTGTTTCAGCATAAAGCATAATCAAAATAAGTGCATGTTACACACATCTGCTTGGTCTGGGCAGGATTCAAACCACCAACCTTCTGGTCAGGAGTCTGGCATGTTAAACACTGAGTCATCATGGCTCATGCAACAAGTACATATACCTGTAATGATGCACAGGATTACCCTCTGGATGATTACACACAAATTACATAGTTACAGGTGTTGGCTTTGATGTACATAAATATATTAGAAAATTTCACATGTATCTTAGGATGATTAATTGAATTGTATGAACTCCTCCTTTGCCCCAGGTGTTGTGATAGCGAGTCACTCTGTCATCTTTCACTGATTGTTGATTTTGCACTTTTAAACATCTGCAATACTAAGTCAGTGCAAATATGATTAAAACAGTAGCTGGGTGGGAAGAAGATAGGAACAGGTTAGTAGATTTACTTACATGAAAGCTTATTTCCACTTACAATACAAAAATTGCATGTATTCAAACATTGAGAGGTATACTTTTGCTAAAATAACAATAAATCTTTGTTTCAGTGGCAAAGAAAGGTGAACAGTTAGAATGGAAAGTTAAAGTACATCTAGTTAAAATTTAAACATTACTGGCAAGCCATTTGTGATGGAACCTGAATTAATGGGCAATACATATATATGACTGAATAATTAATTATGTGGCTTTGTGGTACTATAGCTATCGAACAATCTATAGACAGGCTTACAGGACTGCTCCACTCATGACAGGTAAAACAACAGACTGTTTTGACCTAAAATGCATGTGATAAAATGATGGGCAACAGATGCCGGTGTCCATCAAGTTTTATGTAGTGCATATTATTTTTGTAGTGGTGTAGAGGCCTTATGAAAAATGACCAAAATTAAAGACAATCTTTGTAAATTCATTTTACATGAGATACATGCCCTCTCCATATTTTTTGAAATTGGCTGGTGCCAAAATGTGCACATGTTTATAAACACTTGTCTAAAGATTGTTGGAGACCTGTTACAGTGGTTGTGTCACTTGTATACATGTAAATGGTATGTTTTGTTTCTAATGTTGGGTGGGTTTATAAAATGTATCTCATGGTAACCTGTTTTTGTACATGTACTTCAGCTTGTTAAAAGTACATGTACATAGAAAAGTAGATGAATGGTGTAAAATATTTATACATGCATTTACTGTCCCTTTCTGACTCATAGCTAGATTATAGTTCCTTGCAATGACAGCCATCTTGAAAATCTTGTTATTGCTACTCCTAAATGGATGGTCATATTAACATGGGGTCTTCACCAAAAGACTTCTCATAATGTGTAGTTGGTCCTAAATAAAAATGGTGCCAATCTGACATCCAGTATATCTGCTATGGTGATCATCTTGAAAATCTTGTTTTAGCTACTCGTCCTGAATATATGGTCTTATTGACCAGGGTTTTTCACACTAAGACTTCTTATGATGTCTAGTTGATCCTAAATGAAAATGGTGCCTCTTGGACATCCAATATGGCCATTGTGATGGCCATCTTGTTATAGATATTCCTCCTGAGCAGATTGTCATATTGACATGGTAGTTTCACTCAAAGACTTCATACACCGTCTGGGAGGTCCTAAATAAAAATGTCCATCGTAAAAATCTTATCACTACTCCTCTTGAAAGGTTGGTTGTATCAACATGGTGTTTTCACTAAGATACTTCTTACTGTAGTTGGTCCTAAATGAAAATGATGCCAATGTGACCTCCCAAAATAAAATAAAAATCTCATAACAGCTGCTTCTCCTAAACAAATGGCCAAACCAACATTTAAAACAAAAAACCTTTTTTCTTGCAATATATGGTTTATTTCCTATATTAAATGATGCTGATCTAACCTTCAAAATGGTTCTTTTACAGCAATCTTTAAAATTTTCATATGACTACTTCTGAATAGAAGATTTTATCAACATGGGTTTTTTACTAAAACACAGTTATAACATATGTAGCTGGTTCTGAATGTTCATCTGACCTCCAACATGGTGCCATATTAGGGGTTGTCCATAAAGGACGTCCGCCGATAATACCTGTTTTCCTTCCCCCCCTCTCCCCTTGGCTTACCCCCCCCCCCCCGGGCTGCGGATGTCCCCATCTAGCATTATACACTGCTCTATGGTCTGGCAGTGTAATAGCTGGTGCATCTTACTTGGCTATTTGTATACTCACTCAGATCCGCAGGGCCGATATGTGGGCCATGTAATCAACCTCAGGCACTGGGAGCCAGACCTATGTATTAATGCCAACCCATTCATATATATTCTGTGGCACGAATCGTACAAATTGAAATTAACAAATAATTTATACTTAGGGATCACCCATAAAGGACGTCCACAAAACATACTGGAATACACTCAGTAGGCCTAAAGCAGCTGTTCAACACAGAATATCATAACAAAAAATACTAGCTTGCGGACGTCCGCAAGGTCCTTTACACCCCCTCCCCCTTGTCCGCAGTTGTCCGCATTTGAACAAACCCCCCCTCCTCCCCCCATCTTTGCGGACGTCCTTTATGGATGATCCCTTAGCCTATTTGAAAATCTTATCGGTTCTCCTCTTGCATGAATGATAGCATTGACATGTGGTTTTCACTCAAACACTTCTTGCAATATTTAATTGGTTCTGAATGAAAATGGTGCAGGTCTGACCACCAACATATCCACACATTTGTGAAGGAATTTTGAAAACCAGACCTAATGAGCTTAGAATCATGTCAACGGTCATTGCTTTGCACTTTTTGTACTTCCCGGAACTGAAGAACACAGTGACTTTTACATATTCAAGTCAATTTTGATTGGACTTTGTAAAATTTGGTTGCATTCCAATCAAGAAGCTGATAGTAAGCACTCTGACATTTATTTTAAGGTCAAAGGTCTTGATTGATATTTTAGCTGTACTGGCTTGTGAGCATATTAACACAAACAAGTATGAATGGATTTTTTATCAGATCCAGTTTGTAGATATATCTGATAAAAATACCTTGAACCACTGACTTTCAGACTTAGGTCAAGGGTATATTTTGACATTGTCCGAGACAAGTGGAATGATTCTCTATCCATGATATCAGGTTGAAGGTCAGTGGCTATGACAAAGAATTTTGTCCTACACTTAAGGTACATGTATCTTGTGAACATGTTAACTCTGACATGTAAGAAAATATGTTACCAAATTTGGTATGTTAGAGTTTATCAATTATATCAGAGATTGTTTAAATACTCAGCAATTAAAAAGGAAGAAGCAGTCTTATATTAGATTTCTGAAAATTATTTTCAGCCAGTAGAGCGTTGGACCCTTTCATGGATTCTCATTATGGCATTGTGGCTACTATTACTAAAAATAGAAAAACCTTCACATAATCTCAACCACTTAGCAACATTTGATTATATATATATATATATATATATATATATATATATATATATATATATATATATATATATATATATATATATATATATATTGATAATATATAGTGATTATATATATAGGTGTGTATGATCAATATCTTGCATGAGTTTAATAATGAGTGAAATCCACACATAATAATAAGTAATAATGAGGTGATCTTGTATGCTCAACTTGCTGGTACT
Organism: Margaritifera margaritifera; assembly: GCA_029931535.1. Taxonomy (NCBI): domain Eukaryota; kingdom Metazoa; phylum Mollusca; class Bivalvia; order Unionida; family Margaritiferidae; genus Margaritifera; species Margaritifera margaritifera. The sequence continues at coordinate 2,754,513 of JAQPZY010001649.1, read as the reverse complement.
CTGGAGACTATTTTTTTTATCAGATTTGGAAGAAACTTGATAGACTTAAAGCGTCAAGATTTGCTATGAGTTTTATTATGAATAAGGTCTGCATATATTAATATTAATAAAAATTCATACATTTATTTGCACAGAATTATTTATAAAAACTCAGCTACATTTGATATTTTTCAAATTTGGAAGCAGGTTTTATATTTTGGGTGAAATAGAGTTTGACATTTTCTAGTATTGCCATGTTAAAGTACCTCAAACATTGGTCATTTACATGTTATCACATGTATTGTGCATTATTTTATGGCATTTCATTTCTTCAGTGCCATTACTCACAATTATTTTAATTTTTTATTTGTTTTATTTTTAGTATTTAATATAAAAATATACCCCAGAATGCTTTTCTCCTGAAACACTTTAATTACCATGAGTAAAGAAACCAGTTGCCTTAAAAAATAAACACCTTTGAATTATAATTGCAATTCATGTGAAAGACATGTGACCAAAAATTAAAGTTTCGTCTGTAAACTTAACTGCTAAACATCTTGGATGACTTCGATTATGAGCAAGCCCATGTACATGAAGTGTGCCTTTTTCATTTTAGTAAATTGGTCAAATCAACACGATATAAAGTTTAAGAGATAGTTTACATAGGTTGTGTACTTACAATATTACATAAGCTTGCTTAGTGAAACTTAAGTTGTACAAGACAGGTGAGCAATATCTGATCCACTTGGGATTCTTGTTTCATTTGGTTATATTTCCTAAACCACGTGATGGATTTTCCTTACATTTGGAATGAAACACTATGAAGCTAATACAATTGATTTGGTGACATGCATGCTTGCTCTTTTGACCTTGGGTTCAAGGTCAGAGTCAGAGAAAATTTGCATTAAGGTTTTTAATACAATTTTTTCACCTGTTTGTTTCATAAACCCCTTGATGGATTTTTTATCATAATTGGAATAACTCATTATGAAGCTAAGACAGTTCATTGAGTGACATGCACACTTGCCTCTTTGACCTTGGGGTCAAGGTCACACATAGAAAATTTGTGTTAAGGTTTTACTTTAAGTTTTTCATATGCTCATATTAACTAAACACCTTGATGGATTTTCTTTATAATTGGGATGAATCATTATGAAGCTGAGATAATTAATTTGCTTCTTTGATCTTGGGGTCAAGGTCAGAATCAGAAAATTGGTGTTAAGGTTTTGATTAATGGCTTTTCATTTGGTTATAGTTCCTAAAATTCTTGATGGATGTTTTTCATATATTGGATGAATGATTATGAAAATAAGACAATTCATTATGTGAGATGTGTACCCAATCTTTTGGCCTTGTGGTTAAGGTGACACGTTTTATATCAATGCTTTGATTGTGGGCTTGACATGCAGACCCTGACCCTCTTCTTACAGATTTCATCACCAACTGCTTATGTGAAGATCTCAGCAAGGTGAGCACTCTCAAGCCAATTTGGGCCATTTGTTTATAAAAAATAATCACTGTATTTATGTATTTATCTATAAAATAAGCTAAACTACAAGTGACATGAATTGTATTCATTAAAAAAATTTTTTATTAGACATAAATACCAATTTGTTGTTTCATATTCAACATGAACAGTAACATTATATGATGTCATAAAAAATCTCAGACAAAGTTGCAACTTTTGCAAAAATGTCAGTTGTTATTTGTTGCCCATATTACTTTTATTCTAAAACACCTCAGACTTCGCTGTTTATTTTCATATGAAAGGAGAAAGTTCCTCATGTATATTATGTAATAAAAATGTTGGGGGGAGGGGGTCTACAAAAGATATGATGCAAGACTCCACTGAGATTTTTATCAATCAATTTCAAGAGCATCATTGAAAATATATGACTGATGTTGTGATTGCATAGAACAAATTTTGCTTCCTACATATAATATTTAGGTAAGTGTAAGAAAATTGTTGTTGTTAATATGTTGCAAATGTAACAGGACACCAGTTTTGCTTTTTCACCAATGATTCTAAAGTATGTTCCAAAGCTCTCCGAATGAATGATCATAAAGTTGAAACATTGAACTTATCAGTTGGCATTGATCTGTACACTGTTTTATCCAAGACTAGGATGTTTCTTTCCTTTTTTAATTTGTCAGAAGCACTCACTGCCTCATTGGATATCCTTTGATACAGTTAATAAGTATGTAAATTGAATAATGTTAACCATTTTCTGTTTTTGCAGATGTCACATGACCACACAATAGTTTTGAATAGAAATGTAATGTCAAACCCATTTCCCATTTGCACTTTATCTACTATAATGTACAGAATGATCTTGGTGTAATCTTTAGATTGTACTCTACTTTTAATGCATATATTAGGGGAGCAGTTAAATGGAACTTATGTTACCCAGCCATCAAAGGGACCAATATCATAGGCTTGATGGTCAATTAGCCAGAATACCCAGTAACCAATCAATTAGAAAGAGGCCAAAGTCAATTCATTATATTTCTCTCACATTTGCTGGGAATAAAGGATATTCTAGATTATAGACTTTGATATGAATTTTAGGACTGGTTTTTTACTGGTACAAATTGCATTTTGCTAGTGACACAAAAGGAAAACTCGGTTGTAACATTATTGCCACCATTAATATTGCGCAATAAAACATAGTTATCTATATCGATATTGTACAGCAATTACTCCTGTTTTTGCATACATTTCTTATGATCATATAGTATTAGAGTACAAATTCTGCAAATGACTTTAGGAAGGGTCTATTCTAGGATGCATGAATGCAAGATTCATGTCAATTTCTTTAAAAAATCACACCAAATGTGCAAAATAGTGCCTAATATTTTCAAGTCATACCTTAATACCCCTAAATTTTCAGTTCTATATGAGACATCCTGTCAAAATATGCTTTCTTTTCAATTTATAATGTTTTATAATTGTTCTACTGACTGAAGATTGTGCATAAATCAATAGCTTGACATTATTTAGTCATTGTTACATTGTCTTTGTTTCTTTTGTTGTCTTTGCACACTTTGTTGCATTATCTATATTTCTTTTCGTTTCTTTGTACACTTGTTGCATTATCTGTTTCTTTTCTTTTCTTTGTACACTTTGTTGCATTATCTGTTTAATTTCTTTGTACACTTTGTTGCATTTCTTTTATTGTCTTTGCACACTTTGTTGCATTATCTATATTTCTTTTCGTTTCTTTGTACACTTGTTGCATTATCTGTTTCTTTTCTTTTCTTTGTACACTTTGTTGCATTATCTGTTTCTTTTCTTTTCTTTCTACACTTTGTTGCATTATCTATATTTTCTTTTCTTTGTACACTTTGTTGCATTATATATATTTCTTTTCATGTCTTTGTACACTTTGTTGCATTATCAGTATTTCTTTTCATGTCTTTGTTTGCTTTATCTATATTTTTTTTCATGTCTTTGTACACTTTGTTGCATTATCTGTTTCTTTTCATGTCTTTGTATACTTTGTTGCATTATGTTTCTTTTCATGTCTTTGTACACTTTGTTGCATTATCTATATTTCTTTTCTTTTCTTTGTACACTTTGTTGCATTATCTATATTTCTTTTCTTTTCTTTGTACACTTTGTTGCATTATCTGTTTCTTTTCTTTTCTTTGTACACTTTGTTGCATTATCTATATTTCTTTTCATGTCTTTGTACACTTTGTTGCATTATCTATATTTCTTGTCTTTATACACTTTATTGCATTTTCTATATTTCTTTTCATGTCTTTGTACACTTTGTTGCATTATCTGTTTCTTTTCATGTCTTTGTACACTTTGTTGCATTATCTATATTTCTTGTCTTTGTATACTTTGTTGCATTATCTATATTTTTTCATTTCTTTGTATACTTTGTTGCAATATGTTTCTTTTCATGTCTTTGTATACTTTGTTGCATCATCTATATTTCTTGTCTTTGTATACTTTGTTGCATTATCTATATTTCTTTTCATGTCTTTAAATACTTTGTTGCATTATCTCTTTCTTTTCATGTCTTTGTATACTTTGTTGCATTATCTATATTTCTTGTCTTGGTATACTTTGTTGCATTATCTATATTTCTTTGCATGTCTTTGTATAATTTGTTGCATGATCTGTTTCTTTTCATGTCTTTGTACACTTTGTTGCATTATCTGTTTATTTTCATGTCTTTGTTTGCTTTGTTGCATTATCTGTTTCTTTTCATGGCTTTGTACACTTTGTTGCATTATCTATATTTCTTTTCTTTGTACACTTTGTTGCATTATCTATATTTCTTTTCATGTCTGTATACTTTGTTGCATTATCTGTTTCTTGTCTTTGTATACTTTGTTGTATTATCTATATTTCTTTTCACGTCTTTGTACACTTTGTTGCATTATCTATACTTCTTTTCATGTCTGTGTACACTTTGTTGCATTATCTATATTTCTTTTCTTTTCTTTGTACACTTTGTTGCATTATCTATATTTCTTTTCTTTGTACACTTTGTTGCATTATTTATTTTTCTTTTCTTGTCTTTGTATACTTTGCTGCATTATCTGTTTCTTGTCTTTGTATACTTTGTTGCATTATCTATATTTCTTTTCATGTCTTTATACACTTTGTTGCATTATCTATATTTCTTTTCTTTTCTTTGTACACTTTGTCGCATCATCTATATTTCTTTTCATGTTTTTGTATTCTTTGTTGCATTATCTGTTTCTTGTCTTTGTACACTTTATTGCATTATCTATATTTCTTTTCGTGTCTTTGCACACTTTGTTGCATTATCTATATCTCTTTTCTTTTCTTTGTACACTTTATTGCATTATCTATATTTGTTTTTGTGTCTTTGCACACTTTGTTGCATTATCTATATCTCTTTTCTTTTCTTTGTACACTTTGTTGCATTATCTATATTTCTTTTCATGTCTTTGTATACTTTTTTTGTTGTATTATCTATTTCTTTTCTTTGTGTACTTTGTTGCATTATCTATATTTCTTTTCTTTTCTTTGTACACTTTGTTGCATTATCTATATTTCTTTTCTTTTCTTTTCTTTGTACACTTTGTTGCATTTTCTATATTTCTTTTCTTTTCTTTGTGTACTTTGTTGCATTATCTGTTTCTTTTCTTTGTATACTGTTACGGAATTATATCATTTTGTTTTTTAATAATGGTATAGGTTTATGATCTCTGCATAATAGTCTAACAGCTGTCGTCTTGCAAAAAGTACATATACGGTATTTCAATGTGACTCAGTACATTGGTCGTGGGAAATATTGTCGGTTAAACATGAATCATATCACGTGACCTAAAGCGTGAAGATTTGTTGAACTTCTGACCTAGATTCTATGTTCAATTAAGAGTCAATACTTTGTTGACTGGTAATAACGTCAGTGCACAAGTACTTTAGCGGTGTCACACATAACCTGTTTCTGATTGGTTCGGAGAAGGTTGTTTTCTAGAAGGATTAAATTGTTTTTAAGTTGCAATACAGTTTTAATTTTGTTCTGCACAGTAAGAAGCTATATAATACGATGTATTGCTGTATTTAGGCATTCCTAGCATAGTTTGTCAGCCTGAGAGGTCATAAACGAGATTGGTTCATTTTGCGTGTGGATATTCTTATTATTATTATACAGTACATTCTGGATTAAGTACTGCTTCTTAAACTTTAAGAATTATACAGCTCCATGGAATTATCGGAAACATTTCTAGAACTTGTGTGATATTCCATATTCATAAGGACTATTTGGAGTTAATAACACTTGGATATAACTGATTCTTATTAGTAGATCAGTACAGTGAAGGTTTCATTTGGAACCTACTTTATTCAGAATATTTGGATTAACTTCTGGATCAGTGAACTTTAGAACAATTTAGGACTTTTAAGTATATTCTAAGCTGTAAGTTATTTTTAATTCTTTCACTTTGATTGTTTGTTGAAATATTTTAATATTTTAGGAAATTAAATATTTGTATTTTAAATCTTGAAAGCTTGTTTGAGTCTTTTCTTTTGTTACATTACCCCTAGTCATAACAATACTTTGTTTCATTATCTGTTTCTTTTCTTTTCTTTGTACACTTTGTTGCATTATCTATATTTCTTTTCATGTCTTTGTACACTTTGTTTCATTATCTATATTTCTTTTCTTGTCTTTGTACACTTCGTTGCATTATCTATATTTCTTTTTATGTCTTTGTACACTTTGTTGCATTATAAGTTTCTTTTCTTTGTACACTTCGTTGCATTATATATATTTATTTTCATCTCTTTGTACACTTTGTTGCATTATCTGTTTCTTTTCTTTGTACACTTTGTTGCATTATCTATATTTCTTTTCTTTTCTTTGTACACTATGTTGCATTATCTATATTTCTTTTCTTGTCTTTGTACACTTTGTTGCATTATCTGTTTCTGTTCTTTTCTTTGTACACTTTGTTGCATTATTGATATATTTCTGTTCATGTCTTTGTATACTTTGTTGTATTATCTGTTTCTTTCCTTTGTACAATTTGTTCCATTATCTATATTTATTTTCTTTTCTTTGTACACTTTGTTGCATTATCTATATTTCTTTTCATGTCTTTGTATACTTTGTTGCATTGTCTATATATCTTTTCTTGTCTTTGTGTACTTTGTTGCATTTTCAAGTAGTAAAACACTCATAATAACCATGACTTGTGTCCTATAAAAATAATGTAGTGTAGTGTATTTAACTTTTTAATTAATCTGGCGTGACTTAACCACTCTTGTAAGTACATTCTTGAGGCAGCTGCATGTAGTGCGTTCAGTTGAAGAACCTTACTTAAGACTAATTGTTTTTACAATAAAATGTGTATTCCTGAACTCAATTCTGTCAGAACCTGGTGATGCATGATGCATCCATTAGCTATAAGTACATTCCTAATTCATATAGGTAGAGATGCATACAAGGATCTTATGTAGGTCTGTATGGTACATGCCTAGAGGTCACTGGTTATATTGATGAGCTCTTGCTGTGAATGACTGTCATGTACTCTCCTCTGTAACAAAATATTAAATTTTCTCCACATATGTTTTATCATGTTCATGTCTGGGCTCTGTGATGGCCACATCATGGTTGGAATGTTGTTGTCCTGTTTCCAATGCATTGTGTATTTAGAGGTTGCATTATTATTGTCCTGAAATACTAGTATCCAATGGCCTTGCAAAAATACTTTGGCTGCAACTGGCAACAAGTTTTCTTCAAGAACATCTACAAATTATTCTTGTTTTATATTACCATTTACAGGGACCTACACCATTGTAAGTGATACAACCCCAAAACATGACACTTAATTGGTACCTGAACAAAGGGGTTTGAATCATTTGGCTCTCCAAGGCATCGTGAGGCCCATTTCTAATCACCCTTAATGCCAAATACATACTGTCCTGTCTTTGTCGAGCACTGTCTGATTTTTGTATGAGAATATTAAATTTCTCCAATAATTCTAGTCATATGCAATTTAGAACAGCACCAGGGCCTACTGTGAATCCAATTGTTTTTTAATATCGGTTTTCTTTTTTACTACCGTTTATACTCGCGTATAAGTCCATACCAACTGCAAACTGCATAGACCCAGATCTGCTGTGGTATAATGCACCAGCAGATCTTGGTCTATGCAGTATGTAAGGACTAATCAGTTGAACAAAAAACATAAACCCTGATCTGCCGGTGAATAATGCACCAGCAGATCAGGTTCTGTGTTGTTTGCATTTGGACCCGACTTATACTTATACGCGAGTATATATGGTACCCTTCTTTTGTATTTACGAAATTTTCAAAATGTATATTTACAGTTGCATCAGATAATTTCAGTGGTGTACTGTCATTAAAAGTATGCATAATATCCTTCAAAGATTTCCTTCAGTTGTTTTAAACAATGCATAATTGCTGACAGTCCATCATGACATTACTTTTCCAAGGTCTCCCAATTTATGACCTTTATTCTACTGAAGTAGTAGTAATGTTGTACCTATTTTAAAAATTTTGTGACAGTAAATCAATTCCTAATATTTCGGCAATTCTTGGCATAATTCTACTTACTTTTTTGAAAGGGAAAACCAATTCAGGTATTTTCATTACTGATATGTTTTTATTGTCCACAGAAAGTGCACATCACTGAAATCATCAATATTGGCAGCTATTTTGTGGAAATATACGTTTGACTCATGGGTGTAGCTTGAATCACTTTCAACTTAAAAGTGATTTAGCTGAATCATGCCTGCATTGACACCACATACCTGGATTTTTTTATTTCCAACATTAAGACATCATTTGGACAGACACTCTCATTACTCTTATTGCAGGTATTAATTTAAATCTGAGATTTGATATCAACTGTCAAAAAATTAAGGTTGTATAAAATGACAGAAGCAAGATAATCCATGTGCTTAGGTTTTAGTATCTCTTTGTAGGAGGTCCCAACAGTACAGTCAAACTTTGATAATTCAAAGTAGCTGGGTTTTTATTAGCCCTTTGAGTTATCCCTTACAAAAATAAATCAGATAATCCATTATAATTCTCAAAAAAATGATAAAGTGGCTTTACACAGGACTAAATTGTTACTTTGAGATTACTCATAATATTCAATTATCATTGTTTGTATCGTTGAAATTTGACAGTACAACATTGGACTTGACATGATTTATTTGAACTGCACATCATGCACAAACCTCTTCTAAGTTTGGGGACGGTGAGTTAAATTTGTCCTTATTTATGTTAGTATATTTTATGTGCTTCTATAAGGATTGTCATCTTGTTTGGCTTTGTACGCTTAGGCAGAGTCACAAGACACGTGATACATGACAATGTTTATTTATAAAAATATTGGATCAATTCCTGCCTGCATGGCTTGTCTGAGATAGATTTGGCTGAGAATGTACAGTAAGCCTCAGATGTCCATGTATATGATTTGGATCTTTTTGTTATTAATAGTGATCAACAGTATTAAGGCTGAGTATGATGGCGGGGTAATACTATATCATCACAAATTGATTTAAATCTTTCAATAAAATTCAAGTCACTATAAATGATTTCTTTTCCAGAAATGACATGGGAACGTGGGATGATCCTGGTCATTGTCATATTGCTATACACAGTTTTGGGTTGCTATGGATACAACTGGGACTGGTTGAAACTACACCCTGAGCATATTCCGTTTTTCTTCAACAATAATCCTGAAATCAAGCTTTTCTGTAATCAGTCCAAGACTTGTCCTTATAGGGTAAGTCATAGAAGACTTGTCATTAGAGTGTAAGTAATAGTAGAAAGATTTGTCCTTATGTTAGCAAGTCATAGTAGAAAGACTTGTCATTATAAGGTAATTCATAGTAGAAAGATTTGTTTTTATGGGGCAAGTCATAGTAGAAAGACTTGTCATCATAAGGTAATTCATAGTAGAAAGATTTTTCTTTATGGGTCAAGTCATAGTGAAAAGACTTGTCCTTATAGAGCAAGTCATAGTAGAAAGATTTGTCTTTATAGGGCAAGTCATAGTAGAAAGACTTGTCATCATAAGGTAATTCATAGTAGAAAGATTTGTCTTTATGGGTCAAGTTATAGTGAAAAGACTTGTCCTTATAGAGCAAGTCATAGTAGAGAGACTTGTCCTTATAAGGTAATTCATAGTAGAAAGATTTGTCCTTATGGGGCAAGTAATAGTAGAACCCAAAAGTTGATTGAAAGGTAAGGTCAGAAAAAAGATTGTGTTTATGCCTACACTCTTGCAGCAAGGGCATCTTGATTTGGTCCTCTCCATCTGTCTCTACCAAGAGGCTTGTTAGCAAAATTGTGCAAAAACTACACAGTGTAGACAAATGAAATTTGGCAGGCACATTTGTATGCATATGTATATGTCCTGATTAGATTTTCAGGCCATTATAGGAAATTTTCTTGACATTTGTGACAAAAACCTGAATGTTGGCACAATTAAACACAATGCATAAATGTTGTGATGTAGACCGATAAATTTGTATTCGTAAGTAGTTGACCTGATTAGATTTCATGCCACTTTAGCAATTTTTCAAATTTTCTAACATTTTAAACTTTCAACTTTTTTAACAAATATAAATCTACTTTTTATATACATAATAGACAATTTCCAAAATACTGTAATGACCATGGCTAGAGTCACAGTGACTCTGGTACTATTTTCATTCTTTTGCTTTTATCAATTTTGTTTTGATAAATATGGTACATATTAAATGAATATGAATTATAATGTTTCACTTACAAAACATATTAATTATAATTATCTCTGATTTCTAAGGACTGGCAAACTATTAGTCTACCGCTACAACTGATTTTAACATGTGTAACCTATTTTTTATGTACAGGTTCATTCAGTGAAACGTCTTTGTAAAGTTTGCTGTAAAGTTTTCAGAGTGTAATATTTTTGCTTACCTGCTTCACATATTATATTCTTAAGTTACTACTGTAAGTAATTTACAGCCATAATTATGAAGAGAAGCATCCATGTGTAGTCCTTGTATCATGATGTCTGCCATGTTGGATTGGCATGAGAGTTTCGTATTTGGAGACTGTACCCTTTCGGTTTTGTTGTTATTCTGTCCATTAATAGTTGGGTACCGAAATGTAAGTAATTTGCATGTTTCAGTAATAATATGGTTGCAATACGGTTGTATATGTGTGTCCAGTTCATGCTTAGAAGCGACGATAGTGGCTGTCTGCACCAAGTGCATAATCCACATCTAATGAATTAATTCAATTATTGGACACTTACATGTAAATTATCATCATATAGTTTAAGTTCACATAAATCTGAGTTCACAGTATGTTCTTATTCTTTGTATAGACAAGCCCTGCATTACTCAAATACTTATGGTTATGTATGAGTTGTATTCCCTACCTGACTCTTATTTTTACCATTGGTTATGAATTGGTAGCCTACATTGTATAAAAACAGTTATTCATTTACAATTGCTATTTTAAATGCCATCTCAAAAACCAGCGGACCAATTTCAACCAAATTTGTCTCAGAGCATCCTGGCATGAAGGGCTTTCAACATTTTATAAACGATGCCAATCACCAATAAAAAAATTTTTTTTGCAGTTACTAAAAAGTAGTAAAAACTCTTTAAACGGTTTCTGTTAAAAAAAAAAACTGCTGAACAGAAGTTTATCAAGTTAGAGAAAAAGCATCCTGGTAGGAAGACCTTACAATTTTTTTTGCAAATGATGTCGATCAGCCTTCAAATATTGCCACTGTTGCTAAAACAGAAAAGCCACTGTTACTAAAATAAACATAAACTTTAAACAGTCACTTCTCCAAAACTACTTAATAGAATTTGACCAATCTTGACAGAAAGCATCATGGCATGAAGACCCTGTCAAGTTTGTACACATGATGCCAATCTGCCATCAAATATAGCAATCATTATTAAAAAATATAGAAAAACATTCAAATGGCCTTTTCTCAAAAACTACTCAACATTATTGGACCAAATATGATGGAAGCATCCTGGCATAGAGGGCTTTCAAATCTATACAACTGATGCTGATCTGCCATCAGATACGGTCACCATTACTAAAAGTAGAGAACAAACTTTAAATGACTTCTTCTCCAACACCACTGAACAGAATTTGTTCATATTTTACAGAATGAATCCTGCCATAAAGACCTTTAAAATGTGCACAAATGTTGCCAATTCAACATCAAATATGCCTGCTGTTACTAAAAATAGAAAAATCTTGAAACATATCCAAAACTATTGAGTAGAATTTGACCAAACTGACAGAAAGCATCTTTGCATGAAGACCTTTCAATTTGTACAGAAGATGCCAATCTGCCATCAAATATGGCCACTGTTAATAAAAATATAAAAGCCTTTAAATGACTTATTGAAAATCTGCTCAAAAGAATTTTTTATATTACTTCTTCACCAAAACTGCCAAACAGAATTTGACCAAATTTAGCGGAAAGTATTTGAGCATAAGGACCTTTTAAATTAATACAAATGATGCCAAGTCACCATCATATATGGCTGGCATTACAAGAAATAGAAAAATATTTGTAAACAACTTCTCAAAAACTGCTGTACAGAATTTGACCTGATTTGACTCTAAGCATTCAGGCATATAAGCCTTTTTAATTTGTTCAAATAATGCTGATACAGTATCATAGTGATTGCTTTACTAAAAACAGAAAAACCTTTCAACAAGTTTTTCTCAAAAACTGCTGAACAGAATACCAAATTTGCCAACAAACATTTTGGCAAGAAGGCCTTGTACATTTTTACAGATGATGCTGATCTGTGTTAAAATTTCCTGCATTACTAAAAATAGAAAACAAAACTTTAAGTACTACCTCTTTTCAAAACCTGATGGACAAATTTTGAGCAAATTTGACATAAAGGATCCTGACATGAAAGCCTTTACATTTTGCACAAATGATGCTGATCAACTATTCAGTATGACCTTTGTTCCAGAAAATAGAAAAACCCTTAAAATCAGTCAGCATATATTGACCATATTTCACAGAAAGCATTCTGCCCTTTTAAGTTTGCACAGATTATGCTGATCTGCCTTACATATGGCTCTCATGACAAAAAGTATAGAAACCTTTATATGTCAGAAAGCGTCATATAGTAACCCAGATGGCTTGGCCAGCTTCCATTGCATTTAGCTTTTAGGTGCATGCCAGTCAGGTGAACAGTCTTAAGCCCACTTGGGCATCTTGTTTTCAAATCAAATGACAAGCACATGAACTCCTCTCCACCCCCACCTACATTTTGATCTTTAAGAGTAAACCAAAATACTGTGTGTGGGTGACTGCTAAATAACAAAATTACTGTAATGTCATACAAGAATTATATGCAGTGAAAATATAGACATTTATGATAATATCCATTGATAATAACCCTCCTAAATAAGAGCTTAGATTTAATAGGATGAAGAGGAAAGTGGCATGTGTTCTCCACCTGTTTTAGTGCCAACTGTACTATGTATAGTTGTCATTACTGCAGAGAAAAGTCTTAGAGGTCACTTGGGTATTGTCAAAGGGAAGTAATTGGGAAATTTTTACATGTAAACTGTGGGCATGCCTTGATAAGTTTTATGTTTAATGATAGAATGTGAAAAAGTATCTATGTAAACAAAAAACTTTTGTTTTCTTAAATTGGGGAAAATTACTGATGATGTTTCCCTGCTAGTATGAACTAGAAAGTGGTCATCTAGATCAAAGTTGCTTTATGAATTAAATAAATGACTGAGCATTCATTGATACTAGAACTTTAAGGGGTGAAGACCATGATATGGAGTGGGGTGGACGTGGGCTACTAATGATAGATAAGGACATTAGCCATATTCAGTTAAACCTGCATTAGTGGTCACTTCTACATGAAGAATGCATCATCATCTCAGGCTGCTTTACAGAGATTGTTAGAGCCATTGCCAAGACATTGAGACACTTGCTCTCAGTGTCCATAGTGCTCTCTGCAGAGCTCCTTCACCCCTATAAGAATGCTGCCTTGGAGACATCAAAGATTTGCTGGAGCACAGCAAGTCTTTTGCAGACTGCCTCTATTGATGCAGAGGCGTTTTTAATATTTGTTTAATGTTACAATGGAAACAAATTCCAGCATAAGTAGTATATAAATTGTGAGTGCTGGACCATATAAGTAGTATATAAATTATGAGTGCAGAACCATAGGGTAGTATAAGTAGTATATAAATTGTGAGTGCTGCACCAAAAGGTAGTATAAGTAGCATATAAATTGTGAGTGATGGACTATAGTGCAGTATAAGTAGTATATTAATTGTGAGTGCTCGACTATAGTGTAGTATAAGTAGTATATAAATTGTGAGTGATGGACTATAGGGTAGTATAAGTAGTATTTAAATTGTGAGTGCTGAACCTTAGATTAGTATAAGTAGTATATTAATTGTGAGTGCTGCACTATAGGGTAGTATTAGTAGTATCAAATTTGTGAGTGCTGTACCATAAGGTACTTGCAGTAGGAGTTTTAACATTGGGTGTGGTTACAGGAGTTATATCATCTAGATAATTCTTGTTCATTAAGTTTATATTTTAAAACATTAAGAACATAAGACATGTTTGAATAGTAGTGAATGTTGTGATTTCACTGCTTGGTTGACACTGCTCCCATATTTGGACATCAGGAGATATGGGCATGCAAATTAAACAGTAAGAAATAATGTTGAGGTTTAATCATATGAATATTTATCCACCATGGATTTCATTTTCATTAATGAACTTTATTGTCCAATAGAGGCTGTATATATTGATGATTTTTACTGACAAGTAGTCAGTTTGTGCCAGGTTACCATTCAACTTGTCACTGTTTCCTAATTGGTTGTATGAAAATTACTGATATTTTAAATGTATTGATGCATGGTTTAAAAACAAAATAAATAGCAATAAAAATGGAAATATTTTATACAACTTTGACAGAATTTCCTTTGTTCTGTTATTTATACATGTAAAATTAAATTTTAAGGATTGACCTGTTTCCTTTTTTTTAAGTTCAGTCAAGTATCAAATATAACAAAAGAAAACTAAACTGTGATCCTATACACAGATTATACTGTTTTATCAATTGTTTTTTCCAATGTATAGTCCACTGAACTTAAAAAAACATAAACATTCAGTTCTTGAAGATATGTGTTCTGCAGTGGGCCCTGTCAATGAGAAAATGTTGGGGATATGAAGAGAATTGTACTGAGTTGGACAGAATGAAGATTCCAGAGTGTGATGGTGACAGTCAAGGCTGGTAAGTTGTTTACTATATATAGTTGGCAAAAGAATCCCCAAAAACCTCACAAATGATCTCCAGTCAACCATACCTGAATGGTACCTAAACAGAGGACTATTAAACAAGGTAGGTGCAAGTATATAAAGTGCTGTTCACGGTACTTTTGTTGACCTATGGACATTGAGCTCACCTGGTCCTAAAACTAAAAGCTAAGGCAATATTACTAGATAGAATAAACACAATAGAAGAGAATATTGACTTCTCATGGGCAAAATTATTCATATACTGATTTGGGTTTAGTTTAAGAATGAAACCAAAAATGTATTATAAAAATAGACTATCAAAAACTATTGAAACTACCTGCAATTCACAGGAAATATAAAGAGTTGGAATTAGAATTCAGGGAAGAAACGTAAATATGGAGAACAAAACCTATACAAGGAATATATAACTTAATTAGGAATATAAATATACAAAAGAATAAAATAGAAATAAAATGGCCACATTTGAATTGGCCAGAAATATGGAAACTGGGTGGGGTGAGGGTGGGGGGTACAATTAAAAATAAAACCAAAATATATCAAATATACTTGTACTTGAATAATGAATGGTTAACAGAAGTAGCAAGAAAGAAAAATATTCCATTCATTCTGATATGTCTCAGCTGTTTAAATAGATGATTTACAAAATCTCACTTAATCCTAGAATGCAAACCATATGAAAAAGAATAAGAAAAAAGTAAAATTAGGCATTATAAATAAAATTGGGAGATCTGAAAATGAAAAACTATTGTATCTCAGCATTATGAGAAAAGATATATTATTTAACAAATTAGCAGATTTAATTCTTAAAAATAATGGATAATAATTCAAAGAAATTCAAAGAGCAAAATAAATAAATATAACACAGATACCACTGGCTTTTACAAACACACAAATTGATAAACTAATAATAATAAAAGGGAATGCATTACTAACATAATCATAACATTGATAAGAACAAACAGAAATTACACAAAGGACAGGGTACTATATCCCAGACTTAGTATGGAGTGATGACATTACAGAACTCTGCTATGTGGCTCTACTTGAGATAGAAATGTATGTAAGAGAGTTTCAGAAAAAAGGAGGGCATAGTAAATCAAGCACAACAACATCAAGAAAATGAAGGGAGGAAACATAAAATATAGCAACAAGCGTATCCCATAATATGCACATACAAGCAAACACCTTACAAAGAAAACAAGTTTTCTTTCTTTCTTTCTTTCTTTTCCCTCTCTAAAAGATACCAAATGGATGCATGAGTTTACTATGTGTTTCTTCCTTAACGAGTGTGTGCCAGGATCAGCCTGTGGGCTTTAGCCCTGGCAGACTCTTGATACAAGGAATATACAAAACTCTATGCATTCAACACAATTACCCTAACTTTTTGTAAAAAATTATTACATTATTGCCTAAATGAGATATGGGGCAGGAATCAAGTATAGCCACTGGAATGGTAGGGATGGGTATTTGACCCCCACTAGGGGCGGTGGTACACAGTGCAGCCCACCCCTCCTCCGTCACAAGCTAGAAAAGTTCTCACCCTTATCTCTCATCACAAAAGATAAATGACCCCTATCCAGAATATTTTTATTTTTATTCTATTTTTCTTCAAATTGAAAAGGAAAACTCATAACAGATTTGATCCAAATAGCCAGTCCCAACAAATACACAAATGGGATAATAGCACAAATAAAAAAACAGTATCATGATTTTCTTTCATACATGAAAAGTACTATCATATAGCAATTCCTGGCAAGAATCACTAAAAAATCTCAGAAAGGGTGAGGAAACCAGCCAAAAGGTGTAATGCCAGAGGAAAGGAGTACAAGCCTATTGTAAAAAAACAATTTAGGTTTGGGGATGGAATGAATGGAAACCTGGCAATGGGAATCTAAACAAGTACATCCCTATCAAAAAAAAAGAGGAACCCGAATCAAAAATACCTAAATAAATAAAAAAATTCTTGATAAAAATTCTTTTTTAGTTTTTGAAATATACCCACTCAGATTGGTTGGGCGGGGGGAGGGGGGGGGGGCATATAGATATAAAAACCCTTTAACTTTAGATCTAATGGGGGCCATCTCAAAGGCCTACTAGTTAACAATAACTGGAAGTCCAAGAAGTGTCCACATAAATAATAAGGCTGTGTGAGCTTATGGTATGACCTGTGTCCATAATGAATTGTATATAGACTTATCAAGATCTCAAAAAAGATTCAGGTATTTAGCAAGATCCACACATATTAATGAGTTGATCTTTTATCATCTGATTTGTAGAACTTGCAACCACTCTGGAGGCCATATTTCTAGTCCAGTTTTGTTTAAACTTGAAACATATACTTTTATTACCTGAGGCATGCTTTTCATTGGCTGACATGTCAACTTGTGATTTGCGATAATTTATTATATTGCACTATCATAATGTTGAAATGGCATTTTCTATCTACTGATTTGTGATGATGCATGATGTTGTACCATGATGACATCATAACAATAAAAAGGCATTTTCACTGAATTGAAACAAGCGGTATTTAATATTTTGCTTTAAATCGTGTAATAAAACAATTATAGACCTTGACATTGGTGAATATGAAGTTTTTATTAACCAGTAATCCTATCATATTTGAACCACAGTAAATCAATCATATTTGAACCAGTAAACCAATCATATTTGAACCAGTAAACCAATCATATGTAAACCAGTAAACATATCATATTTGAACCGGTAAACCAGTCATATTTGAAACAGTAAACCAATAATATTTGAACCAGTAGACCAATAATATTTGAACCAGTAAACCTACCATATTTGAACCAGTAAATCTATCATATATGAACCAGTAAACCTGTCATATTCTAACCAGTAAACCAATCATATTTGAACCAGTAAACCAATCATATTTGAACCAGTAAACCAATCATATGTAAACCAGTAAACATATCATATTGGAAGCAGTAAACCAATCATATTTGAACCAGTAAACCTATCATATTTGAACCAGTAAATCTATCATATGGGAAGCAGTAAAGCACTCATATTTGAACCAGTAAACCAATCATATTTGAACCAGTAAACCTATCATATTTGAACCAGTAAACCTATCATATTTGAACCAGTAAACCTATCATATTTGAACCAGTAAACCTATCATATCATATTTGAACCAGTAAAAGTATCATATTTGAACCAGTAAACCAATCATATTTGAACCAGTAAACATATCATATTTGAACCAGTAAACCTATCATATTTGAACCAGTAAACCTATCATATTTGAACCAGTAAACCAATCATATTTGAACCAGTAAACCAATCATATTTGAACCAGTAAACCTATCATATTTGAACCAGTAAACATATCATATCTGAACCAGTAAACCAATCATATTTGAACCAGTAAACATATCATATCTGAACCAGTAAACCTATCATATTTTACATCTGCTTTGCATTGGTCAGTATGAGGTGTACTGTTTCTTATTCACCCCAACAAAGGTCAGTATCATCAAGATCTGGAAAAACTTTTATAATGAGTGAGATCCACTCATATTAATGAGGTGGTCATGCAGCTGAGTTTGTTTTCACTCTTGAGACTGTATTTTTGATAGAATTTTGATCCAACTTTGTAAATGGGTTATTAAGATCTCAGATGAATATAAATATGAGGGAGATCCATGTAAATCAATGATGTGATCTTGCATCTGATTGGATGAGCTTTTCAACAGTCTGGCAACTATTTCTGATCAGATTTTGATCACACTTGCTGCATAGTTTTACATCATCATGCTGTTGGATGAGTTTGATTAACAACATCAAAGCTTATTCATGACTTTATTTTGTATCTGATTTTCTCAGCTTGTTAACACTTGGAAGACTGAATTTTCATACAGTTTTGCTCAGATCTGGTCAATAAGTTTTATATCGTCGTGGTCTTGTTCAGGCACTGCAGTTGAGATCTGTGCATAATTTAAGAGGTGATCTTGCATCTGATTAGGTGAGTTTTTAACCTCCTTTGAACCTTTATTTCTCATCTGATTTTGATAGAACTTGTTAAATAGGTTTATGTTGATATCACCAAGATCTTGTATTAGTTTGATTATGAGCAAGATCTGTGTATATTAACTATGCCTTTATCTTTGGAAATTTTGATTTATAAGACTAAGGTAAAATAGGTAAAATTGACTTCATGGATGGGAGATTAGATTTGGGTTGTGTTTTTCCAATAATACATGAACCTTCTTGATAAAATAGTGAACTGCGAGGTTGTCTAAGTTAGATGAGTAATATCAGGTCCAATTGGGCTTCTTGTCACACCCAAAAGTTCCAGTGGACTTAGTCTCAATTGAGTCATATATTGAACTATGTAAATGAAGATACAGTAAAGCAGATTTGAGCGATCTCTGCAATAAGCAACCACCTGTCATTCACGACCAAAATCTTCATGCACACATTGATTTTACTATATTAATGCACTGGTATGAGTGAGCACCTGCTAAACATGACCAGCGACCATGATGTTTTGACAGAACATGTGTTTCAACACTGATATGAATGACTGTATCATAAAACCAGATATAAACACTACAGACTTTTATTTAATCCTTTGTAACCATGATTGCTGAGTTCAGTCTGCAGGCAGATTGTTCTGAGCTGAGATCATACAATAAAAAATGAGGGAAAAAGTTGAGACTGGTTACCAGTTAGATTTATAAGATAAAGTTATATTCTGATGACTGTAAACCAGACTGATCAACTTGTCACAAACTGCCATACTCATCAAAATCCCTATTATGATTAAACATTTCCGTTTGAAATATTAGTAATCATGGACACACATAGTCAGTTAAGAGGTTCATATTGTTTGTTTATCAGTTGTGAAAATTCGCACAATGTCAATAATGTCATAATAATCGATCTTCTCACCCTGCTTTCACTGTAGCATGATGACTACTGCCTTAAATTGTTTGTTTGTAGAGTTAGCATACATAAAGACTGGAGTAAATGAGGTCTTTGTCTTTTTCTCGCAAGTTATTTGCATTTTCCAGATGAGTAAATTCTGTTGTTATTGTAAAGGTCTGCATTCTTTGTTGTTTTTTATATGTTACTGTTATTAAAATCCACACACCAGACCAAACATGCAAGGGTAAGAGAGCTTGTCATCAGTTCACCTTAGCACATTTGTTACATTCTTTGAGTTGAAAAATTTATTATTTATGTCATTGGTGACTTAGGTTTCGACTTTTGGTTGTAAATAAAAAAATGTAGTAAGTGTTATCATTTCTAACTTTACAGTTTATGGACAAGATAAAATGTGTTACCTTGTAGTTAACTTTGCAATCATATGCCATGATGCCAGTTGACTAAACATGAACTTCAGATAAAAATTATAATGTTTATGATCAGTCTTTTTTTTAGTGCTAAATATTTATTTTTATATGAATACATGTAATATTTTAACAAGGACTATGAATAAAGAACAAAATATTTGTACATTAATATGGGTTCTTTCCCTTCTTGAAGCCATTTAAATTTCAACCTTGAAAACTGGCAACCTAGCACAGACCTGTTTTTATGAGAGACCACATATTTTGGGCAAGGGAGTCACAGTAGCACATCAGACTCTTAATCAAGGATTGTGGGTTTGATACCAGTCCAGGTTACCCCGGGTGGGCTGCCTCGGTGTGTCCTTGGGAAAGGCACTTAGCTCCCATTTCCTCAGCATGATATACACTGTAGCTAGTTAAAGATACCAAGGGGCACCAGTGTACTCGGGTACCTGCCCGTTGATAATTACCCGGGTAATAAAATGAGCCATAGGGTACCCATTTAATTGATGTAAAAAACACTGCTAAGTTCAGATCGATGATTATATCTGCCAACATCAGGAGTGACCATATCTGCTGGCCTATAAGTTGATACTTTTTGACCAGGAAGTTGATATGTAAATGAAATGTTTTTTTTCTTCTTGAAAGTAGGAAAAATAATGTGTAAAAAAATTAATTATCATTTTGGGGAAGAGATCGTGTATGAAAAAATATAGGAACCAGCACTGTGAAGGATTGTAACTATTTACAATGACCTCTCCATTCCCAACAAATATGATTACCCTTCATCATAAAGTGCATGGAGTTAAGCAGCATTTTGTTTGATCTTTGCTCATGCTAGTTGTCAGTTTAAATATACTCTGACACTTCTGTCGGCAAGATTAAAGAACGTGTCACTGGTTGAGAAACTTACAGGAGTAAGCACCTGGGATTTCATATCATTAGTTAATCATTGTGCAGTACTGTATTCCAAGAGGATAGTGCAGCAATTTAAAATCAATTACTTTTTAAAATTAAAAATGGGTAAAACATCGAAAGTGTTTGTGTAGCCTAAGCGACTGGATGAAAATAGTGAAAATCAGTTTAACTGTGTAGCAAAAATGAACTTGAATGCTAGAAACAAGAATTAGGCAAATCCAGTCCATGAAAGGAGTAGCATACCATTGGCCCCATTGGTGATACAAACAGTTTGACAAATACTGTCTATACTCACGTATAAGCTGAGTCCAAATGCAATCAACATAGACCCTGATATGCTGTTGCATAATGTGCCGGCAGATCAGGGTCTATGTTGTTTGTTCTACTGATTAGTCCTTACAAACTGCATAGACCCAGATCTACCAGCGCATTATGTGATGGCAGATCTGGGTCTAAGCAGTTTGCAGTTGGTGTTGGCTTATAGGTGAGTATAGATGGTAAGTTAACCACTTCTACTACCAAGATCCAACTAGTTAGATCCAGCTCACCAAAAGAGCAGCAGACTGCTGGCACCAGTGGAAATGCATGCTGTAAACCAAATAGGGAGAGAAAAAAGAATCTACTAGACTTCCAAAGAATCTGATGATCCTGTCAAGCTCTTGAATAAACTTGGAAATCGAGAGAATATGGACACTGGAGAGCATCCTGATACTGCACCAGGGGGAACCCCCAGAAGTCCCATGCATCCACCACTTCTGTAAATGTCTAACACCATAATACAATGGAACTGCCAGGTTTTAAAGGCAAATATTGATGAAATTAGTTGTCTACTTAAAGAATATGAGCCAAAAACTGCCTGTCTTAAAATAAAATGATCGAGTTAATCTTAAGAAGTTCAAAATGTACAACATGTACAACAACTTTTAAAGAAATACTGATTAGGCCACTGGAGGAGTGTCCATCATCATAAATAACAAAAACTCATTACAGTCAAACAAATCTAAATACTATTTTACAGGCTATAGTCATTCATGTATCCATACACAAAACTCTAACATTTTTCTCAAGATATCTCTCTCCAAGCACTCCAGTCAATCAATCTGATCTTGACCATCTTATTGAACAGTTTCCAACACCTTTTTTTTACTTTATTGGCTGCCTTACACTTTTGGACTGTAAAGATATATTAACAAGATACGGAAGAAAATAGAAGACTCTGTTTCAAAACACAATCTTTACTTTTTTAATGATAAGTTGTACACCTAACTAGTCCATCTCTTTAACTTGACTTCTCTTGGGAAGTTGGCGATGACCTGTGTGGTAGTGACCATTTTCCAGTATACTTAAGAAGTAATACTACCAAACCTCAAGGGCTAGGGCAGAGATGGAAACTGAACAAGGCAGATTGGGAAACATTTAAATCCCTCAGTGAAAGAAATTTGACAGTTGATCATTTTAACCTTGTAGTGTAACCAATACTCCTGTGTACAAAGATACTCTAGGATGTTGCTGGGGATACAATACCAACAACTTTTTTGCTGTTTCCTAAACTTGTCAACAAACCATGATTTGATGATGCATGCAAAGATGCCAGTAGGGAATAGAAAAAGGTCCTTTAACATTTCAATGCCAATGCAGCAACTGAAAATCTGAATAAATACCATATATACCAAGCTAAAGCTTCTTGTACCATTAGAGAGAGCAAGAGGAAAACATGAAAACACTAAAGCAACATGTAGCTGGTTCTGAATGAAAATGGTGCTCATCTGACCTTCAATGTGGCATCATAGCAGTCATCTCGAAAGTCTTGTTATTTCTATTCTTTTTGCATGAATGGTGGCACTGACATGGAGTTTTCACTTGAACACTTCTTGCAGTATTTAATTTATTCTAAATTTCAGATCTGACCACCAGAATATCCAAACTGTTGTGAACGGGTTTTGAATGCCAGACTAAATTGACATTGGGGTCAAGTCAAAGGTCACTGCTTGAATTTTTGTACTTTGCTGAGGTTATGAACACAGTGACTGGTACATAAACAAGTGGATTTTGACCAGACTGTGTATTTAGTCACATTCCAATGAACAAGTTGAGCTGACAGTGTTGTAAGGTCAAAGGTTTTGACTTGTTTTTTTTAGCTCTACTGGCTTGTGAGCATGGTAGCACAAATGGGATCATGGTCACAATCTCAGAGAAAAATTGCATTACAGTTTTGGTTCAAGCAGTAATGAGTATGAGTGGATTGGTTCAAGTATTAATGAGTATGAGTGGAATGGTTCAAGTATTAATGAGTATGAGTGGATTGGTTCAAGTATTAACGAGTATGAGTGGATTTATCTGAAGAATATCTTGAATGATAACCACATCAGTAGTTTTGGTTTTTTTCCCCAAAATATGCTTGATTTAACCAAATTTAGCATATGGGTATATCTTGATATTGTCTGAGACAAATTCAGTGATTTTCTATACATGATATCAGATCAAAGGTCATGACAAAGAATTTTGTACGGCACTTGCAGGTATCTTGTGAACATGTGAACTCAAACATGTAAGAAAATATTTTTGTTACTGAATTTGGTATGTTGGAGTTTCTCAAGAATATCAGAGATAGTTTCAGTACTCAGCAGTTAAAAAGAATATAAAAAGACAGAAGAAACAGACTTATCTTGGATACCTGGAAGTTCTTTTTGGCCAGTAGTGTCAGTCCATTTGAGGGACTCTTGTTCTCAGAGTTACCGGTATTGCCCTTTATGTCTTGTTGCTTAATGCAGTGGATTACTGAATTTTGTAAAATCACATAGGATTAAATGTAGTTTTCCATGACTGAGACCTAGTCCGGTATCGAGACAATAACACCGGTTATTTCCCCTGTTTACAGTCTGGAGACTGGTTTACTGATCGCAAAATATGCACATAACTTTTTGAAGGCACTACAACACAACAACCATGGTAGCCTCATTTTCAAACAGGCGCCATTTTAAAATTAATTTGAACTGTCTCAATATAGCTTGCTAATTTGGGAAATTTCATTGCAAGCAATACCAATACATGTGCAGCAACTGATCATAGAAACTAGGAGATAATTTAAAATCATGGCATTATCATGTTGGTGAGTAAAATAAAGACCGTATTGCATTTTTTGTCTGTTTACGGGTACAGCAGTTTGGCTGCTGCTTTCGGAGCTTTGCCCACATGATTTAATACATCAAGTAAGATAACCTTGTAATCTTGCTCCTAACAATCATTGAGACAATAATTCTTCAGTGACAATGTTGTCAGTTATCGAGAATAGTGTGATGATATTAGTATCCTTGATCTGCCATGGTTCGTGCCCTCAACGTTACTTTTAACGTTTATATTATAATTTTAGGAGAAACTATTGAAATCGCCATAGTAAGTGTTCAACTATATCTGCTTAATTTATTCATAAACTCTCCAAATTCTTTGAGAGCTACTGTTTTTCATAGCGTGTCAAAATGTGTCCATTTCAGGAAGTACATCTGTGGTTCATGCCCTTGAAATAAAGGCCACGTGATGTAAGATTGGAATGTGACAATTAGGTCAATGTTTACTCTAGAAATCGATCGTGAATGGTGTCCCTGTATTATTAATATTTGCATATGCAATACAAATAATTTCTTTCAAATGCATATCGACTGCAATAAAACACTTATAAATAATGATGGCAAAAATATAAAAGAAAAAAAAAATATGATACATTTTTTTATTATTTTTTTTCAAGCTGTCTGATAAAATTATCATATTTAAACATACTGTAAAGTTTTAAATGATTTATACATGCTATTGCATAACAAAGATTTTTTTCCCTTATATTAAAATATTTCAATGAAAAATTTCATATTATATAGTTTTTCATTGGATTTATTTTTTCTAACATGATATAAGAAGTGCATGTTATAATGACCAAATTTTTAAATTGCCTTTGCCGTCTAAAAAATCTCTGTCGTGGGTTTCCCGCTAATCAAAAGGTAAAGAAAACCAACATGTGAACAGTGGCCCTGGCTTGAACGGCAAACGAAGTGTATGGCATGAGTAAAATTTGCCATTTTCATTGTGTTTTTTCAATTTGATTTGTATTAAGTATTCAAATATGTCTTAATCAGCACTTACTGTCACTATCAACGAATACTAGTGACTCAGTTGATTATGTGAGGATCTCAAAACAAGCATGTGAGGTCACGAGAAACATGGTGCACAAATCAAGGATTGACTCGAAGTTAGGACAGTTGACGATAAATTACATGCAAGCTTGTTCATCTCATTTCTGTTTTTGTTAGGGACTGTTTTTCTTCTAGCATATCAAATTCAACAATTGTCTTCATGAAGTGAAGTTTGAACTTTGACTGAGGCAAGTTCAGAAGTCATATACATGTAGGTATGCTTCTAATTTTTATACTTTTAATTATTCAAAGAATATGGCAGTGGATCTATTTCAAAGGTTTAAGGTGTAAAGTGAGTAATTTCATGGTGCTTTTTGTTTGTTTGTTTAAAAGAAGTAAAGTACCAGACGTTTGACAGATATGATGTTGCAGTTTTTAAACTGGATGGTCATCAATAACACTTACAGATGTTTCTAAGACTTGTGAAGTGATTTTCGAATGTTGAATTTGTTATGTATGATGTTTATATAATATTATAAATATTTTAGGAAATTATAAATGTTTCTTCACTTTAATATTTGCTTAAATCTTAATGTTATCAGGAAAAACATGTTTAACTAGTGTCCTTGAATTAGGTTGTTTTGATCAATATGTTGAATTTTGTTTACAGTTAAAATTCCATTAAGATGACTCATGTTCTAGAACATTCTGTCATGTGACCAATCTTTATATATACCATGTTTGGTGGACATTTATTCAGTTTTGACATTACCATCAGTCTTGTAAAGAGCTATTACAGTTGTGAAAATTCATTCCAAATTCTAAGAGAGGAATTATTTTAAATATTCATTGGATTATAACAGTGCTCATAAACTTTTGGATTTTGGATTTTTAATTGATGATTTTGGAATTTAAGTGAACTTATTCAGATATTTTGGAATACTTCATTTTGACATCAGCACATCAAGATTTCTAGTACATTGGGACTTTGGAGACCATTAGCACATCATAACATTCAAGGACACAGCCGTGAATTCGGAACATTCTATATGTAGGACTTGTGATTAGAACAATCATTCTTATTGGATTATTAGGATTTCAAAACACATTACTGTAAGTGACTTTTTGATTTTTCATTTTAATTATCTAGTAATAAATTGCTTGTTGATTTTTTACTTGATTTGTTGGTTTCACTTTCTTTCTGTTACATTTTTCTTAGACCACAGAGTCGTAACAGAAATTGGGGGCTCGTCGTTCCGGGATTGAATTTCTTTAAAGCATATTAGAGATATTAAATTTATCTTTGAAATTCATATTGATTTTGTCTCTGAATTTTTTTTGTCTTTGGCAAAGATTTTTAATAGAGAAATTTTTTTTGTGTGAAACCAACAAGCATTTACAATGGCATCTAATGTTCAGAATTTCATTTCAAAACCTATCCAGGAGGGGATAGAGTGCATGAGAAAGTTAATTGAAGAGTTCAAGAGGTGCATCCATAGTGATGTTAAAACCTATCTTGACGAGCAGAATGTGGAAACTTTGGAAAATGCTGCTCGTATGGCTGATGATTATTCCTTGACTCACAAAATTTCATTTGGTAATAAATCGTCCTCTCAGCAGTTTTCTGGTAAAAAACCATTTCAATCTCATTCGAGTACTTCCAAATTTCACAATAGCACAACTGTTAGGAATCAAACATCTGATAAGACTGATCAGAAATCCTTATCTCTTCCTACGTGCACTTATTGTAAAACGAAAGGGCACGTTATTTCTGATTGCTTCAAGTTGAAAAATAAGCAACAGAGTAAAGACAGAGCTTTTCCGAATGCTCTTATTTCTACGAGGTCAAGGTCACGGTCTTGTATTGAAAGCAATACATTTGTTGGGTCAAACAAACCCCAGTCTGATTCTATTTTGGAGGCTTATGAACCATTCATGTCAGAAGGTTCTATATCACTTATTGGTGATTCTGCCAAACCTATCCCAATTAAAATATTAAGGGACACTGGAGCTTCTCAGAGTCTTTTATTATCAGGTACTTTGCCTTTGTCTGAGGAGTCTTCTTCAAGTGAAAGTGTTCTTGTTCAGGGAGTAGAGTGCAGCTTTGTAAATGTTCCTCTCCATTGTGTAAATTTGGCATCAGACTTAGTTTCTGGACCTGTGACTGTTGGGGCAGTGACTTCTTTACCCATAGAGGGTGTTCATTTATTACTAGGCAATGACCTAGCTGGAGATAAGGTTGTGGTTAATCCACTTGTAACTGACAAGCCTTGTTTGGATCAGAAAGTTGATCCTGTCGAAACTGAAATCCCTGATTTGTACCCTGCTTGTGCAGTTACTAGAGCTATGGCAAAAAGAGCTCTTGAGAGTGATGTTGATCAGGATATTATTCCTTTAGCTGACACATGTATTGGTCAGTCTTTTGATGAGGTCACTTTTTCCTCAGGTATTGATCAATCAAATGGTATTGATCACAGTGATCCTCTTTTGGCAACTCATTCTCTTTGTTCTACTCAGGGTGACAAACGACAATCCCTTGTCGTTGAACAGGAGCAAGATCCCGAGATATCTTGTTTGTTTCAGAGGGCTATTAGTGAAACTGAAGCCACACAAGTTCCAGTGTGTTACTTTGTGAAAAATGGGGTCCTTATGAGGAAATGGAGACCACCTGATGTACCCGCTGGTGACGAGTGGTCAGTGAGCTATCAAATTGTTGTTCCTAAGTCATATCGACAGGAAATTCTTAATTTAGCCCATGAAACTCCTTTGGCTGGTCATTTAGGAGTCCGTAAGACTTATCACAAGATCTTGAATCATTTTTATTGGCAGAAACTCAAAAGTGATGTTTCTAAATACTGCAGATCTTGTCACACTTGTCAAATGGTAGGAAAACCCAATCAGAAGATACCTAAGGCTCATCTACAACCTATTCCTGCATTTGATGAACCATTTAGTAGAATAATAGTAGACTGTGTTGGTCCTTTACCCAAAACCAAGTCAGGCAACCAATACTTGTTGACCATCATGTGTGCATCTACAAGATTTCCAGAGGCAATTCCTCTGAGAAATATAAAAACTAAAACTATTGTGAAAGCTTTGGTGAAGTTTTTTACACTTGTTGGCCTTCCCAAATCTGTCCAGTCGGATCAAGGGTCAAATTTTATGTCTGGAATTTTCCAACAAGTTATGCATGAATTAGGCATCCAACAGTTTAAATCTTCTGCCTATCACCCTGAAAGTCAAGGTGCTTTGGAAAGATTTCATCAAACTTTGAAGAATATGATTCGATCATATTGCTTTGATACAGAAAAGGATTGGGATGAGGGTGTTCATTTGTTGTTGTTTGCTGTTAGGGAATCAGTTCAAGAGTCGTTGGGTTTTAGTCCCTTTGAACTAGTTTTTGGTCATACTGTCCGTGGACCATTGAAATTATTGAAAGAGAAACTTCTTTCAAATGAAGATTCAAAGATTAATCTTCTTGATTATGTCTCTGATTTCAAATACAAGTTGTCAAAGGCCTGTGAAGTAGCAAGAACTAATCTTCACACTACTCAGTCAAAAATGAAATTAAGGTATGACAGAAATTCACAGGAAAGGAGTTTTAAACCTGGTGACCAAGTTCTGGCTCTCTTTCCCATACCTCAGAATCCTCTTCAGGCTAAATTTTATGGTCCTTATACCGTTGAAAAGAAAGTAAATGACTTAAATTATATCATTAACACTCCTGGGAGACGGAAACAGAAACAACTTTGTCATATAAATTTCAGTATTTACTGGAGAATGATTTCATAGAACCAAGTAAAAGTAACTGGAGTTCACCATGTATTCTTGTTCCCAAGCCAGATAATACATTCCGTATGTGTACTGACTATAGAAAAGTCAACAGTGTCACCAAAACTGATTCATTTCCAATCCCAAGAATGGAGATTGCATTGATAAAATTGGAAATGCGGAATATGTCACCAAGTTTGACCTTTTAAAAGGATTCTGGCAAATTCCACTGACGGAAAGGGCAAAAGAAATTTCAGCATTTGTAACTCCAGATGGACTTTATCAATATAAAGTCATGCCGTTTGGAATGAAAAATTCGCCTGCAACGTTTCAACGTCTGATGAACATGATAACATTTGGTCTTGATAATTGTGACGCTTATATCGATGACGTCATTATCTACAACAACACCTGGGAAGATCATTTGGAAACCATTCGAAAATTCTTTGATCGACTCAGCGATGCGAATCTGACAATTAATTTGAGCAAAAGTGAGTTTTGCCATGCTTGTGTCACATTTTTAGGACATATTGTGGGACAAGGTCAAGTTAAACCTATAGAAGCTAAGGTCGGAGCTATCTCTGAATTTCAAGTTCCAATTTGTAAAAAGCAACTGATGCGATTTCTAGGTATGGCTGGATATTATCGGAAATTTTGTTCCAATTTTTCCAAAATTGCTGAACCTTTAACAAGTTTATTGAGTAAGAAAACCAAATTTTTTTTTGGTCTGACAAGTGTCAGGAATCTTTTGACAAGTTAAAGGCCATGCTTAAGAATGCACCAGTTCTTTCTGCACCAAATTTTAGCCAATCATTTAAATTATCTGTTGATGTAGGGGCTGGTGGAGTATTGATTCAGGAAGACAAAAGTGGTGTGGATCACCCTGTGTGTTATTTTTCTAAAAAACTAAACAAGCACCAGAAAAATTATTCCACAATTGAGAAGGAATGTTTGGCTTTGATATTGGCTTTACAGCATTTTGAAGTGTATGTCACCTCAGCTCTTTCTCCAATTATTGTGTACAGTGATCACAATCCCCTTACTTTCATCAACAAAATGAAAGATAAAAATCGGAGATTGTTGAGATGGAGTTTGATATTGCAGGAATATAACATTGACATCAAACACATTAGGGGAAAAGACAATGTGATTGCAGATGCACTCTCACGTGCCTAGAAATGTAATATTGCTTGATGTAATTAAGTCCAACATCATAAAACATGTTCTTATGTAATTTTGGTTATTATAGTATTAGATGTATATTCAAAAGAAAGCTTTATTATATAAATCTTTCTTTTTCTTTATGAGGGGAGGTGTTATGTATGATTTTTATATAATATTATAAATGTTTTAGGAAATTATAAATGTTTCTTCACTTTAATATTTGCTTAAATCTTAATGTTATCAGGAAAAACATGTTTAACTAGTGTCCTTGAATTAGGTTGTTTTGATCAATATGTTTTCTCAATTTGAAGGTCAAGGTTTAATTTTGTTTACAGTTAAAATTCCATTAAGATGACTCATGTTCTAGAACATTTTGTCATGTGACCAATCTTTATATATACCATGTTTGGTGGACATTTATTCAGTTTTGACATTACCATCAGTCTTGTAAAGAGCTATTACAGTTGTGAAAATTCATTCCAAATTCTAAGAGAGGAATTATTTTAAATATTCATTGGATTATAACAGTGCTCATAAACTTTTGGATTTTGGATTTTTAATTGACAATTTTGGAATTTAAGTGAACTTATTCAGATATTTTGGAATACTTCATTTTGACATCAGCACATCAAGATTTCTAGTACATCGGGACTTTGGAGACCATTAGCACATCATAACATTCAAGGACACAGCCGTGAATTCGGAACATTCTATATTTAGGACTTGTGATTAGAACAATCATTCTTATTGGATTATTAGGATTTCAAAACACATTACTGTAAGTGACTTTTTGATTTTTCATTTTAATTATCTAGTAATAAATTGCTTGTTGATTTTTTACTTGATTTGTTGGTTTCACTTTCTTTCTGTTACATTTTTCTTAGACCACAGAGTCGTAACAAATTTTTAAAAAAAATGCCTTTGCCAAACAGGTAAATAGTCACATTTGTTGTCCAGGTTACATAGTACATGTTGCTACATGTAATCTATTTCAGTGGATGGTACCTGAATCATACAAGAAGCAGGGAAGGATTTAGGATTTTATTCTGAGAGGATTTGTTTAGAAGAGGTGGTTCAGTGTAATTCAAATGGCTAACATTCTTGTTTTTCACCTAATAGTGTACGATTTTAACAGATGGGTAGGGGGAACCATTAACCATCTAACAACATCCCCCCTCCCCAAAATGGATTTCTATATGGAAGTGAACTAAAAAGTGTCTAAACCCATATAGAAAAAAGTGAAGATTTCCCACATATTCAAGAAAGCAGCTGTGAGAGATTCCTTAAACTGAAGAGCTTGCCTTTCTGTGTATCAGCCTGAATCTCCTGGAATCTTTCCTTAATAATACATTGGATATGACCTAGATCATGCATCCACCATCTCCTCAATTTGCTCCATGTGCAACAATTTTGCAAGGAACGCAGTATGCTTAATTTAAAAAAGACAACGTAACAGCTAATGAAATATATTTTGTGTACAGAGTATTTTACAAAAGAAATTAAACAGAATATCGGTACATCATGGTTTCATTTTAACAAACCTTTAAATGTTATGATAGAAACTACTGATATATTGGACAAGTGTACAAAATAAATTTTTAATTTTGATAAATACAGTTTTAAGCAATTATGATAAATATTGTTTCAAACAATTATGAATTTGTATTCATTCCTTCCCATGTCGTTTCCTTTGATTTATTCAGATTTTAGGGGTCCCCAGTGAAAGTGTATGACTAACAGCAAACAAGCTGGCGTATGTGTAATGAGTTCTAGAAAGTTTGCATATGTAAAACAAGATACATGGCTCAAAATTAAGATTTTTTTCACTAACCCACAGGATCACCTAAATAATATTTTCATTGATCCTGTCTAAATTTCACTGATCTTGCTAAAATCAAACAGAAGCCAGTTCAGTTTCTAATTCAACATTTATTATTCATTAACATCAACTCAGATACATGGCTCAAAATTAGGATTTTTTATGGACCACAGGCTTCTCGCTAGTCTGCACAAGCAGACTGGTGAGAAACCTGTGGTCCATACTCTAATAAGCAGACCAATGAGAGATGACTGAAGCTCCTGGACTTCGGCACATACAATAACCTAGTGCTAACGAACACCCTTGGCCCCCACAAACTATCCAGAAGATGGACTTGGCACAGCCCAGACGGAAAACATCACAACCAGATTGACTACATCTTGGTGAGAAAGCACTTCCGGTCTAGCGTAAACATTGCCAGAACACGTAGCTTCCCAGGAGCTGATATAGGAAGCGACCATGACTTGCTGATGATGACTATCAAACTTCATCTGAGGAGGACCAATAAGCCAAGACAAGTTAGGATCATGTTTGACCTTGAAAAACTTAAAGATCCCAGCATGGCACAAGCATTTGAAGCATCAATAGGCAGCAAATTTGCACCACTACCAATTCTGGGACATGAAGAAATAAACCTAGACTTCTTGATCATCACCTTCAACAAGACAGTAATAGACACAGCCGGAGAGATCCTTGGCAAGCATCATAGAATAATGAAGCCCTGGGTCACAGCAGATATCCTCGACCTCTGCGATGTGAGGAGAAAACTGAAGAGTAAGCGAGGAGACCATGAAGGAGCAAAAAAATACAATGAGATTAACAACAGGATTAAGAAGAGCATAAAGAAGGCAAAAGAAAGCTGGTTAGAGGACCAATGCAAGGAAGTCAAGAAAAGCCTGAACCAGAATGACAGTAAAAGGGCATACCAGTTGGTGAAAGACCTGACAACAGAGAAACAGGGGAGATCTAATACGATTCAGGACAAGGCTGATAAGAGTCTGACAGAAAACCAAGAGATTCTTAACAGATGGACAGAATACTGTTCGGAGCTTTACAACCAGGAGACTTCTGGAGACCAAGCTGTACTAAACGTACCACTGACCACAACAGAGGTTGACCACCCAATCCTCAGGGATGAAGTAGAGGCTGCAGTAAAGGCACTAAAGACGGGGAAATCAGTTGGGGTAGACAATATACCAGCAGAATTTGTTAAAGCAGGAGGAACATCCATGATAGATGTCCTCACGACAATCTGCAACCAAATCTGGCAAACAGGAGAATGGCCCACCCCATGGACCCAGTCACTCTTCCTAAAAAAGGGAATCTACAACTGTGCCAGAACTACCGAACAATCAGTCTCATCAGTCACCCAAGCAAGGTTATGCTTAAGATCATCCTCAATAGACTGAAACCCCAAGCAGAGCACATCATTGCAGAAGGACAGGCAGGTTTCAGAGCAGGACGTGGCACTACAGAACAGATCTTCAGTCTCAGAATCCTCTGTGAAAAATATCTCCAGCATCAACAGAACCTCTATCATGTCTTCATTGACTTCAAGAAGGCTTTCGACAAGGTATGGCATGCAGCCTTGTGGGCCACCATGTGGATATACAACATAAACGCAAAACTAATCTGCACTATCGAAACCCTGTATGACAAAGCGACTAGTACAGTTCTCGTCAATGGCAACATAGGAGACTGGTTCAGAACCACAGTTGGAGTGAGACAGGGGTGCCTTCTCTCACCACTCTCTTCAACATCTACCTGGAAAGGATCATGTCTGACGCCTTGGAAGACCATGAGGGCAGTGTCAGTGTTGGAGGCAGAACAATCACCAACCTGCGCTTCGCTGATGATATCGATGGTTTAGCAGGTGATGAAGAAGAAATGGAAACCTTAGTGAACCGTCTCAATCAAGCATCACTAAGATATGGGATGGAGATCAACGCTGAAAAGACACACCTAATGACAAACAACCCGAGTGGCATCCAAAAGGAAATAAGAGTGAATGGACAGAAGCTGGGCACAGTAACAAGCTTCAAGTACCTAGGTGCTATCGCCTCTGATGAAGGTTCAAAACCTGAGGTTCTTTCCAGGATTGCGCAGACAACAACTGCTCTGGCTAGGCTGAAGCTTATTTGGAAAGACAGCAACATCACGCTTGGGTCCAAGATCAAGCTTATGCGCTCCCTCGTCATGTCCATATTCCTATATGCATGCAAAGTCCCAAGAGCAGTGGAGAACAGGGCGAAATGGAGAGAGATTGTCACAAAGTCATCAGTGGTGCCCCTACGACCAGCAAGGTTATGGGAGAAATGAAAAAAATAAAATGAAAAATGAACATCAACTTAAAACAATAACTGTATTTCACCAACAACACAGTCTCTCCTGTGTCACACTTTAGCCATTAGTGTCCATTTTCCCAGCATTTCTGGTACTTTCTTGGTCTCTTATGTTCCTCATATATGTGATCGCGCTCCCTTGTCATCTTATTTTTGCCATTTCGGTGGCAGCTGCATACCTTGCAAATACTTCAGCATGTTTACAATTGTCAGTGCATAATGCACTGAATGTTTATCAACAACAATATAAATATTAAAACATTGTTTGGTATAATTTTGGATTATTCATTGAGTCAATAAAAGCAACCTTTTCTGATTGGTCAATGCTAGCCTGAGACCCTATACTTTTTGTTATCATCAATAATAAAATCAGTGCTTGGATGTAGTACACCTAGCTGAAGACCATTGCTTTCACAATAATCACACTAATTTGCTTGATGAGTGAATGAGTGTTTTACACCTGCCCATTTGTGCTGTGAGCATTTATTGTTACAGAATGCATGCGATATTATAATTATATTAATTGAAAATCATTATTATCACATATTTATATACTGGTTGTCTTTTTTCTCATGTGAGAAACCTCACAAAAACATGCATAATTGAACTTGAATATGCTCATCTTCACTAGATTTTAATATCACTTTGAAAATCTCTTTATTGCTGCTAAATAAGTTTTATTATAGGAACTTGGTTCTTTTTCATTCTTGTCAAAAATATTTATCAAATACAAATCAAATCCTAGTCATTTTTTTTTTCCTATTGCACACGTGAGCAAGCTCTTGTTAGCAAAATCTTGCTTACATTAACCATTCCTCCTCATGTGAGGAAATGCTTGCTCACATGAGCAAAATCTTGCTCATATTAACAATTCCTGCTACTGTGATTTTCAGATTTTGTTAGATTCTACCTAATTTGCGTGTTAAAATGCACATGAGACTAACATGAGTTAGATCTCATGTGAGAATCTTATATCCAAAAGGTTAGCCCAATTTGGTGTGGGTGCAGTAATAAATGATAATAGTAATGACCATGATCAGAGCAATAACAGTAATAAATAATAATAGTAATGATGATGATCAGAGCAATAACAGTAATAAATGAACATAGTAATGACCATGATCAGAACAATAACAGTAATAAATAATAATAGTAATGACCATGATCAGAGCAATAATAGTAATAAATGATAATAGTTATGACCATGATCAGAGCAATAACAGTAATAAATGAACATAGTAATGACCATGATCAGAGCAATAACAGTAATAAATGATAATAGTAATGACCATGATCAGAGCAATAACAGTAATAAATAATAATAGTAATGACCATGATCAGAGCAATAACAGTAATAAATAATAATAGTAATGACCATGATCAGAGCAATAACAGTAATAAATAATAATAGTAATGACCATGATCAGAGCAATAACAGTAATAAATGAACACCATGATCAGAACAATAACAGTAATAAATAATAATAGTTATGACCATGATCAGAGCAATAACAGTAATAAATGATAGTAGTTATGACCATGATCAGAGCAATAACAGTAATAAATGATAATAGTTATGACCATGATCAGAACAATAACAGTAACAAAAGTGGCTATAGTGCATTGAGTATGAGGTACACTTTCTTGTACCCGTGTGCAGGCATGTTATTCAAAGTGCATTTCCTTTACTTAAATATGATTCAGTTTTTGATTAAAGCAAACTTATAAATAAAATACAAGTAAAATAACATGTCTGTCAAAGTGTTTTTAAGTAAGGATAACAATTCAGTCTTAATTACCGTGCCAAGTAGTTACAATAATTGGTTCAGACAGTATGGTAGGTACTTTCATAGACATTAAAAATAAATGTGGTTATAGGTACACATATTTCAACAAGAAAATTTCTTCTAATTCAGCATACAGTTATATATATATATATATATATATATATATATATATATATATATATATATATATATAATGTGTAAAATGCAAGTTAATGAAAATGATTTGTGTAAAATAAAGAAAGAAAGAAAGTACAAAACAAAGGAAAGAAAGAGAAAGTGAAGGCAAAAAGTGAAAAAATATACTTTTAATATAGGTTTTAACTAGAAAATCTAATGATTAACACCTGTATGGTAATTCCTCCAATGGATTAACTAGTAAATCTAATGAGTAACACCTGTATGGTGATTCCTCCAATGGATTAACTAGTAAATCTATTGAGTAACACCTGTATGCAGATTCCTCCATTGCATTAACAAGTAAATCTGTTGAGTAACACCTGTATGGTGATTCCTCCAATGGATTAACTAGTAAATCTATTGAGTAACACCTGTATGGTGATTCCTCCAATGGATTAACTAGTAAATCTATTGAGTAACACCTGTATGGTGATTCCTCCAATGGATTAACTAGTAAATCTAATGAGTAACACCTGTATGTAGATTCCTCCATTGAATTAACTAGTAAATCTAATGAGTAACACCAGTATGGTGATTCCTCCAATGGATTAACTAGTAAATCTGTTGAGTAACACCTGTATGGTGATTCATCCAATGGATTAACTAGTAAATCTATTGAGTAACACCTGTATGGTGATTCCTCCATTGAATTAACTAGTAAATCTAATGAGTAACACCTGTATGGTGATTCCTCCAATGGATTAACACGTAAATCTATTGAGTAACACCTGTATGTAGATTCCTCCATTGAATTAACTAGTAAATCTAATGAGCAACACCTGTATGGTGATTCCTCCAATGGATTAACTATTAAATCTATTGAGTAACACCTGTATGTAGATTCCTCCATTGAATTAACTAGTAAATCTAATTAGTAACACCTGTATGGTGATTCCTCCAATGGATTAACTAGTAAATCTGTTGAGTAACACCTGTATGTAGATTCCTCCATTGAATTAACTAGCAAATCTGTTGAGTAACACCTGTATGTAGATTCCTCCAGTGGATTAACTAGTAAATCTATTGAGTAACACCTGTAAGGTGATTCCTCCAATGGATTAACTAGTAAATCTATTGAGTAACACCTGTATGTAGATTCCTCCAATGGATTAACTAGTAAATCTATTGAGTAACACCTGTATGGTGATTCCTCCAGTGGATTAACTAGTAAATCTATTGAGTAACACCTGTATGGTGATTCATCCAATGGATTAACTAGTAAATCTATTGAGTAACACCTGTATGGTGATTCCTCCATTGAATTAACTAGTAAATCTATTGAGTAACACCTGCATGTAGATTCATCCAATGGATTAAATAGTAAATCTATTGAGTAACACCTGTATGTAGATTCCTCTAATGCATTAACTAGTAAATCTATTGAGTAACACCTGTATGGTGATTCCTCCAATGGATTAACTAGTAAATCTATTGAGTAATACCTGTATGTAGATTCCTCCAATGGATTAACTAGTAAATCTATTGAGTAATGCCTGTATGTTGATTCCTCCATTGAATTAACTAGTAAATCTGTTGAGTAACACCTGTATGTAGATTCCTCCAATGAATTAACTAGTAAATCTATTGAGTAACACCTGCATGTAGATTCATCCAATGGATTAAATAGTAAATCTATTGAGTAACACCTGTATGTAGATTCCTCTAATGCATTAACTAGTAAATCTATTGAATAACACCTGTATGGTGATTCCTCCAATGGATTAACTAGTAAATCTATTGAGTAATACCTGTATGTAGATTCCTCCAATGGATTAACTAGTAAATCTATTGAGTAATGCCTGTATGTTGATTCCTCCATTGAATTAACTAGTAAATCTATTGAGTAACACCTTTATGTAGATTCCTCCAATGGATTAACTAGTAAATATATTGAGTAACACCTGTATGTAGATTCCTCCAATGGATTAACTAGTAAATCTGTTGAGTAACACCTGTATGGTGATTCCTCCAATGGATTAACTAGTAAATCTATTGAGTAATACCTGTATGTAGATTCCTCCAATGGATTAACTAGTAAATCTATTGAGTAACACCTGTATGGTGATTCATCCAATGGATTAACTAGTAAATCTATTGAGTAACACCTGTATGTTGATTCCTCCATTGAATTAACTAGTAAATCTAATGAGTAACACCTGTATGGTGATTCCTCCAATGGATTAACACATAAATCTATTGAGTAACACCTGTATGGTCATTCCTCCAATGGATTAACTAGTAAATCTATTGAGTAACACCTGTATGGTGATTCCTGCAATTTAATTAACTAGTAAATCTAATGAGTAACACTTGTATGGTGATTCCTCCAATGGATTAACTAGTAAATCTATTGAGTAACACCTGTATGTAGATTTCGCCATTGAATTAACTAGTAAATCTGTTGAGTAACACCTGTATGTAGATTCCTCCAATGGATTAACTAGTAAATCTAATGAGTAACACCTGTATGTTGATTCCTCCATTGAATTAACTAGTAAATCTGTTGAGTAACACCTGTATGGTGATTCATCCAATGAATTAACTAGTAAATCTATTGAGTAACACCTGTATGGTGATTCCTCCATTGAATTAACTAGTAAATCTATTGAGTAACACCTGTATGTAGATTCCTCCAATGGATTAACTAGTAAATCTATTGAGTAACACCTGTATGGTGATTTCTCCAATGGATTAACAAATAAATCTGTTGAGTAACACCTGTATGTAGATTCCTCCATTGAATTAACTAGTAAATCTGTTGAGTAACACCGGTATGTAGATTCCTCCAGTGGATTAACTAGTAAATCTATTGAGTAAACACCTGTATGGTGATTCCTCCAATGGATTAACTAGTAAATCTATTGAGTAACACCTGTATGGTGATTCCTCCATTGAATTAACTAGTAAATCTAAAGAGTAACACCTGTATGTAGATTCCTCCAGTGGATTAACTAGTAAATCTGTTGAGTAACACCTGTATGGTGATTCATCCAATGAATTAACTAGTAAATCTATTGAGTAACACCTGTATGGTGATTCCTCCATTGAATTAACTAGTAAATCTATTGAGTAACACCTGTATGTAGATTCATCCAATGGATTAACTAGTAAATCTATTGAGTAACACCTGTATGTAGATTCCTCCAATGGATTAACTAGTAAATCTATTGAGTAACACCTGTATGGTGATTTCTCCAATGGATTAACAAATAAATCTGTTGAGTAACACCTGTATGTAGATTCCTCCATTGAATTAACTAGTAAATCTATTGAGAAACACCTGTATGTAGATTCCTCCAATGTATTAACTAGTAAATATATTGAGTAACACCTGTATGTAGATTCCTCCAATGGATTAACTAGTAAATCTGTTGAGTAACACCTGTATGTAGATTCCTCCATTGAATTAACTAGTAAATCTATTGAGTAACACCTGTATGGTGATTCCTCCAATGGATTAACTAGTAAATCTGTTGAGTAACACCTGTATGGTGATTCCTCCATTGAATTAACTAGTAAATCTGTTGAGTAACACCTGTATGGTGATTCCTCCAGTGGATTAACTAGTAAATCTGTTTAGTAACACCTGTATGTTGATTCCTCCAGTGGATTAACTAGTAAATCTGTTGAGTAACACCTATATGGTGATTCCTCCATTGAATTAACTAGTAAATCTGTTGAGTAACACCTGTATGTAGATTCCTCCATTGAATTAACTAGTAAATCTATTGAGTAACACCTGTATGGTGATTCCTTCAGTGGATTAACTAGTAAATCTGTTGAGTAACACCTGTATGGTGATTCATCCAATGGATTAACTAGTAAATCTGTTGAGTAACACCTGTATGGTGATTCCTCCATTGAATTAACAAGTAAATCTATTGAGTAACACCTGTATGGTGATTCCTCCAATGGATTAACTAGTAAATCTATTGAGTAACACCTGTATGGTGATTCCTCCATTGAATTAACTAGCTAATATATTTAGTAACATCTGTATGGTGA
The DNA here is from genome assembly GCA_029931535.1 of Margaritifera margaritifera. NCBI lineage: Eukaryota > Metazoa > Mollusca > Bivalvia > Unionida > Margaritiferidae > Margaritifera > Margaritifera margaritifera. The sequence continues at coordinate 2,714,304 of JAQPZY010001649.1, read as the reverse complement.
TTCCTCCAATGGATTAACTAGTAAATCTGTTGACTAACACCTGTATGGTGATTCATCCAATGGATTAACACGTAAATCTATTGAGTAACACCTGTATGTAGATTCCTCCAATGGATTAACTAGTAAATCTATTGAGTAACACCCCTGTATGGTGATTCCTCCAGTGGATTAACTAGTAAATCTATTGAGTAAACACCTGTATGGTGATTCATCCAATGGATTAACTAGTAAATCTATTGAGTAACACCTGTGTGGTGATTCATCCAATGTATTAACTAGTAAATCTATTGAGTAACACCTGTATGGTGATTCATCCAATGGATTAACTAGTAAATCTATTGAGTAACACCTGTATGGTGATTCATCCAATCGATTAACTAGTAAATCTTTTTAGTAACACCTGTATGGTGATTCCTCCAAAGTGTTTGTTTGTGAACCATTTAATTATAGGGCAACATTTTTAACAAGTCCTTAAGAAATTTAGGACAAATTATACATATGTCCAAGAATAATTTAAAAAGTGAGTTGGCTCATCATTGTGTGAATATTTAAAATTTAGATAAAATTTAATTTTATATTCAGTCAGGGGACCACAAACAGACTCTGCATATCTCTAGTGATCATATGAAAATGTGTATACTGACCAATCATTATTTTGTCATGATTTTTCTAAGAGTTATAGTCCTTTAGCAGACAGAATCAACTAGTCTCACAGTTGTTTTCAATTGGGATTGTACTACAGGCTCATCTCCATCACATTGGTAGGGGTGGGATGTGAGAAAGGTGGTGGTATATTTATGTAAGAAAATTGCTCACCACACATCTCATTTTCATAAAGTCCTTTCTTTCCTTGACAGGACAGCAGACCTGACCAGTCAGTTGGACATGTTCTGGAAGCAAGCAGACTTTGGTTTTGTAAAAGAGAGACTAAAAGAGATGAAAACACTATGTATGCCAAGCACTGAGGTATCTAGAAGAGGGGGAAATCAATAACAGAAACCTCAAGTATTTAGAAGAGGGGGAAATCAATAACAGAAACCTCAAGTATTTGGAAGAGGGGGAAATCAATAAAAGAAACCTCAAGTATTTGGAAGAGGGGGAAATCAATAACAGAAACATCAAGTATTTGGAAGGGGGAAAAATCAATAAAAGAAACCTCAAGTATTTGGAAGAGGGGGAAATCAATAACAGAAACCTCAAGTATTTAGAAGAGGGGGAAATCAATAAAAGAAACCTCAAGTATTTGGAAGAGGGGGAAATCAATAACAGAAACATCAAGTATTTGGAAGGGGGAAAAATCAATAAAAGAAACCTCAAGTATTTGGAAGAGGGGGAAATCAATAAAAGAAACATCAAGTATTTGGAAGAGGGGGAAATCAGTGAAAGAAACATAAAGTATCTAGTAGAGGGGGAAATCAATGAAAGGAACATAAAGTATTTAGTAGAGGGGGAAATCAATGAAAGGAATAAAAAGTATTTACTAGAGGGGGAAATCAATGAAAGGAACATAAAGTATCTAGAAGAGGGGGAAATCAATAACAGAAACATCAAGTATTTAGAAGAGGGGGAAATCAATAACAGAAACATCAAGTATTTGGAAGAGGGGGAAATCAATAACAGAAACATCAAGTATTTGGAAGAGGGGGAAATCAATAAAAGAAACATCAAGTATTTAGAAGAGGGGGAAATCAATAACAGAAACATCAAGTATTTAGAAGAGGGGGAAATCAATAACAGAAACATCAAGTATTTGGAAGGGGGAAAAATCAATAAAAGAAACCTCAAGTATTTGGAAGAGGGGGAAATCAATAAAAGAAACATCAAGTATTTGGAAGAGGGGGAAATCAGTGAAAGAAACATAAAGTATCTAGTAGAGGGGGAAATCGATGAAAGGAACATAAAGTATTTAGTAGAGGGGGAAATCAATGAAAGGAATAAAAAGTATTTACTAGAGGGGGAAATAAGTGAAAGGAACATAAAGTATCTAGTAGAGGAGGAAATCAATGAAAGGAACATAAATGTATTTAGTAGAGGGGGAAATCAATGAAAGGAACATAAAATATTTAGTAGAGGGGGAAATCAATGAAAGGAACATAAAGTATTTAGTAGAGGGGGAAATCAATGAAAGGAACGTAAAGTATTTACTAGAGGGGGAAATCAATGAAAGGAACATAAAGTATTTAGTAGAGGGGGAAATCAATGAAAATAACATAAAGTATTTACTAGAGGGGAAAATCAATGAAAGGAACGTAAAGTATTTAGTGGAGGGGGAAATCAATGAAAGGAACATAAAGTATTTAGTGGAGGGGAAAACAATGAAAGGAAAGTAAAGTATTTAGTAGAGGGGGAAATCAGTGACAGGAATATAAAGTATTTAGTAGAGGGGGAAATCAATGAAAGGAATATAAAGTATTTAGTAGAGGGGGAAATCAATGAAAGGAACATAAAGTATTGAGAAGAATTAGATAGTTGTTAGTGTCAGATTCATTGTTTTTTAAAATAAATTGGAAAGAATTAACAGAAGAAAATAAATTCTAATACACTTGCAAATGTAACATGCTTTCTGATTGGTTGAAGATAAAAATTTATGGCAGTAAAATCCAATATGTACTGTTGGAAATGTTTGGTCATTGTGATCACATGGCTCTCCCTGGGAGGTTGTGCTAAAAAAAATTGCATTTTCTGGTATACAGTTAAAAAATTGTCCTAACGATCAGCTATACTCAGCGGTCACCTGTTCACAATGGCCATTTTAATTTCTCCCCAGCAAATTTCCTATATAAATGTTCAGTATGTAACTGTCACCTGCCTTCCGCGGTCAGCGGCCAGGTGTTTCCTAACCAAACATATCTACATTGACCATTCAGTCTATGAAGTTAGGTTACATTAACAGTGTAACTCAAAGGTATCAATATGTCAAATTCCAAAGCGAGGTAGTTTTTATCATTAGAGTAGAGGGTTGAAGCAATTCATTTGCCGAATAGTGGGAAAAGTAGTTTCGTTATCGCAGCAGAAATGGAAGTCGCCTTTTTTGCAGTGTGACAATATTCAAAACGTGTCTCTAAAGGCAGGTGAAGTTTCGGTTCATGGGTCACAATGAATAGCCACATACAACTTCTTTTGATTTTATGTTCATCAGAGTCTTCTCACATAAGCTGACTGTCTTTTATGATCTTGGTGAGTTGAGCAACTGACTAATCCAGACATTGTTTTTATAGCTTGAACACAATAAGATCGGTGTATATTTTTAGGTCAGTGATGATTTCATTTAATGGATGGATTAAAGTGAGCAGGATACAGTAATCTTGTGTGGAACATAAATTTGGGATAGAACAACATATACCCGTAGTTATGATTTTGTTGTACAGTGCACATAAAACAATCTTGATGATGTAATAATATTAATAATAATAATAATAACAATAACAATATTTGGTGCATGTTTTTTTTCTTCAAAAAACAATTTAAAAAGATGAACCTGTGTACAGTAGTCACATGTGTGCAACAGCCAGTTTTGCCTTTTCCTATGAGTGGCCACTAGTGACAGGTTTGACTGTATTATGAATATATTTTCAAATTTGTATTAGAATGGGATAACAGTCTTGTGTTAGAATTTGCAGGTCATTAACAGTAGTTTTTGTGTTGCAAGTGTCCATTTTACCAACTATTTGGTAAAACTCAATTTGCAACAGTAAAACCACCATTGGCATCCTCTGTTTGCATCCTCAAAAACAAGGCTGTTATCTGCGAATTTAAAATACTGAGCAAGGGTTTTGAACCCACAGAATAGGGTTCAGATTAATCAACTCTTTTGATATATTGATCTTTCCTTTTAATGTTGTGATCATAATTTAGATTGTTTAATGGTGAAATTGCAAAATGTGTTAACAATGGAATTGTAGTGTTACATATCATGCATTATAATAAAATATCCTGTTTTGTGTATTGCTTTGTTGACAACAATGTTTATTTAGTTTATTAATGAAGTATTGATATTTATATTTAAACTACTGTATATATAGGCATGGTACTTGACCCTGTTGTGTTTGTCAATATATAGGCATGGTACTTGACCCTGTTGTGTTTGTCAGTATATAGGCATGGTACTTGACCCTGTTGTGTTTGTCAGTATATAGGCATGGTACTTGACCCTGTTGTGTTTGTCAGTATATAGGAATGGGTAGCAGCAGACTAAGTGGTTGTAATTTAAAAAAACCTACCATATATACTTGTGTATATTCTGGGTCCAAATGCAAACAAGATAGACCCTGATCTGCCGTCGCATAATGCGCCGGCCAATCAGGGTCTGTGTTGTTTGTTCTACTGATTAGTCCTTACAAACTGCATAGACCCAGATCTGCAGTTGGAATCCGATTATACATGAGTATATATGGTATATTCCATTGCAATGGATTGCAGTATAATTTTGGCTTGAAGGGATTTTACCCTTCATGCATATGGTGTAGTGTCCATTCTCTTTTTACCAAATATTGTTTGTATTACTAATAATGTATGCAATATGTATGGTCTTACTCAAATTAGTTACAAGTATAGATCCAATAGTCTTTCATATCAATTTTATGTCAAGGGATTCAGGTAATTAATTGGACATGATAGTAGTTATCTCCCTTGGATATTTTTCCACTGATGTTAGTACTTGAAACAATAGTAGGAAATGCTTTTAAAAGGAAATCACAATAATTTCTCAAATAATGTTTCCATTTTTTAATATAAATTCTCTAGTTACAGATAAGGAAAATGTAGAAAAATATAAAAAAATAATTAAAGGCAATATGTTTATGATACTAAAAACTACAATGAATAGTGATGTCTCTAGAGTTATGTTCTTCCATCTAATCTTATGTAAATTAGTATCACTTCAACCCTCTAAGTCATCAGTATTCTCAGTACTTTGATTAACTGTAAAACTCTAGCTTTCTTTTTAATTTGTTCAACTTTTTTGTAAGAAAGAAGTAATGGCTCAGAAATGTAGATCAAAATATGCCAACAATTCAGCTTTTTAACTCGTGGTTCTAAATGAAAATGATGAAGCTCAGACATCCAATATGGCCACCACAGCAGTTGTCTTGAAAATCCTGTTATTGCTACTCCCCATGAATAGATGGCCATATCAACATGGGGTTTTCACTGAAAGACTTCTTATGATGACTAGTTAGTCCTAAATGAAAATGGTGCCAATCTAACATCCATTATGGCCACCATGGAGCCATCTTGAAAATCTTTTTATTGCTACTTGTCCTGAACATAAAGGTATGTAAACATGGGGTTTTCACCAGAAGACTCCTTATGATGTCTCATTGGTCCTAAAGGAAAATGGTTCTGCTTGGACATCCAGTATGACCACCACAGTGGCCATCTTTAAATCTTGTTATAGTGACTCCTCCTGAATGGATGGTTATATAAACATGGGGATTTCACCAAAAGACTTCTTATGACGTCTAGTTGGTCCAAAATGAAAATGGTGCCTATCTGATGTCCAATATGGCCATGATGGTAGCCATCTTGAAAATCTTGTTATTGCTACTTCTTCTGAACAGAAAGTCATATCAGCATGGGATTTTCACCAGAAGACTTACGTTTTCTTGTTGGTCCTAAATGAAAATGGTGCTACCCAGACATCCAATATGGCCACTATACCGTCCATCATGAACATCTGATCCCTACTCCACCTGAATGGGATGGTCATATTAATATGGGGTTTTACCTAAAAGAATTTTTTATGATGTCTAGTAGGTCCTAACTGAAAATTGTGCCAATCTGACATACAGTATGGCCACCACAGCAGCAATCTTTAAAATCTTGTTATTGGCACTCCTCCTGAAGAGAAAGCCATATCAACATTGGTAGTTTTCACCGGAAGATTCCTTACGGTGGCTAGTTGGTTTTGAATAAAAATTGTGCCAATTTTATATACAATATGGCCTCCACAGCAGCCATCTGGAAAATTGTATCACTACTCCTCTTAGATGGAAAGTCATATCTACATTAAGTTTTCACCAGAAGACTTCTTATGATGTCTACTTGGTACTAAATGAAAATGGTACCAATCTGATATCCAATATAGCCACCATTTCAGCCATCTTGAAATCTTGTTATTGCTATTCCTCCTCCATAAATGGAAAGTCATATTGACATGGTGTTGTCACCAGAAGACTGATATCCAGTTAATCCTGAATAAAATGGTGCTGATCTGACCTCAATTATGGCTGCTACAATGAACATATTGAAAATCTTACAAGTAATTTTCCAGAATTTATGGTTGTATCAACATGGGGTTTTCACTAACAAAAACTTCTAATGTGTGTCGTAAATAAAAATGGTGCCAATCTTACATCCAATATGGCTGCAACAGTGGCTGATTTGAAAATCTTGTCACTCAAGAATATCAGAGATGGTTTCAGCACTCAAGAGTTAAAAAGAAGAAATGATCTTATCTTGAATTTCTGGAAAAAAATTTCAGACAGTAGTGTCCCATCGAGGGATTCTTGTTTAGTAGACTCTGTAGTTGGAGAGAAAGGGAGATATTTGAAAACATTTTGTACAGCACAAGGAAGTAAAATTGAATGGTTTTGACATGAAAGTTAACATCAGATGAATTCATGAAATAATATAAACAATTTGAGATCATTTTGGATTTGCAACATAGCTGTAGAGTATGTCTTGTTCATATCTAAACACTTTAGGGTCCCCCATGGTTTTTGAAAAATCCTGGCCTTATTCTTACATAGGAACAATCTGATTCCGACTGAAGACTTCAAAACATATTTCCAGGTATAAAAAGTATTGGAAATGAGAAGAATCTTGAAATAATGATTAAAAAAAGTCAAGGAATTTGATAATTAAAGTAGGTAGTTGCTAAGTAAAGTTATTTCAAAAGAATAGTTTGCAAATTAATGTAATTATTAGTAGATGATTATTATGATGTCTAGTTGGTCCTAAGTAAAAATAGTTCCCATCTGATCAACAATATGGCTATAATTGGTGGCCATCTTGAAAATCTTGTTACTATTCATCCTGGATGGATGGTCATCTCAACCTGAGGTTTTCACCAGAAGACTAATTATAATGTCTAGTTGGTCCTAAATGAAAATGGTGCTTATCTGGCATCTAATATGGTCACCCAAGCAGCCATCTTGAAAATCTTGTTATTGCCACTCCTCCTAAGAGGAAAGTCATATTGACATATGGTTTTTTCACCAGAAGATTTTCATGGTGTATGGTTGGTCCCAAATGAAAATGATGCCAATCTGACATCCAGTATAGCCACCATGGTGACCATCTTGAAAATCTTTTTGTTGCTATTGCTCCTGAAGGATGGTCATATCGACATAGAGTTTTCACCAGAAGACCTTTTATGATATCTGGTTGGTACTGAATGAAAATGTTGTTGATCTTTTGTCCAACATGGCTGCCATGGTCACCATCTTGAAATCTTATGACTCAAAAATATCAGAGATGGTTTCAACACTCAGGTGTAACAAAAAAAGAAGAAATGGTCTTATCTTGGATTCCAGGAAATTGTTTTTGGCCAGTGGAGCATCAGTCCCTTCAAGTGAATCTCCTTTAAGCCTTTGGTAAAAATCTTAAAATTGCATTAGGATGCAAAATTGAAAATGGAAATATTTTGTTGCATTCTGAAGACATCATAGAAATATTATAACAGCCATCCTAGTGCATGTGTTTCATGGATGGAGAAGCTTGCAAAATATCAAAATTATGTGTTTATATAAAATTGTAAAATATTGTGTCACCATGTATGAATCAGATATATGAGTATTTAATGTAAAAAAATTCTTATGTTTCAGGAAGACTCCAGTTTGGAATGTGTTAGGTATACTCGCTTTTGCAGAGGAAAGAATATTTATTTTGATTTTAGAGAGGCCAATTTTTCTCAGTCAAGAGAAAGGTATTTACGAAACATTTCTACAATATAAAAGTTATAAATATTTAATCCATAAAGATTGTGAGTCAGGTTTTATTAGGTTTACAAGGAATCTCAAATCAGGGGAATGTTATGGATTCAGGTCACATTTTTAGCAACCATTTACATGTACTTAAAGCTCAATAACTTTGCTCAGTGATTTGGGTCATGCAATTGGAGTGTCACCTTACATGTGCGAGAATGAAAATACACCCAAAGCCTGTAAAATTCCAGAGATGACAAAATAACCCAAAAGCACATCCTGAATTACAAAGAGATTCAGATCTACTTTGTCCATTGTGTTAGTGAGAACCCACAACTCCCCACCTACATATCTACATGTCTATTTGCCTAACCTTCTTTCCTTCAACCTGTTCATCAGCTAAGCTGTCTACAAGATTATTCCAGTGTAACTGATTTTCATATATATTTATAGATTGCAATATACTCTGGTACCAAATATTGTATATACAATTGCTAACTCAACCTTTCCATTTTCTTTTCAAGTAGCCAGCTCAAAATTTAAAATACAAGGCTAAGTCAATGCAACAATATATCAAAAATGTTACAGTGTTGTAAAAGTAGATGGCTTCGCTGGAAAAGGAGACTGTAACTTGGGCAGTAGCTAGTTGATACTGAGAAGACTGTTAACTTCAGTTGTTCTTAAATTCAGTCGGACCTGCACTAATGGTTCCTTTATTTGATGGTCACCTGATCTTAACAACCATTCTCATTTCCCCTCTGTAGAATTTCCTTTGAAAAAATCCACAAACAGGTGTTTCCTAACCATTTTTTCTTTACTGCTTTATGCAGTCACTGAAGCATATTAACCATGACTGCTCTATGTATGCAAATGAAGCATTTGTTTTCCCAAGAAAGGCATTGTTTAGGTAAAGACATGTCATGTGAGATGATGTGTAAACATGTCTTATCTTGCTTTATATTCACTATACTCAAGTCAATCAAATTCAGATAATCTTTATTGTCATTAAAATAAATGTTGTAGACAAATGTTATTTAAAGTACATATGATGGAATTTGAAAGCAAAATTAAAATGTATACTACATATAGATGTACATGTACTTTCATTTCAAGGAGCATCAGGGCTTATTTTGGTTCTCTAAAAGATAACCATCTTGTTAGCAACATCTTGATAGTGTAAAGTTAAAGTCATTGCATTGCCATTATTTAAGAACAATTTTCTAAAGTCCCATTGTGTATAAAAAGTGCAAGAAATTGTAATTATTCAATTGTAATATCCAATCAGATGACACCACGACAATTTGCTTCGATGACCCATGGCAAATTTCCTTTGAGAATGCGGACATTCAGTGTCAGTTGTTCACATTTTACAAGCTATTTCATTGAAAACCCCTTTACAGATCCCTATTTAAGCCAATTAATTAGTCCTGTTTTAATGCAATTATCTTGGCAAATAAAGCTACAAGTTATTGGAGTCAACTGCACAGATCTCTGAAATAGGTAGTGGAATTAGTCATGCATCATCACACAGTGTGTATGCGCAGAATTTGCTCCTTTGATGGTTCCAAGTGTTGGCTGAGAAGAAAACACTCTTTGTGGTTCAAAGCAAAGTTTTACCCCACTTTGCCTGGTCACTTGAGCCCTGTTTTAAGAATGCAAAATCAAGGTCTTGAAAGTGCTTGAAAATTAATATGGTACCAAAAAGCTGCTTAAAAGTCCTTTAAGTTTTAGAGGAAGCTTAAATGTCACTTAAATAATTGTCTGAAACAGTTGCAGTCATGTTTATTTGCATTGGTTCAAACAGAAACACCTCATGTTTTAAATTAAATGTTTTAAAATGTTTGGATGGTTTGATATGTTTTAAACACAATAAATAAAATTTTAGATATTAAAATATTTTAGATGTCCCAAGAATTAATTGAAACCTCAACATATGGCAAAATTTCATTTTAGATATGCAGCTGCCACTTTATGGAATGAGTTGCATAATCGCTTTAGAGACCAATCAAATTTTAATTCATTTAGATCATTCATTTTATCCTGGAATGGTAAAGACTGAAAATATAATATCAGCAAATAATACCTTCCCTTACCCCAACTCGCCTGTCATGATGACAGCAACTGATATCAGTGTTACCTTTTTGTTTTACTGTCCTTGTCTTACGTACTATCAAGTGCCTACTATTAACTCCTTTCTTTTTAAGTAGGGCATAATCTGCATCTCAACTTGCTTTTAGTCCTAAATTGGTGCTTTTGCTTTTAATTAAATTTAAATTTCGATTTACCGAGTTACAGAGACTTTTTTATTAATTTTTTTTAAATATAATTTTTGTGTGTGCATCCTTCAGGCTTAATCTGTGGTTTTTTGTTATCTAAATATTAAATTCACTTTTAATTACTGCCTTTTAAAATGCTTTGATTGCTTATATTTCAAGTTATGCACTATGTGTTTGGTCCCATTGTATCTATGTATTATGCTGTGTTGGTATGACTTGCAAATCGTGTTTGATTTAATGTCTTTATTGTTTGAATGTCATGTCGGTTAAAAGCTTATTAGAGCTTGTGTTGAACTGTGTTGACTATAAATAAATCTTATCTTTTATCTTATCTTAGAGTGCGGTCAAGGTAAACAGGTGGATAATTGATTCATGCTTTGTTGTTTTTTTAAGTTTGTGGAAAAAAAAAGAAATACTATCTCATGATCTGTCATGAATAAGGTCTTTGAAAATGTCCTTAAAAAGTCCTTCAATATTGTAATTCCGGCGCTGTATGAACCGTCTTTAGATAATTAAAGGTAAATAGAAAATTGAATTTTAGGAGGGATCAACACCACCATTCCTTTTGCTACTTATTTGAGCTAGAAGTTTTGATTTTGAGTTCACCTGGTCAGCAGCAGTGGCATGTACACCTTTATGTTAAAGTCATTGTGTGTCCAGGTGGCTTTGCTGTCTTCTGACAGCTCCATTTCCATTTCTTTGTTTGGTCATAAAAGGAGATATTCAGTGGTCCCTTCTTACAAGGCAACCCCTTCTGCATGGAAAAGCTGGCCTTATAAAAGGGGTAGCATCTCATAAGGGGGACAAAATGGTTAAACTATACTATTTTAGGGTTGAACAAGGTGATCAGGGTATGGCCTCTCTCAGTAGGGGCCACTTAGGATGGGATCCACATAATATAATTAAAAACAATTGATTTCTACAGTCTCAGACAAGCAAAGTCATAGTATAACTTTCTATTTGCATCTTGACAACATTTTGTGTAGATTGATATTGTCAGAAGCATGACTGCTTTCATCTGGATCTACTAAATATCTAGTTGAGAGAAAATATGGCTTCATGATATGGTGTTGACAGAAATTCTGTTTGGATCAATGAGATGAACAATTATCTCCATCAAGTCGTCAGAGGTTTTTTATAGCTAATTTAATAATATGAATTTTCATATCAATAGCATTGGAAGAAATTCTTTTAAACTATTACTGTATAAACAGACTTTTTTTGTGCTGTTTCAGATTCCGTGAGGATGTATTTAAAGCAGGTCAGATAGGTGGTCACTGCACACTGGACAAAGAAGCACTGAAAGCTGAAGGAGAACACAAAAGTGCCTTACAATCATGGTACAGTGGTCCCTCAATATGCTACTACCCTCTTATAATGCCAGTATAGTTATGGATCACATCAAATTGGTCAAATTTGTTTTATAATTGCTGCTTAATTTATTTCACTTAATTTTAGTTCATGGCTAATGAGAAACAGTTATAATGTGACTAGTATTGTATGCACTATTATAACACAGCCTTGTTATAATGTGATTAGTATTTTATGCACTATTATAACATAGCATTGTTATAATGTGATTAGTATTTTATGCACTATTATAACATGGCCTTGTTATAATGTGATTAGTATTTTATGCACTATTATAACACAGCATTGTTATAATGTGATTAGTATTGTATGCACTATTATAACAACCTTGTTATTATAATGTGATTAGTATTTTATGCACTATTATAACACAGCATTGTTATAATGTGATTAGTATTGTATGCACTATTATAACACAACCTTGTTATTGTAATGTGATTAGTATTTTATGCACTATTATAACACAGCCTTGTTGGAACATCCCTTATTATAAGGCAGGACAATAGTGCACCAAACCAAAAGCGCACAAAGACAATAGCACATTTTACGTGTCTTGTAAGAAAAAGACTAACAAATACAGCATTAAAGATCATTAAGCATTGTTTATTAAATAATATCTCAATATGTATAAATGCAGCATTATAGAACAAATAACTTCCATTCATTATTATATCATTATGCAGAAATATAGTTTTAATGTCAGTAATAACTTACCTTTCACTATTATTAAGCTTTACCATTCCAAATTGAAAGACCTTGTCCATGCTAGAGGCACCAACTCCCTGTTCTAGAGATTACTTAGAACACGTACATCGACCCAGTCTAATTTACATCATCAGCCTGTGTACTATAGTGCATCCTCATTCTTTTTTGGACAACAATTGAGTCAACACATGGAAACACTATGAAGAGAAAAATATCTACAAGTGCAATGGTTTCATGCCATCTACCAGGGCTTGTGATTAATAGTTCTTTGTAGTGAACTTCTCTGTCTGTATTTATCAAAATAGTTTGATAAGATAACATTGATAATTTTCATTTGTGCATTGTCGCACAATGAGCCACCTACCCTCCCTCCTCCTAATGTTAAGGGTGTGGGACATTGTGGTAGAAATAAGTACTCACTATTCTGGGTTCTAAAAAAATTATCCATTTACAACAGTGTTTACAAATGATGGGGGTCCCAACATTATTGTGATTATGGTTTATTAATGCAATAGCGTGTCATGACACTGAATCTTATTAGTAGAGATTCTATGCACCCCAAATGTTTCAGTATGTTTTATAACATTACTACAACTCAACAATGATGTTCTTGTGTTTATAATTCGTAAACAGACTAAATAGAATAAACTCAGACATTCTTGTTTTGCAATACAAGTAACAGTAGTAAAGAGTTACAAGGAGACTGACGCAACCTTTATTGTTATTATAATTCATCTGTTAATTTTTTCATACTAAAGTTTCTTGTTTTCAGAACTTTATTTACAGTTGTTCCAGTGTGGACATAGGAAAGGCCCATGGGACAATCAATCAACTTGTATATCATGCACAAAATGTACACGAATGGATGGATGTCCCATGTTTTGTCTATGTCAGATGAAATTTGGGACCTTCAAGAAGTCGCCACACGTATAAGAAGAGGAAGGAAGCACATTCTTCCCCATTGGGATCTATTAAATCTCAAATGGTGCAGAACTTTGGTGGAATTGACTGTGTCTCCCCTAATAAAATAGGGAGAGACAGCATCTTCCAGGAGAGAAATATCATTACTACCTGTGAGGTAGTAACAGATATTTCTCAAGCAATTAAGTACACTCCCCCGAATAAAAGAGGGAGGAGCAGAACCCATCCCAGACAAGATAGCGCGTATTCTAAAAAGAAGGCAGCTTCTATTATAAAGGGCAATAAACTTGCTGGGTTTGAGTGCACTCCTCCCAACTATACGAGCAAACACAGTAATACCCCTGCTGGAGGTTGAAATGAGCCCTAATATAGAGAATCCTTGTGTCTCCACCTCGGGGGAGGGTCAAGATCCAAATAGTACCTGAGGTCAGGTAAGGAGTAGATCACGCAACCCCAAGAGGGTTAGATGTCATTCTAGCTCTTCTAGTTCTGAGGGAAGTTCCCTCAAATCTAGACCACCATTGATTGTAAGTGATGGGTCATTGTCAAGTGATGAGGTCTGACCACCCTCACAAGTTCTGAAGGAAAGGTCATCAAGGAAAGATAGGGTTATTCTCAATTCTTCTAAGAGGCCAAAGAGAGATGAGAAGAATTCTTACTTTCCTGCCATGACACTCATTAAGGACAGTTCTGTAACTCCCCGTGCTGAGTCACAGAATATCTATATCACTCCTTCCTGGCCTTCCCCACAGGGGGATCATTCTGGCTCCATTTCTCCTGTTTCCCACCAAGCTTTGAAATAGGAAGATGATGATGCTTTGTTGATTATCCCAGGAAATTACTGAAATTCTGGTTGACAGGGTATACACTCCCCTCCAAGGATCTCTAAATCCCTCTCACCAAGTGTCACATGTGGTCGAGGAGGAGAAGACTTGGTCATTCGACATGACTCTCAATGAAGTCTACTGCCTTCTTACCCCTGACATGTGCCCAAAGCCAAAGTGTTCAAGTGACACTAAGATTCTTTCTTGCTTAGAGAAACTGTCAGGGGAAATGCCCAGACCGGACTTGCTGCTACTTCCTCACTCTCCGATGGTTAGAGAAGTTGCACAATGGCTGAGCAAAGGTCAAGAAGCTATGCTTTGGAATAAAGGGTGGTCTGTCCCCCTTGCTACAGTGCAACCCTCGATCTATGAGGTTCATTCGTCTGCCTGGCGAGTAAAACCGCCCCCACTTTGATACCGAAGCTTCACAAGTGGGCATTTCAGCTGGTTCCTTTGCTCGCCTCTCGGTTAGATCCTTAGAGGCTTTAGAGTCATTAGTGACCATAGCTTCACATGCTGACCTGTTTTCAGCAGCTTCCTTAACCCTTTTCATACTGAAGCTGTTACGACTCTATGGTCTAAGAAAAATGTAACAGAAAGAAAGTGAAACCAACAAATCAAGTAAAAATCAACAAGCAATTTATTACTAGATAATTAAAATGAAAAATCAAAAAGTCACTTACAGTAATGTGTTTTGAAATCCTAATAATCCAATAAGAATGATTGTTCTAATCACAAGTCCTAAATATAGAATGTTCCGAATTCACGGCTGTGTCCTTGAATGTTATGATGTGCTCATGGTCTCCAAAGTCCTGATGTACTAGAAATCTTGATGTGCTGATGTCAAAATGAAGTATTCCAAAATATCTGAATAAGTTCACTCAAATTCCAAAATCATCAATTAAAAATCCAAAATCCAAAAGTTTATGAGCACTGTTATAATCCAATGAATATTTAAAATAATTCCTCTCTTAGAATTTGTAATGAATTTTCACAACTGTAATAGCTCTTTACAAGACTGATGGTAATGTCAAAACTGAATAAATGTCCACCAAACATGGCATATATAAAGATTGGTCACATGACAGAATGTTCTAGAACATGTGTCATCTTAATGGAATTTTACTTGTAAACAAAATTAAACCTTGACCTTCAAATTGAGAAAACATATTGATCAAAACAACCTAATTCAAGGACACTAGTTAAACATGTTTTTCCTGATAAACATTAAGATTTAAGCAAATATTAAAGTGAAGAAACATTTATAATTTCCTAAAATATTTATAATATTATATAAACATCATACATAACAAAGCCCATTCAGACAGGCAGTTGTATAGAACTGGAAATTTTTCAGTCAGTGGTTTATGCAGCATGAGAGAATGCAGTGACGTTGGTTAATCTGGCTTTACAGTACAATTTTTTAAAATTATTTTTCAATGTTGTATACCATTTTAAAAAGCATAAAATTTTCCTTAAGGTCATATATTTCTTGACTGAAAATTTTCAGATGTAAAACTTCAGTTGAAAGTAAAGTTATGTAAGCAAAAATAAATGCTTTACATTTTTTTGTAATAACTTACTTTCAATGCAATTTTCCTATCTGCAATATTCATTTTACCTCCTCTATGTAATTGTATGAAATGGGGGGAATTTTATACCATTTAAGAAGGTGACAAAATAGTAAAAATCCATCAAGAATATCTAAAGTTATTACAATTTTATTAAATTTACTCGCATGAGAATTGGAGAAAAAAAAACAGAATAATCTTTACTGGTAAGTCGACAAAGCTTTTCATTTTGGTTCAGTGTTTTTATTCCACAATAAATTTTAATGTAATAATATAAGAGTTATATTGGGTGTATTTTGGTCCATTTCCAGGGATGCAGGAAATTTTCATAATGTTATGCACACACTCAACAACGGTATATGTGTGAACTTTATGAGAAGTGAAGTTCTCAAAATGTCCAGTTAGCTTGAAAAGCATCCACGTCTTCATCATCGTCAATATCCGAGTCAAAAATACCAATTAACTATTTATCATCAGCTCAGTTCATTCGATGCAACAAAGATAACGATCCCCACTGCCTAAAATATAAATTTCCCCCACAAAATTGTCTAAATTGTCATCAAAATCGGTATCAGCATCACGACCGCTTCAGTACTGTCCACCATTTTGAATTACACACGTTAAAATTCAGTTTTGAAATCAAATTTTCTACTAACCAGTTCTCATCATCTCCGTTCATTTCGTCGAAGTGAAGCTCACGATATGCACTGCTTAAAACATAAAGTTTCCCCACAAAATTGTCTATATTTTCATCAAAATCGGCATCCACATCACTGCCGTAAATTGCTGTTTCAGCGCTGTCCGCCATGTTGATCTCCACACATTAAAAGTCGTGTTTGAAATTAAATTTTCAAATAACCAGTTATCATCAGCACCGTTCATTTTGAAGAAGTAAAGATAGCGATCCCCACTGGCTAGAATGTCAATTTTCCACGTGAAATGGTCTTTATTTTCAACTAATTCAGCAAGCACATAACTCTCTTCAATTCCCTCTTCAGAATATGACTGCCATATTTTATCTTGGCACGTTAAAACTTGATTTTGAAATCAAATTTTTACCAGTTTTGGGGTCTTTTAAACACAATCATGCAACAACATGTGTAGGTTCTACCTTTATTTCCTTCTTTTCAAAAGAGTACACATAAACTGATGACGTTTTATACAGTTAAACACGTGTCTGCAAATGTTGGTAAGGAAATTTAGTGAACATATGACCGGAGTCGTATCCCGCTGGCAAAGGTAAAGTACGACTGGAGTCGTATCCCGCTGTCAAAGGGTTAAGTAAACTGAAGGGAGAATTATTATCACCCATTGCCTTGCAACGACTGCTGGCTAAGACTTCGAGACAAGCATTGTCTATGGCTGCTTCACCTATGTTATGATGTAGCTTTGAATTCTTCAAAGTGTTTGGTAAAACATAGCAAAAATCTTATGAGGGCTGCACCCCTGGATTCTGAGACCTTATTCGGCAGTCTCATTCACACTTTTGCTTCTCAGGATTTCAGAGGCCAACAATATAGGTCCCTTGTGTCGGTTGCTGGCCCGTCGAAATGGGCCAGTGTCCGCACACAACCTGATCGAGCCATGGGTCAGCCACAATACCAACAAAAAAAGTATGCAACCAAAACAGAGTAACCAGCCTAGGGCCCCTATAAGTCCGCTCCACAAACAAGTCAGAATAAGTGGAGAGGCAAGGGCAAGGCAAAGAAGTCTGCTTTTGCCTCCCCCTTCCCCAAAGAGGCAATGGGGGGGAAGAGAGGCCATCCCTAGGGACATCTCACCTCTCCTGCAGTGCATACCTCTTCCTTTATATGTAGGTGCTCGATTGGCCCTCTTTTCAGAGGCCTGGTTGAACATCGCAGAAGATGGGTGGGTGGGTCCTTTATATTGTGAAGGATGGTTTATGTCTACGCTTCACAGAACTTCCTCCTCATTCAAGGACACCCATCTTCTTCCATCAATCAAACATATTAAAATGAAAGGATGAAGTGCACAGCCTTCTTCAGAAGGGTGCAATAGAGAGGGTTCAGAACATCCAGTCACCAACTTTCTACTCCCAGATATTTCTGGTCCCCAAAAAGGACAGAAAACTGAGGCTTATTATTGACCTTTACCCCCCGAAACAAATTTCTGCTAGTGGAAACTTTCATGATGGAAACTGCAACTTCAGTTCAGAAAGCTATCAAATGGGCAGACTGGGCAGTTTCCATCGATCTTCAGGATGAGTACTTCCACATCCCGATTTGTCCTCCAAAAACTATTTCCGGATCTCAATCGGACAGGAAGTATTTCAATTCCGATCCATGCCATTCAGTCTAGCCTCAGCGCCCAGGGTCTTCACCAGAGTCATGAAAGTAATAGCTGCGCGCTTGAGGTACATGGGGATCCATTAATCGAGTATTTAGATGACTGGATGCTACACAGCAACGACAAACAGTCCCTATTATGTAACGTGACCCAATTTTGTTCTGTAGTGACTCAGCTGGGACTGATTTAAAACCTAGGGAAAATCTGAACTTATTCCTTCTCAGAATTTCATGCACATAGGAATGAATTTCCTTACCTCTTTTTCTGCCGGATTCGCGTTCCCCCAGAGAGGATGCACAAAATATGTAACTTTTAAAAATGTTACAGACCAAAACTTCATTGTTGGCTTGTCTGTACCTCTCTCTTCTGGGAACCTTGAATTCTGCAGCAGATCTGGTATCCCTAGGGAGACTCTAGGGAGACTTCATTTATGTCCTCTTCAGTTTCACCTGTTCGGGGTTTGGAAACCCCACAAGGATGCACTAACCATTCAAATTTCTCTAGGGTTGGCATTTCAGTACCACCTCAGGTGGTGGTGCATTCAAGCCAAGATTCTGAAGGGAGTTCCCCTGCATGCCCCAGAACCCCACTTCTATCTGTATACTGATGTGTCAGATTTAGGTTTGGGGGCTCATTGAGAGCCAGAGGGAGTACTTCTCTACTGCCATTGTTCACAGGAAGACAGTCTCCTCCACATCAACAATTTAGAAATGAAAGCCATGTTCTTCACCCTAAAAGGGTGTATAGAACACATCAAAGGGTATTGCATCTTGGTCTCCTTCGATAACACATCAGTGGTTGCATACCTCAGATGACAAGGAGGTACTGATGCTCCTCTCTGCGTGGAAGTCTGAAACCTTCAACGTTGGGCAGAGTCAGAAGGATTACACTCAGAGTTTGTCATATTCCATGGAAGAAAAACATTCTTGATGATAGTCTGTCCAGAACAGGCAAGGTAGTCCTTACAGAATGGTCTCTACATAAAGTAGTTGCAGAGTCTCTGTTCATTCTATGGGAGACACCTCTAGTTGATCTGTTTGCAATAAAACTCAACAAGAAGCTCCCATTTTATGTCTCCCCAGTTCCAGACCAAGCAGCCTGGGCAGTGGATGCTTTCAGCCTAAACTAGGATCGATTGTTTGCCTACACATTCTCACCCTTCCGGTTGATTCCACAAGTACTGCACAAGATCAGGACATGCACAGTACAGATCATCCTGATTGCACCTCTGTGACATCAAAGGTCTTGGTTCGACGACCTACTCAACATGTTGATCGACAAACCAAGGGTATTACCTCAGTGGGACAATCTTCTCTCACAACAGAGAGGTACGCTATTACACACCAATTCTCAGATTATCCATCTTCATGTTTGGCTCATCTCATGTGATCTATCTGCCAGGCAAAATTTTCAAGCAAAGTTACCAACTGCATTGTACAGGCCCAATGACATTCTACATCCAAGGTCTATAATGCAGAGTGGAAAATCTTCTGTGATTGGTGTGCTAGGAAAGGCATTAATCCTTGCTGACCCTCTCTTGCTGCAGTAGCAGATTTTCTTCTCTTCCTCTTTGAGGAGAGATCTTGTTCAGCCTCTACAGTCAAAGGTTATAGGGCTGCCCTTTCTAACACACTTTAATTTTCCAAAGGTCAATCCATTGGTTCAGATCCTCACTTATTGGATCTTATTAAGTATTTCGAGCTACAGAGACCAGTGTCTCACTTATTGACACCAAAATGGAACCTTTCATGTGTTTTGTGGGCATTGACAAAAACACCTTATGAACCTTTGAGTGTGGCATCTTTTGAAAATCTTACACTTAAAACCATTTTTGTTCTGGCCATTGTGTCAGCCCAGAGAAGAAATGAACTACATGCTTTATCAATTGAGGAAGAATGTTTACGATTCAGTTTCCTTGTTATGTCAGCCAGGTTTCCTTGCAAAGAACCAACTTCCATCAGTATTTCCATCCCCAATTGAAATCCCCAGTCTCAGTGGCATCTGTGCTGGGGATGATCAAGATAGACTTCTTTGCCCACTTAGGGCACATAGATTCTATTTAGCAACTTCTAAAAGGAGAAGGAAGGGTAGGAAAAGGCTTTTTCTCTCCTTAATAGGGTTTAGCTGATATTTCAGCATCCACTATCTCTTGATGGATTTTGCTCACCATCAAGAGAGCTTATGAGTCTCTCACAAAAAGAGATATATCATTCAAGAGGATAAAAGCCCATGAAGTCAGGGCTATTGCTACTTCCTGGGCATATTTCAATCACTCATCTTTAGATGATATTATGAAGGCTGTGCTTTGGCTCGCACACAACCTTCTCCTCCTTTTACCTTTGGTTGTAAGCAAACCAGAGCCAAGGTATTTTCTCTCTGGGTCCGATAGTCACTGCACAATCAGCGACCCAGGCTACTGCCACATACAACTGCAGTTGACTACTTGGACAATCCATCAGCCACCCTCCTTACTGACAAATTCAGCTTAAGAATAGTAACAGGTAAGTTTTTACTGACATTAAAATGTAGTTTTTGAGGGTGTAAAACTAATTTTAATTATATAATACTTACCTGTCCTATTAGATGCCCTCCTCCCACCCTGTGCTGACGTCCTTCATTAACCACACGTCCTGAAAAATAAAAAGGACGCACTATAGCGCACAGGTTGAGGACATAGATCAAACTGGGTTGATGCATGTGTTCAAAGAAATCTTTAGAACAGGGAGTTGGTGCATCTCACATGGACGAGGTCTTTCCATGTGGAAAGGTATAACTTAATAATAGTGACAGGTAAGTATTACATAATTAAAATTAGTTTTATCCCCCCCCCCAAAAAAAACTACATGTTTTTTAAATTTTCCAAAACATTCATTTATTACAAGTGTCTTCTACAGTGAGATGTCATGATAGTCCATCAACACATTGCTGTATGTCGGAATGAAATTGAGTTGAACATATTTCGACTTCAACGTTTCATGATGTCTAATGCCGGATTGATATCATTTGATCTGCATCTCTCTGTGATTCTGTTTCTTTCAGAAACGGTCAATCAACTTGTAGACCAACGGATATTGACAATCGACGGTTTGCTGGAATGAACGATGCCTAATTAATATGATCTTTAAGAAACCGATATTTGGAACTTATAAATTATCTCACTTTTGATTTCATGTCTACTTCTACTCTGTGTTCTTTTGTCTTTGCTCACTTTTGTCTGGGGATTTAAGCTGTGCTCTTTTGTCTGCGTGATTTTGTTGGCACGTTTTTGTCTTTGTGCGCTTTTGTCCTGCATGCTTTTGTTGGGTCAACATTAAATTGACCCTTGTTATGAAGAATGTTCATTGATTTTCTTATGTTCCATTCACTATGGACCTGTTATTAAATGTGATTATAGTGCTATGAAAGTATTATGAATCAGAACATATGAACAAATACAGAAGTTTTACAGAAGTTTTAAATTTTTCAATCTGTGTTCTTATTAAACATCGGCTGGTTAAATTTTTTTGCACTTTTGACGTTAAACCATCTACTTTGGTAACATTTTAACAGTTATTAATACATTTATGCACTGAGTTATATGTGTACTTTTAAGTTTTAGCTTGCAACTTTATAATCTAAGCGACACTTGCAAATCGTTAAGATTTATATAAAAACTGAGAGTTGTGAAAATTATATGATGTTGATATATCACTTTATTGATTAGAAATCACCAGCATCTTAAATACCACAAAACCTGACTTTTAGTAATTGTTTGATTTACAGGTTTGCAGAGTTGGAGCAATTTACTTCCCTTACTTTTCATCCCATTCAAGATGAAAAGTGTGATGTCATTATAGACAAGCCTACATATCTGATGAAGCTTGATGCTGGTATGATCTCGTGGTGTTTTTTTTTTGTTGTTCTTTTCATGCTGGTATGATCTCATGGTGTTTTTTTTTTTTGTTGTTCTTTTCATGCTGGTACGATCTCATGGTTTTTCTTTTTTTGTTGGTCTCTTCA
Source organism: Margaritifera margaritifera (assembly GCA_029931535.1). Classification (NCBI taxonomy): domain Eukaryota; kingdom Metazoa; phylum Mollusca; class Bivalvia; order Unionida; family Margaritiferidae; genus Margaritifera; species Margaritifera margaritifera. Next base: position 2,692,405 of record JAQPZY010001649.1, on the reverse strand, counting down.
TGCTGGTATGATCTCATGGTGTTTTTTTTTTGTTGTTGGTCTTTTCATGCTGGTGTGATCTCATTTTTTTTTTTTCGTTGGTCTTTTGATGCATTTATGATCTTGTGGGTTTTTTTTGTTTTTTTTGTTGGTCTTCTTGATTAAGATTACAAGTTCATAAAACATAATTGTTTAAATTCATACAATACCACTGAAACATAATCTTCAATTAGACTCTCACATGATTCCAGTTATGTTAATTACTTTGATTTTTCTGTCTATTTTAATTATATCCAATAAATAAAATATCTATATAATTGAGATCATCAATTAATATTCATGCACAGGCAATAAATGTAAACATGGCTGTCATGTAATTTACATGTCGTGGAATGTATTGGCCCCTAAAAAGTGTATAACATGTGTGCCTTTATGTTCACAGTGAATGAGTCTCACAGTCTAACAATCTACAAGATTTAAAACCTTTATTACCTGTACAGATAATACATTGTCAGTCCAAAACAGACACAGCTAGAGGAATAGTGAGCAAATTGTTCACATAAATATACCCCTGTATCTCCCGCATCCAACCCCTAACCCCATGATGGAAATGAGTCTATAGTAAAAAAGAAAAGTGCTTAGCTCTTCCAGAACAACAGTGTAGGTCCATTGATTGGTCAACATGCATATATTTTGATGATGACCATAATATATACTAGGTTTCACAGCAGTCCACAGAAAACTGGAGGAGGAGCCACATTCACACAATTATGTCATATACTGCATCTTGCTGTAAGTTGAAAAGGTCAATAACTCTTACAGAAATAATAGGAACACAAAGATTGTTAGTATTAAAATCTTTAGATGATAACCATAATATGTACCAAATTTCACAGTGATCCATTCAGATCTGCAACATGACTTGCATTCACATGATTCAGTCTTACATTGCATTCACATGATTCAGTCTTGCATTGCATTCACATGATTCAGTCTTACATTGCATTCACATGATTCAGTCTTACACTGCATTCACATGATTCAGTCTTACATTGCATTCACATGATTCAGTATTACATTGCCTTCACATGATTCAGTCTTACATTGCATTCACATGATTCAGTCTTACATTGCATTCACATGATTCAGTCCTACATTGCATTCATATGATTCAGTCTTACATTGCATTCACATGATTCAGTCTTACATTGCATTCACATGATTCAGTCTTACCTTGAATTCATGATTCAGTCTTACCTTGCATTCATATGATTCAGTCTTACATTGCATTCACATGATTCAGTCCTACATTGCATTCACATGATTCAGTTTTACATTGCATTCATATGATTCAGTCTTACCTTGCATTCATACGATTCAGTCTTACATTGCATTCATATGATTCAGTCTTACATTGCATTCACATGATTCACTCTTACTTTGCATTCATATGATTCCGTCTTACATTGCATTCACATGATTCAGTCTTACATTGCATTCACATGATTCAGTCTTACATTGCATTCATATGATTCAGTCTTAAATTGCATTCACATGATTCAGTCCTAGATTGCATCGATATGATTCAGTCTTACATTGCATTCACATGATTCAGTCTTGCATTGCATTCATATGATTCAGTCTTACATTGCATTCACATGATTCAGTCTTACATTGCATTCACATGATTCAGTCTTACCTTGAATTCATATGATTCAGTCTTACCTTGCATTCATATGATTCAGTCTTACCTTGCATTCATATGATTCAGTCTTACATTGCATTCACATGATTCAGTCTTACATTGCATTCACATGATTCAGTCTTACATTGCCTTCACATGATTCAGTCTTACATTGCATTCACATGATTCAGTCTTACATTGCATTCACATGATTCAGTCCTACATTGCATTCACATGATTCAGTCTTACATTGCATTCACATGATTCAGTCTTACATTGCATTCACATGATTCAGTCTTACCTTGAATTCATGATTCAGTCTTACCTTGCATTCATATGATTCAGTCTTACATTGCATTCACATGATTCAGTCCTACATTGCATTCACATGATTCCGTCTTACATTGCATTCACATGATTCAGTCTTAGCTTGAATTCATATGATTCAGTCTTACCTTGCATTCATATGATTCAGTCTTACCTTGCATTCATATGATTCAGTCTTACATTGCATTCATATGATTCAGTCTTACATTGCATTCACATGATTCAGTCTTACATTGCATTCACATGATTCTGTGTTACATTGCATTCATATGATTCAGTTTTAAATTGCATTCACATGATTCAGTCCTAGATTGCATTGATATGATTCAGTCTTACATTGCATTCATATGATTCAGTCTTACATTGCATTCACATGATTCAGTATTACTTTGCATTCATATGATTCCGTCTTACATTGCATTCACATGATTCAGTCTTACATTGCATTCACATGATTCAGTCTTACATTGCATTCACATGATTCAGTTTTACATTGCATTCACATGATTCTGTCTTACATTGCATTCACATGATTCAGTCTTACATTGAATTCATATGATTCAGTCTTACCTTGCATTCATATGATTCAGTCTTACATTGCATTCATATGATTAAGTCTTACATTGCATTCACATGATTCAGTCTTACATTGCATTCACATGATTCCGTCTTACCTTGCATTCATATGATTCAGTCTTACATTGCATTCACATGATTCAGTCCTACATTGCCTTCACATGATTCAGTCCAAGATTGCATTCATATCATTCAGTCTTAAATTGCATTCACATGATTCAGTCCTAGATTGCATGGATATGATTCAGTCTTACATTGCATTCACATGATTCAGTCTTACATTGCATTCACATGATTCAGTCTTACTTTGCATTCATATGATTCCGTCTTACATTGCATCCACATGATTCAGTCTTACATTGCATTCACATGATTCAGTCTTACACTGCATTCATATGATTCAGTCTTACATTGCATTCACATGATTCAGTCTTGCATTGCATTCACATGATTCAGTCTTACATTGCATTCACATGATTCAGTCCTACATTGCATTCATACAATTCAGTCCTAGATTGCATTCACGTGATTCAGTCTTACATAGAATTCACATGATTCAGTCTTACATTGCATTCATTTGATTCAGTCTTACATTGCATTCACATGATTCAGTCCTACATTGCCTTCACATGATTCAGTCTTACATTGCATTCACATGATTCAGTCTTACATTGCATTCATATGATTCAGTCTTAAATTGCATTCACATGATTCAGTCCTAGATTGCATTCATATGATCCAGTTTTACATTGCATTCACATGATTCAGTCTTACATTGCCTTCACATGATTCAGTCTTACATTGCATTCATATGATTCCGTCTTACATTGCATTCAGATGATTCAGTCTTACATTCCATTCACATGATTCAGTCTTACATTACATTCACATGATTCAGTCTTACATTGCATTCATATGATTCAGTCTTACATTACATTCATATGATTCAGTCTTACCTTGCATTCACATGATTCAGTCTTACATTGCATTCACATGATTCAGTCTTACATTGCATTCATATGATTCAGTCCTACATTGCATTCACATGATTCTGTCTTACATTGCATTCACATGATTCAGTCTTACATTCAATTCACATGATTCAGTCCTACATTACATTCACATGATTCAGTCCTAGATTGAATTCACATGATTCAGTCTCACATTGCATTCACATGATTCAGTTTTACATTGCATTCACATGATTCAGTCTTACATTGCATTCACATGATTCATTCTCACATTGCATTCACATGATTCAGTCTTACATTCCATTCACATGATTCAGTCCTACATTGCATTCATACAATTCAGTCCTACATTGCATTCACTTGATTCAGTCTTACATAGCATTCACATGATTCAGTCCTAGATTGCGTTCACATGATTCAGTCTTACATTGCATTCACATGATTCAGTCCTAGATTGCATTCACATGATTCAGTCTCACATTGCATTCACATGATTCAGTTTTACATTGCATTCACATGATTCAGTCTTACATTGCATTCACATGATTCAGTCTCACATTGCATTCACATGATTCAGTCTTACATTGCATTCACATGATTCAGTCCTACATTGCATTCATACAATTCAGTCTTACATTGCATTAACACAATTCAGTCCTACATTGCATTCACATGATTCAGTCTTACATTGCATTCACATGATTCAGTCCTAGATTGCATTCACATGATTCAGTCCTACATTGCATTCACATGATTCAGTCCTACATTGCATTCAGGTGAGGGGACCCAGGGTGGCCAAGTGGTCTAAGGCGCTCGCCTTTACAGATCACTAAAATCTCACCTCTGTCCGCGTGGGTTCGAGTCTCAGGCTCGGCCAATGTGGGTATGTGAGAAAGCTTGCCAGTAGCTTCCCGTGGGTTGGTGGTTCTTCCGGGGAATTTTCTCGGGTTCTTCCTCCACCAAAATATACTGGCCGCCATGTATAGCCTATCATGTGCTGAAAAATGGCGTTAAACCCATAACAACAACAACATTCAGTTGAGGGATAAAAAGGTTAATAACTATAACAAAAATTGAGAGCACATTGATTTGTTGATACAGCACTCCCTCATTATAACACTGTCCATGGGAGTAATAGAGGATACTACCTTATAGTGAGATAGCTTTATAAAGAAGTACATAATAAATATAATTCTACTACTGAATAATGAAATGGAATCCATGACCATACCAGCCTTATAACAGAAAATATTTTCCCCCTCCCACCATTTTAGACAAGAAATGGTTGTAAAAAAATAAATTTGTCACTGAAGGCCATGAATATAAATACATCACATTAACATTTGTATCATATATCTTTCTTGGCTTTTAGAATTGCAATAAAGTTACATTGGCATAAATTTGCACTATCAGTTTCAAGTGCTTTGTGTTTATAACATATATACAAAATTCAGCTTCAAATCAGTGTTACACTTGACTGTGTGCTCTAAGTTATTGAACCCCAGTCTTCTATTTCTCTCTCTCTCTCTCTCTCTCTCTCTCTCATGCAGTTGTTAAGTTTATACAGGTATCAAGGGTAAATCTAACTCAACTCTCTATCAGTTTTAGAAATATATGGTAGAGTGGTATCAATATTAACTACTAAAACAACGAAGCAGAGCAAGGTCTGACATCCACATGCAGTGACCTGCAGGGACAAATTGACTAGTCAAGAAGTTACAGTGTTTTTTTCGTTAGCTTTGAAATTGGTAGGCAGAACAATGTTGCATCACATAGTCAGTAAAGTTAATTGACAAGGTACTTCAGTATAAAGCTGGAGTAGTCGTGGGAAATTTAAGTATGATGCTACATCCTACAACAATAGTATCATCAATGGAACATTTGAGCCTTTATTGCCAAGGGTCTAATATTTTGTGAATGAATCACTTATGTTTCCCATTAAAGTTGATGTCATCTAAACATGATGTTTTTTTTTTCTCCTGTGCTCAAGGAATAGTCAGTACCATCCAAAATCAATCAAATGGTTTCAGATTATCTCAACAAAACCTGTGAATATTAACTGAAATATTCCAGCTGTTTTAAAAACAGTCTTGCCGTACCAATTTCTCACCTTTTTCATTAGTTGGTAGAGCATCGGATTTGTAATCCAAAGAATTGTGGGTTCAGTACCACCCAGGTCAGGCCATATCAACTGCCTCATTGTGTCCTTGGGAAAGGCACTTAGCTTACATTTTCTTGGCATGATATAGCCAATAATGTGCTGAAAGTGGTGTTAAAAATCAACCAACTAACCACACTTTCATTAGAGGGTAACAATGCAAATTGATGTTTTATATAATGCAAAACAAACTATGATTTTTGTACTTTCCCTATTCTTTCACATGTAATAGATCACCATAATGATTGATTTATCATGTCCAACACAGGTGCATATCATTATTGATGATATTTTGGGTTAGGTTCTTCCATACACTTACATTTATCTGCTGAAAGTTCTATGCAAAGGTAGCTTCTGATGATATTTGCTTGCATATCTACTTGAATAATATGACCAATTTTGAATTGTTTTGTAAATGTACATTTTACAACTGCTTTTTCTGGTTATTCTTGTTCTTTTGACTCCATTTCCTTTTTATATGCTTCGATCATCTCTTATCTGTGTCTGCTTCTAACTTGCCTCCCCCTTCCTAATTATCCCCTGCTGCTAAGGCAAGTGGACCTAGTTGTCCTCAGCTGCTAAGGCAAGTGAATACTGAAAGAGTCTCCATCCACCAATCTATCTCCCTGTCAGTCCAGCTATACTTTTGTCCATTGGAAGCCATGTAGCTCAACTGGTAGAGCATCAGGCATGTAATACAAGGGTGGTGGCTTTGATACCCACCCAGGTCTGCTGCCTTGGTTTATCATTGGGAAGGGCACTTAGCTCCCATTTCCTCTGCATGATATAGCCAATAATGTCCTCAAAGTGCCTTTAAAAACCAACGAAGCAAATAAGCTTGCCATCCGTTCACATAAACCAACCAAGCAAATAAGCTTCCATCCATCCACATAAACCAACCAAACAAATAAGCTTCCATCTGTCCACATAAACCAACCAAGCAAATAAGCTTCCATCCGTCCACATTATCATCACTTTGGCATTCACATTGATTATTAGATTTGAACCAGATCTGATGTGGATCTTTCATGTCAACAAGAACTTCGATGAGTTCAAGGATGAGTACATTAATTGCATATTTCTCGAGAGTTATGGTCCTTGATGCCCTCGATTATCTTAGTATAGGCATTACTAATGCGCAACACTGTGCACACTAACTTCCACATTTATTCCGATTTGAGCAAATTGAAGACCTTACTCATCTTTGAAATTCCTCGATCACTTTAGAACTTTCATTACTTTTATTTCCTATTTCTAGCATTTTGCAATTGTTTATTTACCTTTAGCACTCTTTAAGTTCAGACCTTAGCATAGGCCTTTGTTTACATTCTGATATTCTGCAGCACTAAAATGTGAAAGATCTGGAAACTGTTATTGTGTATTTGAAAAGGGTTTTTCTATTGCAAGCAAATCTTGTTTACATTTATGATATTTATTGTTTCTAGGAGACCTCACTGCCTACAAAATTAGACACTTTGTGCATGTGATCCTGTTTGCTACACACCCCATTGTTCAACAATATTCATTAAATCCTTTTTATTAGCTCATGTGGCTAACAGCCAAGTGAGCTTATGGTATAGTACTGTGTAGGTCAACTGTCCACCAACATTTGCTTGTTACCTCTGGAAGCCAAGTTTTTGATCTGATTTTTATGAAACTTCAAGTGTATTCTTATGCCATCAAGATCTCAGACAAGTTTGATAAAGAGCAGGATCCAAACATACTAATGAGGTGATCTTGCATCTGATTGACTGAGCTTGTTACTACTCTGTAGACTCTATTTCTGACCTGAATTTGATTAAACATGGATATATGCTTATATCATCAACAGGGTTTGCACGATCTTGGAAAGTGCTTTTATTTGCGGGATTAACATGAAGAGTGTTAGAATCTATGGTTGGCTCGAAACAGTTCAGGAAAAGTGCTTGAAAATACTCATCTGTTCTTGGAAAGTGCTTGAATTATGAGACATAGATATTTCATTGAAAAACATTAAGTTACTTATATAAATATAGAGAAAAAAAATAAAGATCCATTAAAAAATTAAAGAAACCCAATCTTCCTATAATTTGACTTCTGTTTTGGGTCACTAACATATTCATTAAGACTTCCATTTGGGTTGTTTACATATTCAGCAAGACTTCCAATTGGGTTGCTTACATATTCAGTAAGACTTCCATTTGAGTTGCTTACATATTCAGTTAGACTTCCATTTGGGTTGCTTACATATTCAGTTAGACTTCCATTTGGGTTGCTTACATATTCAGTAAGACTTCCATTTGGGTTTCTTATATATTCATTAAGACTTCCATTTGGGTTTCTTACATATTCAGTAAGACTTCCATTTGGGTTGCTTACATATTCAGTAAGACTTCCATTTGGGTTTCTTACATATTCATTAAGACTTCCATTTGGGTTTCTTACATATTCAGTAAGACTTCCATTTGGGTTTCTTGCATATTCAGTAAGACTTCCATTTGTGTTTCTTACATATTCAGTAAGACTTCCATTTGGGTTTCTTACATATTCATTAAGACTTCCATTTGGGTTTCTTACATATTCAGTAAGACTTCCATTTGGGTTTCTTACATATTCATTAAGACTTCCATTTGGGTTTCTTACATATTCATTAAGACTTCCATTTGGGTTTCTTACATATTCATTAAGACTTCCATTTGGGTTTCTTACATATTCAGTAAGACTTCCATTTGAGTTGCTTACATATTCAGTAAGACTTCAATTTGGGTTTCTTACATATTCATTAAGACTTCTATTTGTTTTTCTTACATATTCAGTAAGACTTCCATTTGGGTTTCTTACATATTCAGTAAGACTTCCATTTGGGTTTCTTACATATTCATTAAGACTTCCATTTGGATTGCTTACATCAGTAAGACTACATTTTGGTTTCTTACATATTCAGTTAGACTTCCATTTGGGTTTATTAAATATTCAGTAAGACTTCCATTTGGGTTGCTTACATATTCATTAAGACTTCCATTTGGGTTTCTTACATATTCAGTAAGACTTCCATTTGGGTTTCTTACATATTCATTAAGACTTCCATTTGGGTTTCTTGCATATTCATTAAGACTTCCATTTGGGTTTCTTACATATTCATTAAGACTTCCATTTGGGTTTCTTACATATTCATTAGGACTTCCATTTGGGTTGCTTACATATTCATTAAGACTTCCATTTGGGTTTCTTACATATTCATTAAGACTTCCATTTGGGTTTCTTACATATTCATTAAGACTTCCATTTGGGTTTCTTAAATATTCATTAAGACTTCCATTTGGGTTTCTTACATATTCAGTTAGACTTCAAATTTGGGTTTCTTACATATTCATTAAGACTTCCATTTGGATTGCTTACATCAGTAAGACTACATTTGGGTTTCTTACATATTCAGTTAGACTTCCATTTGGGTTTCTTACATATTCAGTAAGACTTCCATTTGGGTTTCTTACATATTCATTAAGACTTCCATTTGGGTTTCTTACATATTCAGTAAGACTTCCATTTGGGTTTCTTACATATTCATTAAGACTTCCATTTGGGTTGCTTACATATTCATTAAGACTTCCATTTGGGTTTCTTACATATTCATTAAGACTTCCATTTGGGTTTCTTACATATTCATTAAGACTTCCATTTGGGTTTCTTAAATATTCATTAAGACTTCCATTTGGGTTTCTTACATATTCAGTTAGACTTCCATTTGGGTTTCTTACATATTCATTAAGACTTCCATTTGGATTGCTTACATCAGTAAGACTACATTTGGGTTTCTTACATATTCAGTTAGACTTCCATTTGGGTTTCTTACATATTCAGTAAGACTTCCATTTGGGTTTCTTACATATTCATTAAGACTTCCATTTGGGTTTCTTACATATTCAGTAAGACTTCCATTTGGGTTTCTTACATATTCATTAAGACTTCCATTTGGGTTTCTTACATATTTGTTAAGACTTCCATTTGGGTTTCTTACATATTCATTAAGACTTCCATTTGGGTTGCTTACATATTCATTAAGACTTCCATTTGCGTTTCTTACATATTCATTAAGACTTCCATTTGGGTTTCTTACATATTCAGTTAGACTTCCATTTGTGTTTCTTACATATTCAGTAAGACTTCCATTTGGGTTGCTTACATATTCATTAAGACTTCCATTTGGGTTTCTTACATATTCAGTAAGACTTCCATTTGGGTTTCTTACATATTCATTAAGACTTCCATTTGGGTTTCTTGCATATTCATTAAGACTTCCATTTGGGTTGCTTACATATTCATTAAGACTTCCATTTGGGTTTCTTACATATTCAGTAAGACTTCCATTTTGGTTTCTTACATATTCATTAAGACTTCCATTTGGGTTTCTTACATATTCAGTAAGACTTCCATTTGGGTTGCTTACATATTCAGTAAGACTACATTTTGGTTTCTTACATATTCAGTAAGACTTCCATTTGGGTTGCTTACATATTCAGTAAATGGTTGCTTACATATTCAGTAAGACTTAAATTTGGGTTTCTTACATATTCAGTAGGGATGAAATGATTCATCGATATATCGATACATCAATACTTTTGCCATATCGATACAAGAGGTGAAGAATCGATACAAAACGATACTTACCCTATATAAGTTACTTTAATCTTCAGCAGTCATGAATAATTATTAGTCATTTGCCTTTTTGTTCTTTAAACTGAAAATCGATATTGTATCGTATTGTAGACTGTGTATTGTGAATTGTATCTATATGTGGCACAGGTGTATCATTTTACCCCTAATATTCAGTAAGACTACCATTTGGGTTGCTTACATATTCAGTAAGACTTCCATTTGGGTTGCTTACATATTCAGTAAGACTTCCATTTGGGTTGCTTACATATTCATTAGTACTTAGACTCATTTAGGATTATAACCATCTCATGTTGTAAAATGAATTGATACTGTGTTCATTTGGATTGTAACCATCTCATGTTGTAAAATGAATTGATACTGTGTTCATTGGGATTGTAACCATCTCACATTGTAAAATGAATTGATGCTGTGTTGATTGGGATTGTAACCATCTCGTGTTGTAAAATGAATTGATACTGTGTTCATTGGGATTGTAACCATCTCACATTGTAAAATGAAATGATGCTGTGTTCATTGGGATTGTAACCATCTCATGTTATAAAATGAATTGATGCTGTGTTCTTTGGGATTGTAACCATCTCATATTGTAAAATGAATTGATGCTGTGTTCATTGGGATTGTAACCATTTCATGTTGTAAAATGAATTGATACTGTGTTCATTGGGATTGTAACCATCTCACATTGTAAAATGAATTGATGCTGTGTCCATTGGGATTGTATCCATCTCACTTTGTGAAATGAATTGATGCTGTATTTATTGGGATTGTAACCATCTCACATTGCAAAATGGATTGATGCTGTGTTCATTGGGATTTTAACCATCTCATGTTGTAAAATGAAGTGATACTGTGTTCATTGGGATTGTAACGATCTCACATTGTAAAATGAATTGATTCTGTGTTCATTGGGATTGTAACGATCTCACGTTGTAAAATGAATTAATGCTGTGTTCATTGGGATTGTAACCATATCATGTTGTAAAATGTATTAATGATGTGTTCATTTTGATTGTAACCATCTCATGTTGTAAAATTAATTGATACTGGTGTTCATTGGGCCGTTAAGGCTGATAAACAAAGGTTGGTCAAGTTCTCAGTGATGGGAAGATTATTTTGAAACAAGATTCTCATGGGCACTATACATGCTGTATAAATGGGTCAGGCCAAGTGATAAATTACGTACTATGTCTTGTGTTTGTTAAAATATCTTGGATTAACAGTAGCGCTGTAAGTCCCAAAGTTTTACTGATGGTGGGAACAATGCCATCTACTTACATCTTGATAAAAAATCTCAAAATGGTACTTTTCTGGCCCTGTTGCACCTGAAATTGCTCAAAATAAGTAAAACATTGATTAGAGTCTACACCAGTATTTTTTTATTTAGTTAAAATCGATGGAGAAATACCATAGTATACCATAGAACCATAGACCACAGAATATAAGATCACCGGGTTCTGACAACTTGGCTGAAATGTCAATGCATTTGACCTTAGCTGCAAAGTCCCCACCATCAGTATCACTAATAGCTTGTGTAGCTATGGTAACCTTAGCTAGATCAGTTAGTGAAGACGCTCTGAAGTCCCATGGCAAGGGTAAAAAGCCTGACAACAATGAAATAGCGACAATAGGACAAGGAGTCTGAAACTCTGCCAAAGGAGACTGCTAACTCCCACACTGATAGAGATGACATGACTACACCTCTACCTCAATGTCCCAAAGTACATTTAATTTCAGTTGCTTCTTCTAGGCCTAGTTTAAAAAATAATTTGTCCATGAAAAGTTTCTGAAAAGTGCTTGAATTTCCTGATGAAATATCTGTATGAACCATGATCAAGATCTTGGACAAGTTCGATAATGAGCTAGACCCATGCATATTAATGAGATGATCTTGCATCTGATTGGCTGAGCTTGTTACCACTCTGGAGGCTGTATTTTTGATCAGATTTTGATCAAAGTTGGAATATTTCCTTATATCATCAAAATCTTGGACAAGTTTAGTAATAGGCGAGACACACACATATTAGTGAAGTGATCTTGCATCTGATTGACTCAGCTTATTACCATTCTGGAAGCCATATTTCTACTCCAATTTTAATCAGTCTTGGAATATGGTCTTGTATCATCAAGCTTTTCGATGAGTTCACTAATTAGCAAAATCCATGCATATTGATGATTTGATCTTGCATCTGATTTAGCTTGTTACCACTCTGGAGGCCATATTTTCTGATCAGATTTTGATCAAACTTGGAATATAGGCTTATATGATCAAGATCTCACATGAGTTTGATAATGAGTGCAAACCATGCATAATAATGAGGTCTTCTTGCATCTGATTAGCTCACTTATTATCACTCAGTGACTGTATTTCTGATTTGATTTTGAATAAACTTGGTAAATATAAATAAATTATCATGATGTCCAATGAGTTTTATTATGAGCAAGATCTCCACATATTAATGAGAAAATAGTAATAATCTCAAATCATTTGTAATGTAACCAGTTTTTTTCCCCTTTAAAATACATGTCTTGTCTCTAAAGTAATGCAAGGAAAGTAACCATGATATTGATCATTGAGAATCACAAATGTGGGTTATACAGAGTTCTTCTGCTTGCAAAAATTATGCAAACTAGGTTTAAAAAACCCATAAATTTTAGAATATAAGATGCATTTATTTTAATTGAATACTTTATAAAAGTTAGCAAAATAATACATCTTAGGGATTAAAATGAATAATTTGTTATTTATAACTGAAGAAAAAGTATGAAATAGAAATATTGTTGGAGAAAATGTACAATTGTGGGTTAGTATAAACTATCCATGTGCATTGTTGTAATGGGGATCAGAACTTCTTTACACAATTTTAAATATTAAATAATTGTAGGTTGTTTTCTAATATTGATTTTGCTCCAATAAGAACATACATATTGTAAAAACCATGTCATAGTTTATAAATTTGTTTGCAGAGTATTATTTCTACAGTTTTTGCCACATTTGTAATTTTTCAATATTTGCAAGGAAGTTTGATGTGCTTGGTGAAATTGAGTTTGACTGTTGCTATTATTGCCATGTTAAAGTGCCTGGAAAATATGCCATTTTATTTTTATCATATATATTGTGGATTATTTTATGGCATTTCATGTATTAAATGCCATTACAAAATGTTTATAACATTTAAACAATTTTTTTTATAGCTTTCAATAAACATGCTTTTGTCCAGAAACACTTCAGATTTAATTACCAAGAGTCAAGAAACTTGTGGTCTTAACAAAAAATCTGTGAGTTATAACTTCAATTTCTGTGAAAGCTAGATGACTCTGTAGACCACAAATTAAAGCTTTATCTCGAAACTTCACTGTTAAATATCTTGGATGACTTCAGTTATGAGCAAGAGACTATGCATATTAATTATGCCTTTATCTTCAGAAAGAATTGTTATCAGGACATAGTAAAATTGGTAAAATCAACATGATATAAAACTTGGGAGATAGTTGACATAGGTTGTGTTCTTTTAGTACTACATACCTATGCCTGCTTAATGAAACGGTCAACTGTTAAGTAATAAAAACAAAATTAATAAATTTGTTCAAGAACTAATCTTTTTTTTTTCAGGAGTCAACCTGTTTCATCATTTCTGTGATTTTATCAACCTGTATATATCACAGCATGTAAACAACTCCATTTCAACAGATGTCAATATTATCATGTGGGATACAGTAAGTCTAAATTTACCCCCATATATTGTGTATAGGCGAATTTCCTAGTTGTTAAATTTCCCAGAATTTACTATTTGTGAGACTTCTCTGTACAATTTTAGCTCACTGGTCATTGACCAGAAGAGCTTATGGGGTGGCATGTGTTCCTTCATCCGTTGTCCATTGACCATCCATCTGTTAGCACAAGTTTGTTGTTGCTACTCCTCCTAAACTACTTGGAGAATTGCCATGAAACTTTACACACACATTCATCTTAAGGTCTAGTTGGTCTTACATGAAAATGGTACTGCTTAGACATCCAATATGGCCACCACAGTGGACATTTTGAAAATCATGTTATCACTGTTCCTCCTGAATTAGATGGTCATGTCAGCAAGGGGTTTTCACTAGAAGAAATTTTATGATGTCTAGTTGTTCCTAAATAAAAATAGTGCTGATTATACATCAAATATGGCCAACATGGCAGACATCTTGAAAATGTTGTCATTGCTACTCCTCATGAACAGAAAAGTATATCGAAGTGGGTTTTTTACCAGAAGACTTCTTATAATGTTTAGTTGCCCATAAATGAAAATGGTGTCATCCTGACATCCAGTTTGGTGACCATCTTGAAAATCTTGTTATCACTACTCCTCATGGATTTATGGTCATATCGACATGGGGTTTTCACCAAAAGACTTCTAATGATGTCTAGTTGGTCCTAAATAAAAACTGTGCTGATCTGACAGCATATTAATAAGGTAATCTTGTATATTATTGGCTAAGCTTGTTACAACTCTGGAGAATTCATTCCAATCAGATTTTTCTCCACCTTTTTATATAAGCTAATATTATAATTATGGTGGAGAGGTTTTTTATTGAGTGAGATCTGTGCATATTAATGAGATGCATTGCATCTAATTGGCTGAGCTTGTTACCTCACTAGATCTAGAGGTTATATTTCACATCAAGTTTCTATTAAACTCGGTAAATGGGTTTATATCATTATCATTTTGGATGACTCTGATTATGAGCAAGAGGGTGTGCATATTAATTATGCCTTTATCTTTAGAAAGAATTTGTATTAAGATATAGGAAAATAGGTAAAATCAACATGATATAAAGTTTGGGAAATTGTTTACATTGGTTGTTTTCTTGCAATACTACATACACCTGCATAGTGAAAAGGTCAGTTGTTAAGTTGTATGGGCCAGGTGAGTGACATCAGGTCTACTTGGGCCTCATGTTGAGCATATGTCACCCATTACAAAAACATGCGAACAATACTTATCTTTTGTTTAAGTTGCAATTTTGATTAGATCTTCCCAGAGTTAATGAATATTTCTTGCTCAAAATCAAAACAGGACTACAAACCAACAGTTTGAAAATTGAAATATTAAATAGTTTTAGTAAAAACTCCAAACAGGACTCCAAATCAGTTATTTTAGCTCACCTGGCCATAAGGCCAAGTGGGCTTGTAATATGGCCCTGCATTCATTGTGTGCTGTGCATCGTACATCATGTCCACATTTACTAAAAAATAGAAAAGTCACTTACTAAAAATGGAAAAATCTTTAAATGATTTCTCCAAACCACAGAACAGAATTTGACCACACTTGATAAAAAGAATCCTGGAATGAAGACATTTCAAATTTATACAAATGATTCCAATCCACCATCAAGTATGGCTGCTTTTCTATACATAGAAGAACCTTTAAACGACTTCTCCAAAACCTTTCAATTTGACCAAATTTGAGACAAAGCTTCCTGGGATAAAGGGCTTTCAGGTTTGTACAGCTCATGCTGATCTGCTATCAGACTGAGCCACAGTTACTAAAAATATACAAAAATGTAAATGACTTGTTCTCCATATCAGCTGAACAGAATTTGATCATATTTGACGGAAACCATCCTAGCATGAAGACCTTTCAAATTTTTATGAGTGATGCTGATCCACTGTCAAATATGACTGCCATTACTAAAAAAAAGAAAACTTTTAAATTGCATCTTCTCCAAAACAGTTGAATAGACTTTGACCAAACTTGAGAGAAAGCATCCTGGCTTGAAGACTATTCAAGTTTATATAATTGATGTCAGTCTGCCATCAGATACTAAAAATAGATAAAACTTTAAATGACTTTTTCTCCAAAACCACTGAACAGAATTTGACAAATCTTAATAGAAAGCATCCTAGCATGAAGACATTTATGGTCTGTACAACTGATGCTGATCTGCAGTCAAAAATGGCCATGATTATTAAAAAAAGAATTTGACCAAATTTTGACAGAAAGCATCATGGCATAAAGGGCTTTGAAGTTGGCACAACTGATGCTGATCTGCCATCAAATATGGCTACTGTTACTGAATTTGTTTGTAAACAACTCCAAAGCCTTTGAACTGAATATGATAATATTTGACAGAAACAATGCTGGCTTGAAGACCTTTCAAATTTGGTCACTTATAAATGACATATAGGTGCATGATTAGGATTTTATATGCAAATTAGGCATTTTACTTATAAATAAAATATACTTCACTCAAAAAATGAAATGTAAATCATTTACTTACTATACTTATGCATGATATAAGAGCGAGTTCCTGCTTAAAAGTAGCTCCCTCCCTGCCCCCCTCGACTGGAAGTTGTGTCTGTATATAAATACAAGTCATCAGTTTGATATAATGTATGTATGTAAATGGCTACCTCTAAGTTCTGACTTATAAAAATCTAATACATTTCCATTTAAATTACAATTTGTGAAATTATTCCATACCACAATTGAAACAGCTTGCTCAATATCAAAATTTGAAATAAAACAAAAAGTGATAGCCATAAACATAATTTATTCCCCAAGTAATAAATGCAGTTGTTTTTTCAAACATACATTTCGGGCAGAATCTATCATCAAGTAGGCCACTACAACCAAATTTGAAAGCAGGTTTCGACTCACGGGCGGCAGTGTAGATTTCTTTCAGAATTTAATGGCCATTCTACTTTAGCTGGTAATGGGAGACTCCCAAATTTAATTTTCAGCATGTTAACCCTAGAATATTTGTGTATACTGCATGATGCTTGAAAGCACAATGAGCAAACAAAACAAAACCACCATAGGGAACAAAATCAGCATAACATAATTCCATAATTGCAGACCGCCCTGATTTAAATTCTGGAAACTGGAGAGGAAGCATGGCTAAGCCTAAATTATGATAGCTTTCACCCTGGAAATCTTTCGGACTTCAGATTTTTGCTGCTGGAATGTCTTTTAGATGTCAAATAATTTTCAGTATTCAACAGTAAATTATTTTCTATGATTTAATTAGAATATACACAGTTGATTGTTTAGTGCCAAATAATATTATTGTAAATGAAATTATAGAAAATAAGTTATTGTTGGATACTGAAAAAGCCATTGTTCACAAGGTTAAAATCTGAAAATATTTTAAATAAAACATGATAAATTCTTTTTTTGTTTTTGTTGATACGACTCATTGAAACTGATAAAACTGGTGGGAACTTATGAATTTTGGAAAACATAATGGCACCTTTGTTGAACTTGGATTGCATTTTGCAGTAAACCTTGGACTTTGAGAATTTATTTTGCAGTAACTGTTAGTTAGAAAATGACGATGTCCATGAACTTACAGTTCACTTATACTCAATTAAAAAAGGCTTATACCACCTATAAATTACTTATATGTCACTTATAAGTGAAATGTTGGTGAAGCATGGATCAATATTGTTTTCACTTATACTGTACTTATGCAGACTAACATTTCACTTCATTACATATGCAAAGTATAAGTAACCTATAAGTCAAGCTTATATCACTTATAAGTTAGAATAAGTTATTTTCATAAGAGCAGTGCTGTAGGTTAAGAGAATTGATATATTTTAGTAGGTTACTTGAGTGTCTGAATTTGACAAAAAATATACTGTGAATTTTGTTGTCATTATATTCTTTTCTTCAGAGCTTCATGGCTTACAGAGACTTCTTTGAGGACACATGGCAGGCTTTCACAGATTACCCTGTTAAACCATTGAGCAGTTATGATGGAATGAGGGTACAAAAAAGAAGTTTAAAAAATACACTCCTATGACATAATACAATAGAAATTTGAATATTTAAGTGTTGCAGATGCAAAATTTTGGTTTTAGTATTTGGTTGTTTTGTGTTATGTATAATGTTCACATATTAAACTTTTGTCATACATATTTAACTTTGACCTTGATTGTTGGATGTAAACAAGTTGTTTACTTAGAATTCGAGGTCAGGGTTGCTTTTGTTACAATTATACTGGTTTTTCCACTATAATTACTGATATTTATCAGGTAAGCCACATGATTTTCTAGAAAATTCTGTGAGGTGTCCTGAGTTAATAAATATGAAGTTTGGTAAGTAGTATTTCATTCCTATGCTAACTATCAGTATTAAAGGAATATAGTTTAATAATCAGATGTTTATAGTTATGAAAATCAGAGCAAATTCAGAGAGGATTATTTATTTAAATATTCATTGGAAATACTAAAGTGCTCATAGATTTTAGGACTTTTGGGGATTAATACATGACTTTAGGATTTTTGTGAATTCATTCAAAGATATTCTGGATTACATCATCCAGGCATATCAGGACATTCAAGACACTGGCACATCATGACATTCAAGGCTATTGGAATTCATTCGGAACATTATATATTTTTTGGACTTGTGATTTGGACACTTAGGATTATTTGCACTTTAATTCATGTTATTGTAAGTGTCTTTTGAATGTTCACTTTAATTATCTAGAAATAAATTGCTTTTTGATTTTACTTACATTGTTAGTTTCAGTTTCTTTCTGTTACATATTTTTAGGCCATAGAGTCATAGCATTTGACTTTTAAAATTGAATGAGTCATTTACTGATACGGAGTATTCTGGTTATTGATGATATTTACATTTATAAGCCTTCAACATAGGTTATGGTCAACAAAAAAATGCCATTTTTGGCCAAATTTAGAACGGTTAGAACTGTTATTAATATGCACTTCAATTGAACACCGATGCCATATTCTAATGTGACGTGTATAATGTCTGTATCTTCAACATATTAAAATATCTTTTTGGTTTTCAATTAAAGCATTGACCAAGGATTGAAGAAAATCATAATTTCTTTGCCTGTAAATGAACATTTTTGAGTTTTGATGGGCAGATTTTTTGAAAAAATACTCCTAATCACAGGACCACTGTGCTGTTTTGGTTCATGGCGCAGTATAAGATTTTTTATATTAACCCTTTACCTCACATAAGTGCTTTTGGATGCCTGTACCACAGCCTACACAGTAGCAGACACTAACAGGCAAAGGGTTAAATAATGTGATAACACATTTAGGGATTACAAATGACAAATCAATGACGTAAAACAAAACAATAATGTCCAAGGCATCCAGTTGCTTTTCAGTGTTGTTTCACCACACTGTACTGCAGTTTCATTGAATAAAGTCAATACGTTTTCATCACTCCACCTAGATGGAAAGTCATATCATCATTGGGTTTTCACCAGAAGACATCTTGCGATGTCTAGTTCATAATAAATGAAAATAGTGCCGATCTAACAGCCAGTATGGCCACCATGGCAGCCATCTTAAAAATCTTGTTGCTGATCCTTCTAAATGGAAAATTATATTGACATTGGGTTTTCACCAGGAGACTAATTATTATATCTATTTGATCCTAAATGAAAATAGTACCGATGTGACCTCGAATATGGCTACCACAATGAACATATTGAAAGTTTTATCACTAATTCTCCTGAATGGATGGTCATATCAAGATGGGGTTTTCACCAAAAATATTCTTATGGTGTATAGTTTGTCATAAATGAAAATAGTGCCAATCTTACATCCAATATGGCTGCCACAGTGGCCAATTTGAAAATCTTATCACACAAGATTATCATAGATGGTTTCAATACTCGGCCATTAATGAGAAAAAATAGTCTTATCTTGAATTGTTGGAAAGTAGCATATCAGTCCCTTCAAGGAACTCTGGTTTTGTCTTTCAGAATCACCCCACACCCTCTCCTGCAACCTCATGTTCCATGAACAACTTATGTATTAACAGGATCAGTCCAGAGCACATTTTTGCACCATTGGCACTATAAAAAAGTCACTTGTTCCTTAGAAAAATCCTGCTGCACCATTGTGGTGCATAAAACTGTAAGTGACGCACTTCCAGTACTTGAATGTGATACAACTTAACTTTTTTTTTGAACGATACAGTTATCAATCGTTAAAGCATCAGTGAGACGCATATCAAAATACTATGTAATTGATACATGGCAATATGACACAAGCGAATTGCTCTCACTTTTACATGGCAAGAGGAGCTATTATATATGCAAGATCCGTAATCCAAAATAAAGAGAAGGCAAATGCCCATCACTGATTTGGTTGGTCTGAAGTTGGCAAGCTCATCGAGCAATTTATCCAAAGATGAATATACTGCTAATATAGCAGATTCCAAATAGATCACTTACATTGATCATGAAGCAGTTCACATTGAATCTGTTGAAATCTTGAGAATAAATTCCAACATGAATGGTCAACAAAACCCACATGGCTACACAAAGCAAGGAAAATACTTGACAGTATTCAAAACAAATCATTGTGATTAAATTGTAATACTTATACTAATGATAAGTATGATATTATACCAGTGATAAGTATGACAAAAATTTATCTTCATTTCATTATCTGAAACCTGTCAGTGATAATTTGGCTTAGAACAATCAACTTAAATTGTAATTCATTGCTCTGTCGTCAATAATAAGTTCTTTATTTTGGATTATGAAATAATATTGATTCATTCTTGCTGTATACAAAAAATAATACAGTATTCTGCATTTAGAGGAATAATTTATATTTTAAGCATAATTTTAGAGTACATTTATTATCTGATCCTCATGTAACCAGTAACCGAGTCATGAGGAAAAATTTGTGACCCCTTGTATAATCTTGATGGGCCAGTGGCCCCAACAGGCAGAATCCTGGATTGAACTCTGCATTAAGTTAAGTAATATAATTCTGCAAGAAATATTGAAAACTGTACGTCTTAAATTTACAGTTTATAAAAGCTAAGGCACATCTTTTAAGCTATATTGTAAAATATATGGCACTTATATCAAGTTGCCACTTTTGTAATACAATTCACTGGTACAGGGTTAAAGGTCAACTTTAAATACTTCCAGATGTATTATTGAAGATATCAAATAGCATCCAAATAAAAGATATGTAGAAATATAACTTAAATGAAACAATTGTATTAATATAAATAATTGAATTTGAAATATTTGCAACTTGTTAGGGATATTAATATGAAAACCTGCATGTTAGGGTAATGACCTTTGACCTCATACATTTCCTGTAAAAAGGTTTTGATCCATTTGTTAACTACTTATTTTATAGGTTCAGTACTGTGAATCACTTTAAATTTGTGAATATTAAATTTTGTGGTTTGGTTAAAAAATACAAATTTTGTGGATATAAAATTTTGTGGTTTGGTTAAAAAGTACAAATTTGTGGATGTAAAATTTTGTTGTTTGGTTAAAAAGTACATATTTGTGGGTATCAAATTTTGTTGTTTGGTTAAAAAGTACAAATTTGTGGATATCAAATTTTGTTGTTTGGTTAAAAAGTACATATTTGTGGGTATCAAATTTTGTTGTTTGGTTAAAAAGTACAAATTTGTGGATATCAGGTATTTTTGGCCCTTATTGTACACCCACCTTTGCTCTTTAAATATATCTATCAATATATCTATTTATCTATGTATGTATGTATTTATCTATCTGTGTCTATCCATCGATCTAATAAATGTGTTTCATTATATAGTATAATAATAATAATAATAATAATAATAATAATAATATAAATGCTTTATTTACAGACAGTAACTCAAGTAGTTATAACTATTCTCCCTTGAGGTCCTCTCTGCAATCTGCTTGTGTACAGTATATAGATAATTTAAGACAAGTTGAAAAAAATACTTATTTTGTATTTAACATGTAGTCAGAGCATTAATTTTTAAAAGCAGAGTGAGTATGATTGTTTTATATTTAAAAGGCAAGCAGTTCAAGACAAGAACCCCATAAAAACTAAAGGTCTTAAATTGCTGTATTTTAGATTTTGGTAGCAAGATAAATGCAGCAGTACATAATTAGATTGTATCTGGCTAAACATACCTTGTAGATATTGTGGTGCAGTTCCATTTTTATAGCTTTATATACTAAAACAGCTGTACTGTAATCAATTCTTGTGTCACTTTGCATCCAACTTAAATTTTTTAACAGGTATTGCAAAGGTGAATCAAAGGTTTATCTAGAATTATACACGATGCTCTTTTTTGGTAATTTTAAAATTCTGTCAAGGTCTTGTCTGGAGCAGTTTCTCCATACGTTAAGGCAATAATCTAGCATTGGTTGAATATATGCATTAAAATATAGGATTCTAAGATCAGGAGAGGTATTTCTTAATTTTGGTGAGCAGTGATATATTAGAAGAAAGCAATTTACATACATTAATAACATGTAAACCCCACTGAAAAAATATCAACATGAAAGCCAAGAAGTTTATGATTAGAAACATTTTCAATGGTTGTATTCTTAAGATTTAAGCCTCATTGCTTCTTGTCCTTGTGAGTCCATTTCTAATCTGTGGTTATTAAGAGGCACTTACTAGTCTTATTTTGATTTAGAACTATTTTGTTATTCATACACCATTTTTCAGTATGCTTCAGATCTTTTTTAACATATTATGAATGTTTGAAATAACAATTTAAAGATTTTATTTAATTTAGTACCTATTTTATTTGCAGCTTTGTATTAAGGATGTTGTTTTCCCTTTACTGCCCAGAATGAGATACGGCCTTTATTACAATATGCCCTTGGTAAGTTAGCTTCCTTGATAATAATGTCATTAAAAGCCATGTGGCATGTCTTGATAAGTTAGCTCCCTTGATTATAATGTCATTAAAAGCCTTGTGCCATGTGTTGTGTTCCTTGATAATAATGTCCTTGATAATAATGTCATTAAAAGTAATGTGGCATGTCTTGGTAAGTTAGCTTCCTTGATAATAATATCATTAAAAGTCATGTGGCATGTCTTGGTAAGTTAGCTTCCTTGATAATAATATCATTAAAAATCATGTGGCATGTCTTGGTAAGTTAGCTTCCTTGATAATAATATCATTAAAAGTCATGTGGCATGTCTTGGTAACTTGGCTTCCTTGATAATAATGTAATTAAAAGTCATTTGGCATGTCTTGGTAAGTTAGCTTCCTTGATAATAATGTCATTAAAAGCGATGTCTTGGTAAGTTAGCTTCCTTGATAATAATGTCATTAAAAGTCACATGGCATGTCTTGGTAACTTGGCTTCCTTGATAATAATGTCATTAAAAGTCATGTGTCATGTCTTGGTAAGTTAGCTTCCTTGATAATAATGTCATTAAAAGTCACGTGGCATGTCTTGGTAAGTTAGCTTCCTTGATAATAATATCATTAAAAGTCATATGGCATGTCTTGGTAAGTTAGCTTCCTTGATAATAATGTCATTAAAAGTCATGTGGCATGTCTTGGTAAGTTAGCTTCCTTGACAATAATGTCATTAAAAGCCATGTGGCATGTCTTGGTAAGTTAGCTTCCTTGATTATAATGTCATTAAAAGTCATATGGCATGTCATGGTAAGTTAGCTTCCTTGATAATAATGTCATTAAAAGTGATGTCTTGGTAAGTTAGCTTCCTTGATAACAATGTCATTAAAAGCCATGTAGCATGTCATGGTAAGTTAGCTTCCTTGATAATAATGTCATTAAAAGCGATGTCTTGGTAAGTTAGCTTCCTTGATAATAATGTCATTAAAAGTCACATGGCATGTCTTGGTAACTTGGCTTCCTTGATAATAATGTCATTAAAAGTCATGTGTCATGTCTTGGTAAGTTAGCTTCCTTGATAATAATGTCATTAAAAGTCACGTGGCATGTCTTGGTAAGTTAGCTTCCTTGATAATAATATCATTAAAAGTCATATGGCATGTCTTGGTAAGTTAGCTTCCTTGATAATAATGTCATTAAAAGTCATGTGGCATGTCTTGGTAAGTTAGCTTCCTTGACAATAATGTCATTAAAAGCCATGTGGCATGTCTTGGTAAGTTAGCTTCCTTGATTATAATGTCATTAAAAGTCATATGGCATGTCATGGTAAGTTAGCTTCCTTGATAATAATGTCATTAAAAGTGATGTCTTGGTAAGTTAGCTTCCTTGATAACAATGTCATTAAAAGCCATGTAGCATGTCATGGTAAGTTAGCTTCCTTGATAATAATGTCATTAAAAGCGATGTCTTGGTAAGTTAGCTTCCTTGATAATAATGTCATTAAAAGTGATGTCTTGGTAAGTTAGCTTCCTTGATAACAATGTCATTAAAAGCCATGTAGCATGTCATGGTAAGTTAGCTTCCTTGATAATAATGTCATTAAAAGCGATGTCTTGGTAAGTTAGCTTCCTTGATAACAATGTCATTTAAAGCCATGTAGCATGTCATGGTAAGTTGGCTTCCTTGATAATAATGTCATTAAAAGCCATGTAGCATGTCATGGTAAGTTAGCTTCCTTGATAACAATATCATTAAAAGCCATGTGGCATGTCTTGGTAAGTTGGCTTCCTTGATAATAATGTCATTAAAAGCCATGTCTTGGTAAGTTAGCTTCCTTGATAATAATGTCATTAAAAGCCATGTCTTGGTAAGTTAGCTTCCTTATAACAATGTCATTAAAAGCCACGTGGCACAGTGAATACTAAATATGTACAGTATATATGCTCAGTAAAGAATTACTGTAGCCGTCATCAACTCTTGTGTTGTGATTCTGTACAGGATTGGTTATCTTATCTAGCAATGGGTCATTGATACA
The DNA here is from genome assembly GCA_029931535.1 of Margaritifera margaritifera. Taxonomy (NCBI): domain Eukaryota; kingdom Metazoa; phylum Mollusca; class Bivalvia; order Unionida; family Margaritiferidae; genus Margaritifera; species Margaritifera margaritifera. The sequence goes on along the minus strand of JAQPZY010001649.1, from coordinate 2,667,420 downwards.
CTTAGTTCCACATCAACAAAGTACAAATTGGATTGACCATCCTTGGCTAGCTAAGACTAGATATTCTGGTGCCATGTGAAGATGCAACAGAATTCCCTCTGTTTAAAGCCCTGCCAAGCAAATTCATACTATTGTTGCTTATGCGATTGCTTAGGCATAGTTTATACACAGCAATAGGCGACCCATTCACTACCATTCCTGCAAATAGTCCGCATTAATATGCATGAGCTGTATTAATACATCACTCACCAGCCAATCAAAGCATTCCCAGCTGTCACGTGCAGCGTCTTTGTTCAATTGTTTTGTTTGGAGTGGAGAGCGACAGCACGCATATTTCTGTCGAATTGCGCTTCACACTTTTATTCGCGTGTGCATCTCTTGTTTATTTTCACAACATAAACTTTCTTTACCGGAGCTGCAATTCCCCGTTTGTTTCCTCTTCACATTCCGTGAATTCATCAGTAGTTATCGTTACCATTCGTTGGACACTCGAGGCCTTTCCTTTGTCTGAAAACAATGGTGTCACGCTCTTCGAGAGGTCGGAGGTCTATCCCATACGACTTGGACAATCCATTCAACTGGACTACTCTCCGTTTAAAACAGAAACTTGAATCGATAGGCATTAAAGTGTCTGCTATTCTCCCGAAGCACGCCTTAAGACAGTTATACATGGATAATGCCCCTTCCACCAGTTCACGGCCTGCTGATCGTTTGACGGGACAAGAGACGAACAACCCAACTCAATCGCAACCAAGCACAATTCAGTCTGAAGAAGAAGTTGTATCCCTCGATCCACATTCAAGTCCACGTCGACGTAGCCGTAGTGTGACAATTGTTCGTGATGATTCGGCAGAGGGAATCACTTTGGCGGAAGTCAGTGTAGCAGCAACAGCAGTGCGGTGCAATGTTCCGGAAGTAGGAACTAAATCCAACATGGCCGCCATAGATGTAAACACAGAGTCTAACGTCAATATAATGACCTCTATCCACTCCATTCAGCGTTCGATCATGGACCTCAATAACTCCATTACTCACATCCTGGCACGACAACAGGCGTCTTCTCCGGATTTATTCTTAGACGACTCAATACATCTCTCATTGCCGATAGTAGCCCAGCTTGCGACGCCAATCAATCGGCTGATGCAGTCACAGGGAGTTTCGCCGGAAATACTTCCAGCTATCGACATGGTATCCGAAATCCAGCGGAAGCAGATAATTTATGGTAAGCACGTCAATCTGGCCACTCTTTTGCTACCACACTTTGAATCGGATCTATCAAATCAAGATGACAAGGCTGGGAAGAATGATCCCCGGTTACTTAAGTGTCTTAGTATTAGTGAGTTCATAACGGCTTTCGGGAAGTTTAAAAGAATCATCTGTTCTGTTTACCCCAACAGACGCCATGAATTGGACATGTACGAGGCCGACATTATCAAAATTGCCAATGCCTATGGGGACATTCTACGACTATCACAATGTCTACTCCAGCCAGGCGGCAGTTGCCCTGTGTGATTACAAACTCAAAGTCAACTGGGCTCTGAGGGACCAGGCACCTCTTCAGCTATTGATTGGAGGCCGCAAAACAACAACATGCGACATCTGCAATTCTGTTACTCACCCAACCGACTTTTGCCCACAAAAAATGTTCACTGCCACACCCGTTGGTAACATGGCCAACAGAAGGCAAATGGATATTGACAAGTACAGCCGTCCTAGACAGATGGTTGAGGGAAAGGAACTTTGTAACAATTTCAATTCCAGACGGGGTTGCCACCGAACTACTTGCCAATTCTTACATACCTGCAATCAGTGCAGGGACAAAACGCATGGGGCGGCCACCTGCCCAAAGACCCCTTTGCACAGTTTTTCCAGCACTGGTACACGCAATGTCCATACCCATCGCAAATCAGTGCCAGACAAGACGAAACAAATCTGACCAACTTTCTCGCCACATGCTTCCACCCCCATTGACATCAACAGATTACAGCTTGAACTCCTTCATCATCCTGATCAGGACTTCGTTCAATATTTGTCTTACGGTCTGAAACATGGTTTCGACACTATGGTGCATAAAACTCGCTTGCCTACAAAAGAGTGCAAAAACTTGCTTTCTGCTACTAAACAACCCAATATTGTGGATCAGTTATTAGCAAAGGAATGTGCCAAAGGTTTCATGCTGGGCCCTTTTCCATCTCCACCATATCCAAATTACAGAGTTAGTCCGGTCGGTATCGCGGAAGGTAAATATTCAAAAAAGAAGAGACTTATCATTGACCTGTCATCTCCCCATGGTGACCTCGTTCATGCAAGCATCAATGAACTTATTGACAAAGAAAAATGCTCACTAAGCTACGTAAAGATCGATGATGCCATCCGAATCATTCAGAGTTATGGTAAGGGAGCTATTATGTGCAAAACTGACATTTCAGATGCTTTCAAACAGATTCCCATTGCGCCTTCGCAATGGCACTTGTTCTGCGTAAAATGGATAGGACACTATTACGTTTGTGTTCGCCTCCCCTTCGGGTCACGTTCAAGTCCAAAATTATTTGATACCTTGTCTGAGGCGATTTGTTGGAGAGCCAAACATAATTACATTGTTGACGTCATCTTGCACCTCCTTGACGACTTTCTTACAATAGATCCTCCTTCTGCATGTAGTGAGAGAACTATGGCTTTGTTGACTTTAATTTTCAACAGATTGAAGATTCCCATGGCTCCAAACAAGACCATTGGCCCTTGTACAGTTTTAGAATATTTGGTAATAATTCTGGACTCGGATCAAATGCAAGCACGTCTACCGTGGGATAAAGTGGAACGTATTGCGAACTACATAAAAACTTTCTTAACAAACGTAGTGTCCGCAAGCGAGAACTGCTCCAGTTACTTGGCCACTTAAATTATGCTGCCCATGTTATCCTACCAGGGCGTGCGTTTGTGTCATACCTCATTCGACTATCTACCAAAGTCAGGGAACTCCATCATTACGTACACTTTGATGCAAATTGCAAAGAATAACAATATATGTGGCACCGATTCCTGGCTACGTGGAATGGAGTTTCTATGTTTTCTTGACAATCAGTCCACAACATCGGACAAACTTGAATTATGCACAGATGCTTCATCCACGGTGGGGTATGGAGGTTACTTCAAAACCCACTGGTTTGCAGCTGCATGGTCTGATGATCTTAAAATGATTTTTTCTGTGGAGAATGATTTCTCTATGGCATTTAGGGAGTTGTACCCCATTGTTGTTGCTGCTATTATTTGGGGTGCAGAGTGGGCAGGCAAACACATAATATTTATATGTGATAATATGGCCACGGTGAATATACTTCTAAAGGGACGATCAAAATGTATGCATATAATGAAATTAATGCATAAACTTACATGGTGTGCGGCTTCTTGTAACTTTTATTTTTCTGCCAAACACATTCCTGGAGTTATCAACAATACAGCTGATGCCTTGTCCCGCCTTCAATTTCAGAAATTTCATGCACTGGCTCCGGACGCGGATCTGCAACCCAGCACATGCCCCCCACCCTCGGAAGTCTTGTGGACCTGGAATCAGAGGTAGAAATTTTGTGGAACCAGTCTTTAAGCCCTGCGACACAGATCGCCTACAACACTGCATTCAACGCTTTTAGGACCTTCATGCTGATGTGTGGCTTTGCCTCAACCATGCAACTTTTGCCAGCTATTACGGAGAACACCTTAATCTACTTTGCGACACATTGCAATAGAGTCCTCAACTTAAAGCATTCTACAATAAAATTGTACCTCTGTGGCATTAGGTTCAAGTATATGCAGGCTGGTTTGCAATCACCATTCACAACAGACAGAAATAATCTGCCTCGTCTTGCCACCATCCTCCGGGCCATCAAAAAAACCCAAGGTTCACCTGAAAAACTGCGCCAGCCTATTACATTCAATATCCTAACAAGCATTTGTACAATTCGGCGTGGAGGAGTATTTGACACACACACGGATTTGCTGTTATTCACTGTCTGCACAGTTGCTTTCTTTGGCTTTCTGACATGTGGGGAATTCACTGTTCGGGATTCCTTCAATCCAACCATTCATCTCTGTGTCGGCGATGTGCACTTCCACCTTGAAACTGCTTTTCTCAAGTTAAAATCGTCTAAAACCGACCCTTTCCATAAGGGCGTGACCGTTCAATTTCATGCCACAGGTCGCGCTATATGTCCATACACTGCTCTGAAGACTTTTATGCAATTCAGGAGACGTTCATCGCCCCTGCCATATGCACCGCTCTTCATTACGGCTACAGGTCAGGCATTGTCAAGAGTGGTGTTCCTTAATCACATGCAACTTCTCTACCGTAAGATGGGAATGGACACTAATCGATTCAGTGGCCATTCATTCCGTATAGGTGCAGCTACTTCAGCGGCAGCGGCTCGGCTGGAAGACCATATAATCAAAGTTCAGTGCCGGTGGTCTTCAGATTGTTACACAAGATACATTCGCACTCCTCACAGTGCTATCCGGGCAGCGCAGAGAGCCATGGCCATGGATGCGGATAGCAATACACAGCGACCCTGATCATGCTGCATTCAACATTCAAGGATAGGAGGTCTCCCATTCACGTTGTTCTTCCATCCTGGTTGTGTTTTTCTGGATCCAGTTCTACGGTGCTTTGCCATGTGATGCGATTGCGGTTGTTCCACTTTCCAAAGTAGTGCCTTGTGTTTCTATATTCATCGTATGTGTGGAGTTCTGCACGCGTGTGATACCGGTGTTCATTGTGTGGCATTTGTGGATATCCATCATCTTCGTTGCCATATGTGCTTTCAGTGCTTTCAGTTCATGGAGGTGTTAGTGCATTCTCAGGGTCTTCTTCTGCCCATTTCATGGATGTGATCATCTTGCTTCCTGCCTGAGTTGGATGTGATCATTGAATCGTTTCCATTCTCAATTTACCACGGATTCATCGTTGCCATCTTCCAAGATGTATCTTTCTCATCCTATGCCACCATCGTCCGACTCAGATTGGTACGCAATTATTTCACATAATGCTGCCCATACATGATCAGATGTCTTTGCAACACTGCAGTGTTTTCAGCACGCATGGAACCACTCTCAGCCATTCATTCGCACAAGACTTTAAATTTACAAATATCATAGACTTCTTGCAATTCAAGTGACTTTGTCTTGATAATTGCAATATTCAAGATTTGACATTTTCATACATCATAGACTTATTGCGGTTCATGTGTCTTTGTCTTCATAAGTTCGAGTCTGGTGTTGCAGTTGTAATACCAGTCTACTTATAGTAATTGCATGCTGTTTCTTGCCATTGTCGATTTATTTCTACATGTATGTATACCTTTCTTTTCCATTATTGTTGATATGCTACTGTTGTGTAAACAAACATTTTTTTTTTTTTTTTTTTCTTTTCATTGAACACTGAAGGCTTCCCCATCTTATTACATTCTTGGGGGACAACATCTGCTGCATGTATGTTCTCTTTGGGCATTTACTTCATTCCATTCCGTTTATTCACCCAAGAATCTAATGTCAGCGCTATATGGTGTATTCAAACTAAACCCATTGAGTGAAGTCCACACAGTTGCCGCTGTCATCCCAACCTTCGTTGGACAGCCCAGTCTTCGCTGGGCTCCTTCAGTTTCCGCTGAAGAAACTTTACTCAAGGGTTATCCATAACATTCTGTCAGGGAGTTTCACAGCCCAGCTGTGACCTCTGTACAACCACGTTGTGCCATTCAGTAACCGCTGAATCACTCACTGACAGAATGAACCAAAACAGTTTCATCAGTAGCAGCAGACAGTCCCCCTAGGCAAATATTATAATTATAAATAAAAACTTAACTGGATCTGTGTTTTGTTGTGTATAAATCACAAATAGTAGGTCCAGAATGAAAATGGTGTATTTCTGACCACCATATTTGCACTGTTATGAACAAATTTGAAAACCAGACCTATATGACATTGGGGTCAAGGCAGAGGTCACTACTTGAAATTTTGAAATTCATTGAGCTTTTTAACACAATAATTGGTGCATATCCAAATGAATTTTGATCAGACTTTGTATTTTGTTGTTTTTCAGCAAGTTGATAGCACTCTGACATTGATAACAGATCCAGGGTCTTGAATCGTTTTTTTTCCTTCATCTTTGATTGCTTGTGAGCATGATAGCACAAACAAGTATGAATGAATTTTTATAAAACCTAGTGGATATCTCTGAAGAATACATGGAATAATGCCAGTTCAGTAACTTGTTTGTTTGTTTTTTTTAAGAAAACGAATTAATAATTATGGATTAAACCAAACTTAGCATTTGGGTATATCTAAACAGTATTTGCGACGAGTTAAGTGATATCAAACACAAAGTCAAAGGGCACAGCAAAGATTTTTCTACTGTGCTTATCTTGTAAACATCTTAACTCAAACATACAAGAAAATATGTTTGTTACCAAATTTGGTATGTTGGAGTTTCTCAAGAATATTTCAGATGATTTCACAACACAGTATTTTTAAAAAAAATAACTGGAAGGAATAAATGGACTTATTGTGAACTCCTGCAAATTCTTTTTGGCTGGAGAAGCATCAGTCCCTTCATACATACATGGGACCCAAAAATCTTGGATTTTATGCACATGGTTCTTATATTTGGGTGGTCACTAGAGCAGGTTTGTCATTTTATTTCAAACATGTATATTCCACGTAATATGTATATTTTACCTAATCATTCATGTTTAACCAGTTTTAAATAGATAATTTATGTTTAACCAGTTTTACATTGGTAATTTTTGTTTAACCAGTTTTACATAGGTAATTTATGTTTAACCAGTCAGACATAGGTAATTTATGTTTAACCAGTTGACATAGGTAATTTATGTTTAACCAGTTTTACATAGGTAATTTACGTTTAACCAGTTTTACATGGGTAATTTATATTTAACCAGTTTTACATAGGTAATTTATGTTTAACCAGTTTTACATAGGTAATTTATGTTTAACCAGTCAGACATAGGTAATTTATGTTTAACCAGTTTTACATAGGTAATTTATGTTTAACCAGTCAGACATAGGTAATTTATGTTTAACCAGTTTTACATGGGTAATTTATGTTTAACCAGTTTGACATAAGTAATTTATGTTTAACCAGTTTTACATAGGTAATTTATGTTTAACCAGTTTTAAATGGGTAATTTATGTTTAACCAGTTTGACATAAGTAATTTATGTTTAACCAGTTTTACATAGGTAATTCATGTTTAACCAGTTTAATATAGGTAATTCATGTTTAACCAGTTTAATATAGGTAATTCATGTTTAACCAGTTTAATATAGGTAATTCATGTTTAACCAGTTTTATATAGGTAATTAATGTTTAACCAGTTTTATATAGGTAATTCATGTTTAACCAGTTTTATATAGGTAATTCATGTTTAACCAGTTTAATATAGGTAATTAATGTTTGACCAGTTTAACATGGGTAATTCATGTTTAACCAGTTTAATATAGGTAATTCATGTTTAACCAGTTTTATATAGGTAATTCATGTTTAACCAGTTTTATATAGGTAATTAATGTTTAACCAGTTTTATATAGGTAATTCATGTTTAACCAGTTTAATATAGGTAATTCATGTTTAACCAGTTTAATATAGGTAATTCATGTTTAACCAGTTTAATATAGGTAATTCATGTTTAACTAGTTTTATATAGGTAATTAATGTTTAACCAGTTTTATATAGGTAATTCATGTTTAACCAGTTTTATATAGGTAATTCATGTTTAACCAGTTTTATATAGGTAATTAATGTTTGACCAGTTTAACATGGGTAATTTATGTTCATATCCCAGGTTCCTGGTTGCAGTGGAAGCAGCATGGTCCGTGCATTCTCTCAGCATCTGATGCATCGACTTCATATTTCTCAGGAGGGACCAGTCGTAAGCACAGAATAATATTCTTCCCATATTTCAGTAAATTATCTGTAAACAACATTAGTGGAACATGTATAATATTGGGTGGCTCTGTATCATTGATACATCAATAATTTGCAATATTTTCTCAGGAGATAGTGTATCACAGTACAGATTCAAACAATGATACAGGACATTAGTTTAATAAATTATTGACTAAATGATATCAACTATCTGAAAATAAATATTTTCTTGTCATCTTTCTATCTCTTCGAATGAAATAAACAAGAAGGGCACTTAAACCATGTATAAAAACTGTTTGGTCTCCTTATACCTCATGTATTTACGCAATTAACTGCTACACACTTCTTAAATTTCACTGTATAAAGAACTTTAGTCTTTTACACCACAGCAGTTATGAAAGGTTTTTCAAATAATACTGTATGTACTTTTTTATTTTTTTTCAATAAATGAGTTTTTTCCACCTAGGTATTGTTTGCATCTGTATGTTTACCTTTTAGATTTTATTTAAAGTAACTTGCTTAAAGGTATATAATAAAAGTGTGTTTCGACAAATATGTTAAAAAAAGACAGAAAGTAAGGCAAAAACTCTATTATGGATGCACTTGTATTTTTTTAACTGTTTATTTACATATTTGATACCTGATACTTACAAAATGGCTGGAAATGCTTATAATTTGGATAGAACTTGGAATGTAATCTGTGTAAATAAATAATCTGTATAATTGCACTCAGTCAAAAAAGCCCATATTTCTTGAAATATTTTATTAGAAGAATTTGATTTTCAACTGAAATATTTAATCCATTGTAGATTTAATATTTGTTTTCAGAATTCATCACTGTTCACATAAACCTGAATTAAAGTTTGCATCAGTCTCATATTATTAATATCTATTGCTAAAGTTTCAGCGCATGTGACTGTAGACCCAAGTGAGCTTATGGTATGGCTGTGTGTCTATTGTGCTTGCATAATCTGTCAAATGTCCATCAACAATTGCTTCAAATTTGTACAAAGATTAGAATCTGTCTTTAAGTTTGACTGACATTGCTAAAAATAGAAAAACCTTTAAATGGTTTTTCTTCAGTAACAGCTCAACAGAACTAGACAATATTGACAGAGCATTCTGGCATAAAGGCCTTTCAAATCTGTATATTTGTTGCTGATCCGCCATCAAATATGGTCACTATTAACAAATATAGAAAAATCTTTAAATGATTTCTTCTAAAAAAAAAAATTAACAGAATTTAATCAGATTCAACAGAAAACATGCTGGCATGAAGGCCTTAAAAATGTATACAATGATGATGATATCCCATGAAATCAAAAACCTTTCAATAAATTCCTCTCAAAAACTGCTGAACAGAATTGAACCAAATTTGACAGAAATTTTACTGGCATACAGACCTTTCATTTTTATATGCCCTCTATAAGACATAATATCCAGTTTATGATGTTGTCAGGTCTAGAATATAAAATCAATTTCTTTGTAGCCAGAAGGATTAGTAGATTGAGAAATTTACTTGTCCCGCTGAATCTTCACTAGTTTTTCTTCACCAGCTGACTGGCGACAACTGTAAGTTTACTAACCATCAGACTGTTGAAATTATGTCTGGAAACTACTAGTCTGACAGGAAATTTACTAGCCTCAGGCTATTGAAATTATGTATGGAAACTACTAGTCTGACAGGAAATTTACTAACCATCAGACTATTGAAATTATGTATGGAAACTACTAGTCTGACAGGAAATTTACTAACCATCAGACTATTGAAATTATGTATGGAAACTACTAGTCTGACAGGAAATTTACTAACCATCAGACTATTGAAATTATGTATGGAAACTACTAGTCTGACAGGAAATTTACTAGCCTCAGGCTAGTAGACTACTGCTTATTTTTGAACCCTGTGTTGTCCATCCATTAATCTGTCCTTCTTTCTGTTCCCAAACAAAATATTGTTTCTGCACAATAACTTGACTTCTCCACCATATACCATTACCAAACTTTGTCAGAGGTCAAGGTTACATGGACTGAAAGAAGAAAACCTTTTTCTGTATAATAACTTGTATAACAGGTACCTTGACTAGATTTTGTAAATGGCTAGCATTTGATACAAGAAAGACACAAGTTGATTTTGGGGTCAGATCAAAGTGACTAAGGAGAAAACTGATTTCCATACAATGTCTTGAGTTCTTTATCACCTGCTTTGACTGAAATTTGTTGATGGCTTGCATTTTGAGACAAGGAAGACACCTATTCATGTTGGGGTCAAAGTGTCAAAAGTAAAGGTCACATGGACTGATAGAAGGAAAAACAAATATCGTAAGACTACTTAGGGTCTGTACTATGTGCCTTGAATAAACTTTGTAGATGGTTCACATTTGAGACAAGGAAGACACGTATTGATTTGGGGGTTAAAGGGTCAAAGGTCAAGTTTAGAGGGAATACAAGAAGGAAAACGGTTTACACAAAATGATTCAAGTCTAGTGCCATAAACCATGTCCAGACTTTGTGGATGACTTTCATTGAGACAAAAAAAGGCATATGTCAATTTTGGGGTCAATATGGCCATGGTTAAGGTCACAGACTGAAAGAAGAAAAATGATTTCTGCAAAATAACTCGAGTTCTGTGTGTTTTACCTTTACCAAATTTGGTGGCTGGCTTGCATTTAAGACCAGGATGATACCTATTGATTTCTGATTCAAACGGTCAAGTATTTGACCAATGAAATTGGGTTTTACATAAAAGAAATATTATAATACTAATTACCATATGGTGGGTGTAATGTGCTGTTTATAGTACTCTTGTGATGCAAATAAACCTGATCTGCCATTAGATGGGGATAAAAATAAAAAAAACTAGAGCAACCTTCAAACAAATTATTTCTATATTAATCAACAGAAGTTGAAGCTGTTCATGTATTCATTTATTGGGCACATGTCAGGTGAGTGATTTCATGCCCATTTAGGCTTCTTGTTTTAACACCTTAATCAAAATTACCATCCCCTTATCCTGTTCATATATTATTCACAATACATACTTTTTGTTTGATTTTAGAAACACTCAGTCAGGGTCACACTGTTGTCAAGAAATACAAAATACAGAAATATATTGAACCAGGATGAGGTATGTTGTGATATTGTATGGCATATGTAGTGTGGATGAGTCAGTGTTTGCAGTATCTTCCCTTTTTGAATGTCTCGGACTTAATGGTTAGATTTCTAGTATGAAGAAGTGATACATTTTATAACTGATAAGTCATTTTCCGAGTTTTATGATTTCAGGCACGATCACATGATAATCAATATCTCAAAAGCTATGACTGTGAAACTAGGTTTGGTCTTGAATAAAGCCAAATAAAATTAATTTCATGTTGTTTTTATTCTTTGATAAATAAAATTAACTTTTTTATCACAAGCATTTGTACACCCTCTTTATATGATAAATTGTTTTTGCCTAATTTCCTATTAAAGCAATTTTCAGATTAACTGATTTATTCTAAAACAATTTATTTATGATAACTGCATTATAACAATTTACTGATTGAAGTCAGATTGTGTACACAAATAAAACAGTCTTTGTAAAGAACAGAATTCTGTCGGTAAGAAATGCATATCATACATTTTTGGCAGTTAATTATCAGCAGGTTCAACTTAGATGTGGTATTTTACCCAGGATTAAAAGATATCATGGGAAGAAAAGCTGCATAGAGGGATCTCTCTGGTGGAAAAATGAGGTCTTTATTTATCCAACAGTTGTTAAATTCTGTCTTCAACTTAAGTCCTTAATCTTGTGATCCAGTTGGATTATCTTTACATAGGACATAAATCTTGCTAATCTAATTGTTTACAGACCAAGACTTCACTACAAATGTGAGCAGATTTTACCACGGCTTTAATCTAATTGTAGCTGCATTCAAGCAGAGTTGCTCCTTATCTGGATCTGATTGGCTGGTTTGCCTTGGTAACTTGACACTGGTTGACAGGTGAAGCCAGACACTTGATTGATCAACTGTTAATCTCAGTTTTCTTCAGATTGAGGCTAATTAGCCAACAGCTGCTTCTGTCATGAGATCAACTGATTGGTGTTTGGTTTTTCACACCAGTTGCCTATTGGTTTATTGCATGGTGCAAGAAAGTAGATAGCTAAACTCCACCTGAACTCCAGCTAAACTCAACCTGAACTCCACTTAATTGACCAAGTACAGCTAACACATAACATGTGCTACCTATATCTTTTTGCTCAACCAGCTGGTTTACAGACTAAGTGTAAATAATATTGGTGGAGTCAGAGCCAGATTATTTCAAGAAAACCACTTCTTGGGATGAGAAAACTTGTACTTTTGGAGTCAGATATGGGGCCGTACAGGAGCAAAGCTGGTGATCATCTGTTGTGCTGTCCTGGATTCTGCCATCAGAACATAGAGATAACAAAATTTTAGATGTATATATGCAAAATCAGTTCGTAACACACTCAGTCCCTGTCAGAGACAAATTCCTAACACTTATTGAACAAATTGGGAGGGGGATTGTTTAACTGTTTATTAAAGTAGGAAGGGTCACTAAGTTGATTAGATTTTTGCTTTTTCAGTTCCTGGCATTTGGGTTCAAAGGAATCTTTAGTCTTTATCCTACAAAATAAGGAAGATTGAACTAGCAAGAAACAATCATTTCTCATAAAGAACACGACCAGTATTCTCTGTCACATTACTATGATTGAACGCTTTCTTGTGGAGCTCTTAGTGTACAGATGAGGCCATCTGATGGACTTTGTGTTGAGTGCTGAATCATGTTGCCGCAGTCAAGATCTAGATTGCCTGTTGCCCATGAAATAAATTACTCTTCATTCATACCTTTTGCTATAGTGTACTTAAAAATAGAAATGTTTGAAAACTTCATTGTTATTGGTTTTATGAGAAATAAAGGCTATAAAGAAAGAAAAATTGAAGAGCAATCTTGATTGATCTTATCCCCCCCACCCCCACTCCACCATTTTATCATACAACAATAAGAGATGTATTAAATTGTTCACTTTCTTTTTTCCAGCTTGTTTCAGGATTGAAAACTGTTGGAGAGTTTGAAGTAAAATTAGTGGAGTATAATCTGTAAGTGAGAACTTAAAATTTTATTTTATTTTAATTTTCTGTTGAGCCTGTTTTTGTGGAAACCCAATATAGTGATCACTTTGGCATCAGTGCATGTGTATGTATGCCTGTCCACACCCTAGATTAACTTAGTTCAGTTAAAGGTGGCCTAGACAAAAAGGGGGTCTCTTGGGGATCTCTTATTTAGATTTAATAAATATCACAAAATTGACCTATTAGAGTTATTTGCTGATTTGTAGCTAGACAAAAAGGGGATCTCTTATTTAGATTTAATAAATATTACAAAGTTGATCTATTACAGTTATTTGCTGATTTGTATTTGTCATATCTAGCATATAGCAGCTTGCCCCTATGATATCAGCATCTGCACATATAAAAATATACATATATACACATCCTCACTGCATCACAATCTTTCTTCCTAGTTTCATAGGCAACAGTTTGGAGTGTATTCCTTAGCTCCTACCCCCAGGGGAGTGGGCTAAATGGGCTAACTTTGTACATGTACATTATTTATAATTTGATTGATTGTAGTTTACATGTTTACAGTGTATCCTTCTCAGGCTCCTTAATGGGCTCCATACAGTGTTTAAAGTAGGTCTCTGCCCAGCTATGATGTCACTGTCAGACGTGATGTTACTACCAGCCATTCTTATGCTAATAAGCTTGTAACTAATTTTAGATATGTCGTTCTATGCAGCCAATCAGATGACTGTGCAGAGACACATGATCAGACACTGAGTCATATTGTTTATATTCATAGAGAACTTTTTATGCCTGTAGAGATGCATATTTGATGTGGATGTTATATTTAGTTGTATGCCTGTAGAGATGCATTTTGATGTGGATGTTTTATTTAGTTAACACTATTTTGTATGCATGTAGTGATGCATTTTGATGTGGATGTTTTATTTAGTTAACATTATTTTGCAGACGTTTTTAAAGCTGAATGACTGTTAGGCAACGTATATTGTGAATTGGGTTCAGTAATGTTTTTTCCTTAAGATGACATCACATTCTTTTGAGTGTTCCATATTGGCTACTCATTGACCTTAGGCAAGACGGACATTCTTTAGACCTGTACCTTACAATATTAACAACCCAGCTAACTAGTTTCATGAAAAGTGGAGAGAAAAACTGTCAGTGAACAGGGAATGTATGTATGCTGAAGAATTATTTAAGGCAGCTTTACCTGGACATTACTAAGAATAGCTTACCATACAGGCCATTTCTAAAAATAGACTCAAAAAAAAGACATTGTGAGAAGGAGTAATTGGAAAATGATGACACTGTTACTGAGACATTTAATCAACACAACAGTGGAAACAGCGAGTCGAGTTCACTGAAATTAGCAACAACAACTGTTTCCCAATCAATGAAATTCCACAGTAAGTACCAATGATTCATTGGAACTACTTCACGAGGCAAATATTGAAGTACAAAAGCAGACCCAATACTGCAATTGGAGCACCTCATCGCTTTTCTACAAATTCCATCCCTGATATACTTCTATGGAGTGATACAGTGTAAAAAGAGGGAAATCGCTGGAAAATGGTGGAGCACACAGTCGCATGATAAAGCACACTAAGTAAAACAGAACCATGCCAATAGGATTATACTACCTTTATGACATTATTTGCACAAGTTCAGTAAAAGAAAGTGCTCAAGCGAATTCATACTAAAAAAAAGAAACTTTATAATGTTTCATCACAGATGAGTGATCATAATGAACAGATGGTGTGTGATGTGCACATAACATCATTTAGTAAACAAGACTTCTGGAATAACTTCCATATCTGCTGGGAATGAACTTAACATGGCCTTGTGTCAGTAATTGGGCACCTCACAAATCAGAGTGAGTACCCTACAAGCATCATTGACATGTTGATGGAAAATCAGGAGATGATGTTAGAGAAAGAAACTACATGCAGTACTTCTACCAATATCCAGTTAGAGATGTGAACTCGAGTACAACATTACCTGAAAATAACATACGACCATGATCAGAGGGAACAAATGGCATAGAAGTAAAAAGTTGACCCACATTGATGTCAGGCAAAACTATCTGTAACATCTTTTAACAGTAGTGGGTTTTATCATAAGAAATGCCCTCTTTGGACACGTGCATAATGCAAGATGACCACCATGAATGATCTCGCAACCAGCCATTGTACCACTACCTTGCACACAAACCAAGCTCCAGCTGGTAAAGAAAATGCAGCATGCATACATACAGATATACCTGGAGTCATGCCTCTTGATGAGTGTTACATCCTTATCACAAAGTAGGTCACTGTGACATTAGATACAGATATACCTGGAGTCATGAAACTTGGCAAGGAGATTCCTCTTGATGAGTGCTACATCCTCATCACAAAGTAGGTCACTGTGACATTAGATACAGATATACCTGGAGTCATGAAACTTTGCAAGGAGATGCCTCTTGATGAGTGCTACATCCTCATCACAAAGTAGTTTGCTGTGACATTACATACAGATATTCCTGGAGTCATGAAACTTGGCAAGGAGATTCCTTTTGATGAGTGCTACATCCTCATCACAAAGTAGGTCACTGTGACACATTTCATTCTGTATACATACTTTTATACCAGGAGTCATGACACTTGGTGGGGGATGTATCTTTGTGAGTACTACACCCTCATCACAAAAGTAGGTCACTGTGACCTATATTTTACACATCACAGACATTGTTTAAAAGTTGTTTTTTTAAACTTCATGCTAGAATTATTAAACTAGATGATTATATACATCTCTGTTAGTACCACACTGTCACTGTGATCTACATTTCACATTTTACTTGTTTAGGTAAAGTTTTTGCATTTAGCTCATGAGCATATAAAATTTTTTAGTGGTATATACATACTGTCCTATCAAGAATCATGAAACTTGATCAATGGATGCATCTGATTGCAGATGTTATTTTCCATGTTTACGTTCAAATTCCATATTATCAATAAAGTTCCTTTACTGGCATCCTACTAGTTCTTGTCAGCAACCAGTTCCCTTAATGGTTCTCAAAAAGCATTTTTTAATTTGTATTAATTATTGCACTACCTCAACCATTAATGTGTATCATATTAAGCTGAAAAGCAACAATCAACATCTATTTGCAAATGTGTTTAATATTCAAAAAGTCAGACCTGAATCGTAATGAATCCATCTGGTTTATTCATAAGGCAAACCTAAATTGTAATGAATCAATCTGGTTTATTCAAAAGTGGACCTGAATCATATTGAATTCATCTGGTTATTCATAAGGCAAACCTAAATTGTAATGAATCCATCTGGTTTATTCAAAAGTGGACCTGAATCATATTGAATCCATCTGGTTTATTCATAAGGCAAACCTAAATTGTAATGAATCCATCTGGTTTATTCATAAGTGGACCTGAATCGTATTGATTCCATCTGGTTTATTCAGAAGTGGACCTGAATCATAGTGAATCCATCTGGTTTATTCAAAAGTGGACCTGAATCATATTGAATCCATCTGGTTTATTCAAAAGTGGACCTGAATCATATTGAATCCATCTGGTTTATTCAAAAGTGGACCTGAATCATGTTGAATCCATCTGGTTTATTCAAAAGTGGACCTGAATCATGTTGAATCCATCTGGTTTATTCAAAAAGCGGACCTGAATAGTAAAGAATCCATCTGGTTTATTCAAAAGTGGACCTGAATCATATTGAATCCATCTGGTTTATTCAAAAGTGGACCTGAATCATATTGAATCCATCTGGTTTATTCAAAAAGTGGACCTGAATCATATTGAATCCATCTGGTTTATTCAAAAGTGGACCAGAATCATATTAAATCCATCTGGTTTATTCAAAAGTGGACCTGAATCATATTGAATCCATCTGGTTTATTCAAAAGTGGACCTGAATCATATTGAATCCATCTGGTTTATTCAAAAGTGGACCTGAATCATATTGAATCCATCTGGTTATTACTTTGCTAAGGGGAAGCATGCGCTCAATTTGCACGAGTACAATACAAGACAATAAGAGAAAATAATCTCTGACCATTATTTTATTATATGGGATGCTAAATAAACATGTAGACACATTTAAGAATTAAATTAGGCAATAAATTGTGTGTAGCAGTTGCATTTATTTCATGAATAATGTCAACACAGTGTTATTTTGAGATCCACCTGTGTGCAAACATTGGACAGCCATTGATGAAAGTTGTGATGTAATTTCTAGATCAATGATGCATCATGAAATGATTATTATTGCCAAGATATTAGGTATAAAAATGTAACTATCAAGATATTAGGTATAAAAATATAACTACAAAGATATTATTTATAAAAATGTAATTACCAAGATATTATTTATAAAAATGTAATTACCAAGATATTATTTATAAAAATGTAATTACCAAGATATTAGGTATAAAAATGTAATTACCAAGATATTAGGTATAAAAATATAACTACAAAGATATTATTTATAAAAATATAACTACCAAGATATTAGGTATAAACATATAACTACAAAGATATTATTTATAAAAATATAACTACAAAGATATTATTTATAAAAATATAACTACCAAGATATTATTTATAAAAATGTAATTACCAAGATATTAGGTATACAAATGTAATTACCAAGATATTAGGTATACAAATGTAATTACCAAGATATTATTTTAAAAAATGTAATTACCAAGATATTATTTATATAAATGTAATTACTAAGATATTATTTATAAAAATGTAATTACCAAGATATTATTTATAAAAATGTAATTACCAAGATATTATTTATAAAAATGTAATTACCAAGATATTATTTATAAAAATGTAACTACAAAGATGTTATTTATACAAATGTAACTACCAAGATATTATTTATACAAATGTAATTACCAAGATATTATTTATGCAAATGTAATTACCAAGATATTATTGATAAAAATGTAATTACCAAGATATTTTTTATACAAATGTAATTACCAAGATATTATTTATAAAAATGTAACTACCTAGATATTATTTATACAAATGTAATTACCAAGATATTATTTATACAAATGTAATTACCAAGATATTATTTATAAGAATGTAATTACCAAGATAGTATTTATAGAAATGTAATTACCAAGATATTATTTATACAAATGTAATTGCCAAGATATTATTTATAAGAATGTAATTACCAAGATATTATTTATAAAAATGTAATTACCAAGATATTATTTATACAAATGTAACTACCAAGATATTATTTATACAAATGTAACTACCAAGATATTATTTATACAAATGTAACTATAAAGATATTAGGTATACAGATGTAACTACTGAGTTATTAGATATACAAATGTAACATGTTATTAGGTACAAAAATATAACAGGAAATCACTTACTAGAATAAAACAAATCATTCAAATTAGTCATAAAGGTGTATAATGAGAAGTGGTTCAGTAGGGCAAGGCCCTCTGCTCCAATGAGTCTATTTTTAGAAATGGCCTGTATGGTAAGCTATTCTTGATAAAATGATTTATGCATTAGTTTTTAGCTCTACTGCTCATAGACCGGAAGAGCTTATGGAATGGCCTGTTTTCTGTCGTCCAACTTCCATTTGTCCGTTAGCACAAGTTTGTTATTCCTTCTTCTCCTAAGCTACTTGTAGCAATGCCATTAAACTTTACACACATATTCACCCCAACATATAGTTGGTCCTACATGAAAATGGTGCTGCTTAGACATCCAATATCGCCACCACAGCAGCCATCTTGAAAATCTTGTTATCGCTACACCTGATGAATGGATGGCCATATCAACATGGGGTTTTCACTAAAAGATTTCTTATGATGTCTTGTTGGTCCTAAATGAAAATGGTGCCAATCTGTTGTCCAATATGGCCACAACAGCACCATCTTGAAAATCTTGCTATTCATCCTGAACATAAAGTCATGTTGACATGGGATTTTCACCATAAGACTTCTTATGATATCTAGTTGGTCTTAAATGAAAATGGTTGTGCTTGGACATCCAGTAATTCTTGTTATTTCTATTCCTCCTGAATGGATGATCATATCAATGTAGGGGTTTCACTAAAAGACTTCTTTTGACGTCTAGTTGGTCCTAAATGAAAATGGTGCCAATCTGACTTCCAATATGGCCACCAGAGCAGCCATCTTGAAAATCTTATCGCTTCTCCTCCTGAACATAAATTCATATTGACATGGGCTTTTCACCAGAAGACTTCTTGTGATGTCTAATTGGTCCTAAATGAAAATGGTTCTGCTTGGACATCCATTATGGCCGCCACAGTGGCTTGAAAATCTCGTTATTGCAACTCCTCCTGAATGGATGGTCATATCAACATTGGTTTTGCAGTAAAAGATTTTTTATGATGTCTGCTTGGTTCTCAATGAAAATGGTGCTGATTTGAAGTCTAATATGGCCACCACTGCAGCCATCTTGAAAATCATGTTATTGCTGCTCCTCCGGAATGGTAAGTTATGTGGGCATTGGGTTTTCACCAGAAGACTTCTTATGTTGTTTATTTGGTGGTCATAAATGAAAATGCTGCCACTCGGATATCCAATGTGGCCATCTTGTAAATCTTGTTATTGGTACTCTACCTGAATAGATGGTTTTGTCACTAATTTGCCCAAATGGATGGTCACATCAACATGTGGCTTTCACCAAAAGTCTTCTAATTGTGTCTAGTTTGTCATAAATGAAAATGATGCCAATCTTACATCCAGTATGGCTGCCACAGTGACTGTGTTAAAAATCTTGTTGCCCAGGAATATCATAGATGGTTTCAACACTCAGCAGTTTGAAAGAAGAAATGGTTGTATCTTGATTTCATGGTAATTCTTTTCAGACAGTAGAGCATCAGTCCCTTTTGAGGGACTCTTATTTGTAGAGATAGTAGTAAGCTAATTTTATTCTTAAGGTATTGAAAATATACTGAAAACAGATTTTGAAAAATGAAATAATGTTTTTTTTTTTTACAAGAACTGGCAGGATGCCAGTATTGCTGAAGACAGACTGCAAACGGCAGTTGAATTTAATTAAATTTGGATACATTGATCAGTACATAAAGGTGTTGTTGACTTTGATATGACCCCTATTCTAACCATGTTCTTTATCAACTTGCCTTATCACACACACATTATCATTTAAAGAGTGCCTTAATGACAATGAATAGAGATGGTGATGTTGTAAAAAATGTCACCATTGAGAAATTTTACATCCTGATTAGGGTGAGTGGGAGTTTGAATTTAGGGTGATTTAGTAGTTTGAAGTTGTTCCCTTGTAAACTAATTCAGTTTTGCATACCGTATATACTTGTGTATAATCCGGGTCCAAATGCAAACAATATAGACCCTGATCATAATGCGCTGGCAGATCAGGGTCTGTGTTGTTTGTTCTACTGATTAGTTCTTAAAAACTCCATAGACCCAGATCTGCTGGTGCATTATGCAATGGCAGATCTGGGTCTATGCAGTTGGTATGGGATTATACGTGAGTATATGCATTAGTTTAAATTTAGCCTTGTTTGTTTCTTTTTCAAAATGATGCCAAACTCACTAGGTTAACAAATGAATATTCAAAAACCATTTTTCTTTTCGAAAATTTGCACAAATGTATGCTGATTTGAATGTGTGGTTATTTGTTTCCGCTTTTGTAATTACTGATGCATGAACTATGCTTGTCATACTGACTGTCACTTGAAGGTTACAAAAAGCCTATTACCCATTAAAATCTGGCTTCCAGGGGTGAACAATGATACCAGCTTCTGAAGCAGAGTTTAAGAACAATGTTTTTTAAAAATTCATGAATCTCTCATTCTAGTACCCATACTTTGATCTTATAGAAAAAAATGTTTTTATTCTTTTATGCCTTTTATGCCTTATCACAGAATGCATGTATTTATGTATGTTTGTATATGGTTTAACAGCATGTCAGCACAATACTGGCTATATAGTGCTGATTAAAAATTAAGTTCTAAAAATGTAAAGGTAAAAAATTGCAAAACAACTCAGACCTTGAGTTAGAAAAGGGGCCAACATTTTATTCTCAAGATTACTTTACTCTGAATTTATTTTCTGCTTGATAATTAATGTTTACAGTAGCTACTGGATGCATTCTGTTTCCCCATAGTGATCAAGGGCATCTCTTGTTTAAGTTAAATAAACATCACTAAGTTGACATATTAGTATTATTTGCTGATTTGTATTTGTCGTATCTGGCATATAGCAGCCCATTTGTCTTCATTATGATCAATTCATATTCTGATGATTACCATATATACTCCTGTGTAATGTGCACATATTGAAGATTGTAAACACAGATCTACTGACATGTAATGTGCACATACTGAAGATTGTAAAGACAGATCTACTGACATATAATGCGTACATACTGAAGATTGTAAACACAGATCTACTGACATATAATGCATACATACTGAAGATTGTAAACACAGATCTACTGACATGTAATGCGCACATACTGAAGATTGTAAACAGATCTACTGACATGTAATGTGCACATACTGAAGATTGTAAACACAGATCTACTGACATATAATGCATACATACTGAAGATTGTAAACACAGGTCTACTGACATGTAATGTGCACATACTGAAGATTGTAAACACACATCTACCGACATATAATGCGTACATACTGAAGATTGTAAACACAGATCAACTGACATGTAATTTGCACATACTGAAGATTGTAAACACAGATCTATTGACATATAATGCGTACATACTGAAGATTGTAAACAAAGATCTACTGACATGTAATGCATACATACTGAAGATTGTAAACAAAGATCTACTGACATGTAATGCGCACATACTGAAGATTGTAAACACAGATCTAGTGACATGTAATGCAAACATACTAAAGATTGTAAACACAGATCTACTGACATGTAATGCGCACATACTGAAGATTGTAAAGACAGATCTGCTAACATATAATGCGCACATACTGAAGATTGTAAAGACAGATCTGCTAACATATAATGCACACATACTGAAGATTGTAAAGACAGGTCTACTGACATGTAATGCACACATACTGAAGATTGTAAAAACAGATCTAGTGACATGTAATGCACACATACTGAAGATTGTAAAGACAGATCTGCTAACATATAATGCGCACATACTGAAGATTGTAAACAAAGATCTACTGACATGTAATGTACACATACTGAAGATTGTAAAAACAGATCTAGTGACATGTAATGCACACATACTGAAGATTGTAAAGACAGATCTACTGACATGTAATGCGCACATACTGAAGATTGTAAACACAGATCTAGTGACATGTAATGCACACATACTGAAGATTGTAAAGACAGATCTACTGACATATAATGCACACATACTGAAGATTGTAAAGATAAATCTGCTGACATGTAATGCAAACATACTGAAGATTGTAAAACACAGATCTGCTGACATGTAATGCACACATACTGAAGATTGTAAAACACAGATCTGCTGACATGTAATGCACACTAGGGGTGAAACGATACACCTGTGCCACGCATCGATATGATTCACGATACACAGCCTACGATATGATACATTATCGATACACGTATCAACTTGATAGTCTTTTCTTCTTTAGAAGGTCTGTCAGTGGTAGAATTGTGCTGTTTTATATGTGTTGACATGCTGGTTGTATTTCTAGTATGCAGATTACAGACAGACATAGATTTAGCATCTGTTCATATGCCATTTTCATCCTTGACAAGATAAAAAAAAGTACATCCAAACAGACTACATATTAGTTGTTAGTGATTTTAATTCAATCATTTAGGCCATTTGAGGCCACTCCATTTGATCGGATCCAGGACTCATCTTGGTAACCACACCCTTTTTTTACACTGCATGAATGCTTTTGAAACATCATATTATTCATTTCATGTCTTCACTTAAATTTGAAAGACATTACGGTGCTATCTTCAACACAGAAGAAATAGTGCAATTTCCACCCACAAGGAAACTCTTATCTAGAGCAAGTCCAGGTGTGGGAGCGGAGATGACTAACAACCAAAATGTATCACATTGTACTTCCTGCAGATGTAAAACAACTGCCATGGCCGTAGGCACTCGTTTCTGTTAATGACAAGGAAAACTATAGACAATGCCCACTTCCCTTCTATACAAAATTAACAAAAAAACACAAATTGCCAAACCTGCCACCTTGCTGATTCTGTGCTAATTTAATTTATCCTGTTGGCACATTTAGTCACCGATTACCTATATCAATGTAAAAGGAAAAATTCCAAACTTGTTCTCCATTTACGACTTTAGTAATTTACAGATCATTTAATAATTTTGAACGAAGTTTCTCTGTTGCTTTGTATCTACCTGGATTGAGTTTGGATTCCAATACTTCCGGTGTGTCACGCAGTGAATAAGCTGCAGTCAGTTCTGATTGGTGGTTATTGTTTACCCTGAACTACAACAAACAATAACCACCAATCAGAATTTAATGTAACATATTTCACTGAGTCACACACCGGAAGTGTAGCCTTTAAATTTGATCGATATAGACAAGATACGAAGTAACAGAGAAACTTCGCATAAAGTAGTTATTGAATGATTAGGAAAGTACTTAAATCATACATAGGGAACAAATTTGGAAAGTCGACTTTACGTTGATATATATTATGAGTGGCTGCATGAACATGCTGATGAGATAAAATAATTAGCATGTAATCTGCGAAAGGGGACGGGCACATTTTGAACCATGTAACCTTGTGTTAATTTGCAAAAGGTGAGTGGGTGTTTTCAAAAGTTTTTTTGTTTTTCTTTATTACTGACAAATATTAGTGCCTGTGATGCAATGGCCATCTCAGATAAATTCTTAGTTTAAAGAATAAAAAGGCAAACGACTAGTAATTATTCATGACTGCTGAAGATTAAAATAACTTATATAGGGTAAGTATCATTTTGTATCAATTCTTCACCTCTTGTATTGATACGTGTATCGATATGGCAAAAGTATCGATGCATTGATATATTGATAAATCATTTCACCCCTTATGCACACATACTGAAGATTGTAAAGACAGATATGCTGACATGTAATGCACACATACTGAAGATTGTAAACACAGATCTACTGACATCTAATGCACACATACTGAAAATTATAAAGATAGTAATGCAGACATACTGAAGATTGTAAAGATAGATCTGCTGACATGTAACGCACCAGCAGATCTTGGTTTACACCATTTGCCTGTGAATATAGTGTTTCTCTCATGATAAGCTCAGGAGTGGAGGCTGGGAAGCATGTGCATATCATCCAGCATGGGCTTATCATCCAGAATGGGCTTCTCGTCCATCACGGACTTATCATCCAGCATGGGCTTATCATCCAGCATGGGCTTCTCGTCCAGCATGGACTTATCATGCAGCATGGGCTTATAATCCAGCATGGGATTATCATGCAGCATGGGCTTATAATCCAGCATGGGATTATCATGCAGCATGGGATTATCATACAGCATGGGATTATCATACAGCATGAGCTTATCATACAGCATGAGCTTATCATACAGCATGGACTTATCATGCAGCATGGGCTTTTCATACAGCATGGGATTGTCAACAGATAAATATGGTATAAGCAGAATGAGCAGTACAGACCATTGATCTGCTAGTGCATGTTGCATCAACAGTACAGACCATTGATCTGCTAGTGCATATTGCATCAACAGTACAGACCATTGATCTGCTAGTGCATGTTGCATCAACAGTACAAACCATTGATCTGCTAGTGCACGTTGCATCAACAGTAGAGACCATTGATCTGCTAGTGCATATTGCATCAATAGTACAGACCATTGATCTGCTAGTGCATGTTGCATCAACAGTACAGACCATTGATCTACTAATGCATGTTGCATCAACATTACAGACCATTGATCTGCTAGTGCATGTTGCATCAACAGTACAGACCATTGCTCTGCTAGTGCATGTTGCATCAACAGTACAGACCATTGATCTGCTAGTGCATGTTGCATCAACAGTTCTTGCTCAACACTGTTTGCAGTTATGTTAGTACATTACATAGTTACGCAATATGATTAAAACTAATTTGTTGTTTCAAAGTGCTGATAGTCATCTACTAGTTTTCAATCAGGTTCAACAAAATTGTAGCAGTTGCCAATAAGAATCATAATATTTTCTTAAAATTGTTCATAATGGCAAAGTTTCATTTTCCTTTTACTCACAGGACCATGCCATTTCTGGAACAGATGAAGGTAAGATAATGTCTCGTAACTGCTTCATACTGTTCATTTTTGATGTTCATTTTTCACATACTGCTCATGATCAAGTGATAAAATTTGCTGCTTGGTTGCATCTCAGTAAGTGTTACAACCTTACTATAAATAATAATAATGTTTTTGTCTGTTTGTCTGTCTATCTATCAGTTATCCACATTTACATGTCCAGAGTAAAACTCCAAAACTGTTTAAGATATCTCTGTTAAATTTGTCACACATATTAGACTGGTGGTACAGATGTGCCTAATCTGCTATTCACAATTTTTCACTTTCATTTTAATATTTTCATCCATTTGTCTGCTCATCCATCTATTATCCACACTTTAGTTTCTGGGGCAAAACTCCAAAAACCATTTAAGGTATCTTTACAAAATTTGGTACAACTTTATTTGACTACTGGTGTATATGTGCCTTTTGCTATTCACAATTCCTCAGTTTCCAGTATTTTTAGCTTTACTGGTCATACCCAAGAAGAGTTCATGCGATGGCCTGACCAGTGTCTATCATCTGTCCATTTGCACAAGTTTGTTATATAATGCTTCTACACTTCTTGCAGGATTACCATGAAACTTGACATCTAATTGGCCTTGTTGATCCTAAATGAAAATGGTATTGATCTGACGTTCAGTATGGCCACCATGGCAACCATCTTGAAAATCTTATTGCTACTCCTTCTGAATGGATGATTGTATCAACATGGAGTTTTCACTTAAAAACATGTTATGATGTCTGTTTGATCCTAAATAAAAATAATGTCAATATAAAAACCATCATGGCATGGTAGTCATCTTGAAAATGTTATTGCTACTCTTCCTGAACAGATGGTCATATTGACAGAGTGTTTTCACTAAAAGACTTGTGATGTCTAGTTGATACTAAAGGAAAAATTGTGCTGATCTGACACTCAGTATGGCTGTTATTGTGGCCATCTTGAAAATCTTGTTATTGCTACAGTTCGTAACTGGATGGCAATAGCACCAAATAACTTCATATGATGTTGAGTTGGTTCTAGATGAAAATAGTGCCTATCTGACATCCAGTATGACTGCTGTGGTGGCCATCTTGAAAATCTTGTTATTACTCCACTCCTAAATGGATCACAATAGCAACATGTGAGTTTCCAGTAAAAAAACTTCTCTTGATGTCTAGTTGGTTTTAAATGGTGATGCTTTGACATCCAATCTTGAATGGATGTTAATTTGAACGTGGACTTTTCACTTAAGGACTTCTATGATATGTAGTTGGTCCTAAATCAGAATTAGTGTCAATTAAAAATCAAATGCAGCCACCATGGTGTCCAGTTTGAAACTTTTGTTATAGCTATGTTGCATGAACAGATAGTCCTAGTTAATTGGGGTTTTCGCAAAATGACTTCCTATGCTATGTAGTTGTCAGGTCAGGCTACACCTGCTACCATAATTCACAGTAGATGGTACTATCTGTGACTGTTGACCCAGAGGGGACAGCTACACCTGGCTCCCTCTGGAAAGTCCTCTCTGGCAGATCAGGTGGTCGAGCAGATATGCAATCCTCCCGGCTGTGAAGGTAGATTGCAAGAACTGTGTGGACAGCACAGGACCTCAGCTTAGGTGCAGTAGGACCTGATGGCCATCCACTGCATCCAGACTTGTCTCCAGATGTCTCGAGATTGTCGAGTCACTGGATTCAGACAGGTCTTAACAAGAGAGTGGGGGTGACTCTGCACAACTTTCCCTCACTTCCTTCACCAGATACCTTAAAGTCCTGTGGTGATGTGTGAGTGGCAAAGCAGCAGGTGTGGATACACTGGGAGCTGTAGCTACAGGCCTGCAAACAGGCAGCTCAGGGCATAGGGTCGCTTTTCACTGCACCGAAACAGCAGTGGAACTGAGCAGCCCTTTTTAGGATCACACTGCTCACCTCCATAGCATGAGGAAGGGGCTAGAAAAGTTGTCCTAAACATTGCCTGCTTCATCTTAACACTGGTCAGCATACCACAGCCGATGGGGATCCCAACTTAGCAGTCGTAAATCTAGCAAGAAGACAAAGGTGACACTACTCACCATCGGTGCATGGAATGTGTGCACACCAATAGACAGCTGATCAGCAGATAGACCAGAGAGAAGAACAGCTCTAGGTGGTTGAGAATGGGCCATATTCACCTTCCAGATAGCAGCCTTGAGTAAAAGTCATCTAGCTGAGAAAGGACAACTCATCGAAGTAGGACACGGCTACAACTTCTTCTGAAGTGGCGGAAGTAAAGGAGAGCAACGTGAAGCTGGTGTTGGGTTTGCCATCAAATCACAGCTAGTCAGCAAGCTCACAAATTTTCCAAAGGGAGTGAATGACAGACTAATGCAGATGAGACTTCCACTGTCTGGAAAAAGACGTGCAACTATCATCAGCGCTTATGCACCCACCATGACCAATCCCGATGTTATAAAGGACAAATTTTATGAAGCCCCGGAGTCTCTCATCGCAGAAGTACCAATAGCAGGCAAGCTTTTCACCCTTGGTGACTTCAGTGCAAGAGTTGGCACAGATCACCAGACATGGCCAGGTGTCATTGTCAAAAATAGTTTTGGCAATTGCACCACCAGGTTAATCCTACTGAGGAAATGTGCTGAACATGACCTCCTAAGCACCAACAGTCTTCCACCTGCCAATCCACAACAAGATGTCTTTGATGCACCCATGCTCCAAGCACTGGCATCTCATTGACTATATCATCATCAGGAGAAGAGACAGGCAGAATGTCCAAGTCATGAAGGCCATGAGAAGTGCAGAATATTGGACTGACCATAGGCTCATAGTCTCCAAGCTCAATATCCAGGTTCAGCCTAGCAGACAATCACAAGGCAAAATAGTGCCCAAAAAGCTCAGTGTCTCCAAATTGAAACAAGAGAATGTGAAACAGGCATTTGTCGAAGAACCATGCAGCCAACTGGAAATGATTGATGTGGACTCCAAGAATGTTGAGGAAAATTGGGCATCCTTCAGAAACTCTGTACTCGGCTCCATCCAAAACCCTCGGTCCCGCCACACACAAACATTAAGATTGGTTTTATGAGAACAATGCTGCCTAACGGAGACTACTGAGTGAGAAACATCAGCTATGAAAGGCCTGTTTAGAAGACAGCA
Organism: Margaritifera margaritifera; assembly: GCA_029931535.1. Classification (NCBI taxonomy): domain Eukaryota; kingdom Metazoa; phylum Mollusca; class Bivalvia; order Unionida; family Margaritiferidae; genus Margaritifera; species Margaritifera margaritifera. The sequence continues at coordinate 2,638,938 of JAQPZY010001649.1, read as the reverse complement.
CTTCATCATCTAAGAAGGCAGCCTTCAACAACATCAGGTGGACTATCCAATGCAAACTCAGAGAGTTGCAGGACTCAAGGCAGATGAGATTCAGTCCTACGCAGACAGGAATGAAATGAAGAACTTCTATGATACTTTGAAGACAATCCATGGGCCACAGTCATCACGAACATCTCCAATACTGAGTGCTGACAACACCACACTGCTCACTGACAAAGAAAAGCTACTACAGAGATAGGCAGAACACTTCAACAACATCCTCAATCTAAAATCATCTATCAGTGAGGAGGCAATTGATTGACTGCCCCACGTGGAAATAAATACATCACTTGCTAATCCTCTGCTGACTGAAACTGAGAAAGCAATTGGCCTGCTGTCAAATGGCAAAGCATCTAGAGTGGAAGCTGGAGGTTTGCACATGGTACAGAAACTGACTGAACTCTTTCAGACAATGTGGACTCAAGGAACTATACCCCAGGAGTACAAAGATGCAGCCATTGCCCACTTGTACAAGCAGAAAGGCAACAAACAATCCAGCAACGACTATAGCGGCATCTTCTTGCTGTCAATAGCTGGCAAAATCCTCACCAGAAATCTGCTAAATCGCCTTGTGCATCACTTTGATCATGGGCTCCTGCCTGAGAATCAGTGCAGATTCAGGAAAGGACAAGGGACCACAGACTTGGTGTTTGCAGCTCATCAATTCCAGGAGAAATGCCAGGAACAGATCCCAGCCTGTACATGACATTCATCAACCTGACAAAAGCCTTTGACACAGTCAGTCATGGGGGCCTCTGGAAGATCATGGCAAAATGTGGTTGCCCAGGGAAATTCATCATAATGGTTTGGCAATTCCATGATGGCAAGCTCACTCATGTCGTGGATGACAGTGAGTCATCTGAACCATTCCCAGTCACCAATGGAGTCAAGCAAAGCTGTGTGTTGGCCTAAACCCTCTTCAGTATGATGCTCTCTGTCATGCTTATTGATGCCTTCTGTCACTATGAACACTGGGACTAACATCAGATGCTGGACTGATGGCAAGCTCTTCAATCTGAGGAGAAATTCAGGCAAAGACTAAGAAACAGGAAGTGACTGTGCATGATCTACTGTTTACTGATGACTGTTCCTTGAATGCTAAATCTGAGTTGACCTGCAACAGAGTATGGACCATTTCTCTTCAGCTTGTGACAATTTTGGTCTCACAATCAGTAAAGCCTTACTTAGAGCCTACCATCACAGTAAATGGTCAAACCCTCCATGCAGTGGACAAATTCACCTATCTCAGCAGTACACTGTCACATACAGCCCACATTGATGATGAAACCAATGCCAGAATTGCTAAAGCAAGTGTGGCCTTTGGCAGACTACGTGCAAATGTGTGGGAGCACAGAAGCATCAGTCTACAAACAAAACTGAAGGTCTTCAAAGCCATTGTGTTGCCAACCCTGTTGTATGAATGCAAAGCCTGGACAGTTTACAGATGCCATGCCAAGAAGGTGAACCATTTTCATGTGGGCTGCCTGAGGAAACTGATGAGGATAAGATGACAGGACAGGGTCTCAGACTCTCAGGTTCTCATTCGGGCAGGCTTTCCAAGCATCCAAACTCAGCTGATGAAATCACAGTTGAGATGGGCAGGCCATATCACCAGAATGTCAGAAGAGCGACTACCAAAAATCTTCTGTGGTGAGCTGAAGGAGGGAAAGCAATATCAGGGTGGTCAGAAGAAACGCTTCAAAAATTCCCTCAAGTTATCCTTGAAACATTTCAACATTGGCTCTGAGTCTTGGGAGGATCTCGCACAGAATCGCTCCACCTAGCGCAGTCTCATCTATACTGGAGCTACAGACTTTGAACTGAGGAGAATTGCAGAGGCAGTGCAGAAGCACGAGCAACGTGAATCTCAGAACGTCTTCTATTGATCAAGCATCCCTAAGCAGCATCTCCTGTGCAGTGTGCCTCAGACATTTCAAAGCACAAATTGGCCTGATCAGCTACTCATGTACTCACAGAAACCAAACCAGTTAGTAATGTCATGGTCATCTTTGAACTTCAAGGATGAGCAACAACAGTTTGTCATAATTAAAAACTGTGGATTAGGCCTTTAATTGAGTGACAAAAGTGGCTATCTTGAAAAAAATGTTACATCTTCTTCTCCTGAATGGATAGTCATGGCAACTTGGGATTTTCACTAGAAGACTTTTATGATATCAAGTTAATTAGTAATTCAAACTTCCAACATGATCGCCCTGGTAACCATCTTGGCCCTGGTAACCATCTTGAAAATCTGTTATCACTTCTTCTCTTTAAGGGATGATCATATTGACATGGAGTTTTCACTAAAACACTTCTCGCAATATGTAGTTGGTCCTGAATGAAAATGATGCCAATATGACCTCCCAAAATTTAGCAACTCCCGTAACAGCTATTTCTCCTGAACTGATGACCATACCAACATTGAAAAACAAAACACACTTATTCTGTATTAAAATAATGCTGATCCAACCTCCAAAATGTCTGCCTTGAGGCTATCCTGAAATTTTTACATGGCTACTTCTCCTGAATGGATGATCATATCTCACCAAAACCCTCTAGCAGTATGTAGCTGGTTCTTAATGAAAATTGTGCTCCTCTGACCTTCAATATGGCACAGTAGCAGCCATCTCGAAAATCTTATTATGACTACTCCTCTTGCATAAATGACATAGTTTTTTAACTAAAACACTTCTTGGAATATTTAATTGGTTCAGAATGAAAATCATGCAGGTCTGACCACCAATGTATCCACACTTATTTGAAGAAGTTGTGAAAACCAGACCTAATTGACATTGGAGTCAAATTAAAGGTCATTGCTTGCAGTTTTGTACTTCACTGAGCTTATTATCACAGTGACTTCTTATCAAACCCAATTTGAGGATATATCAGAAAAATGTCTTGCATGACACCACTTCACTAACTTCAATTTTAGCTCTGCTGGACATAAACCACAAGAACTTCTGTGATGTCCTGTTGTCCATCATCCGTATATCTGTCATCCATCTAGTAGCACAAGTTTTGTATCGCTACTCCTCCTAAATTACTTGGAGGAGGATTGCCATGATACTTGACACACATATTCATCAAAGGTCCCTATGAAAATGGTACTGCTCAGACATGCAATCTGGCCACCATCTTGAAAATCTTGTTGTCTCTACTCCTCCTGAACAAATGGTCTTATTGTCATAGGGTTTTAACCAGTAGATGTCTTATGATGTCTAAATGGTCCTAAATGAAAATGGTGCCCATTGGATATAAAATAGGGCCATCTTGGTGGTTCATCCTGAAAATATTGTTATTTTTACTCTTCCTGAATTAATGCCTCTTATTATTTCATGCTGCCCCTAAATATAAATGGTGACTCTTGAACATCCAATAAGGCCATCATGGTGACCATCTTGAAAATCTTTTTATCACTACTCCTCTTGAACCCAAGAGGTCGTACCCAACATGGGTTTTTTACTAAAAGACTTCTTATGCTGTCTGTTTGGTCCTGAATGAAAATGATGCTGATCTGACATCCAATATGACTGCAATGGTGCCCATCTTAAAAACCTTCTTATCACTACTCCACCTGAATGAATGGTCACAGTGACATTGGGTTTTCACTAAAAGAATTCTTATGATGTCTGTTTGGTCCTGAGAGAAGATGGCTGACATCCAATATGGCTGCCATGGTGGCCATCTTGAAAACCTTATCACTACTTCTGAATGAATGGTCACGCCAACTTCTTATGATGACTGCTTGGTTCAAAACGAAAATGGTTCTGATCTGAATTCATATATGTAATGGCCATCCTGAAAATCTTGTTATCTCTAATACTCTTGAACTGATTGTTTCTGTTGACATGATTTCACTAAAAGACTGATGTTTTGATGGTACTAAATGATAATGGTACTGATCTGCCTTCCAGGATGGCCTCCAAATCTTGTCATTGCTACTTCTCCTAAACAAATGGCCACAGCAACATGGGGTTTTCAATTGAAGATTGATTGGTCCTAAATGAAGACAGTGTGGATCTGATAATCAATGTGACCACCATGGTGGCCATCTTCAAAACTTTTGTATTGCTACTTCTGTATTGTTAGTCATAGTGTCATGAGTTTTAACTAAAAGACTTCTTATGATATCTTCTCGGTCCTGTATGAAAATGGAGCCAATCAGACCTCCAATTTGATGACCATGGTAGCTATCTTAAAGTTTTTTTTATAACTGCTCATCCTGAATGGATGGTCATATCAAAATGAAGTTTCCATTATAAGACTTCTCAAAATGTTTTGTTGGTCCTAAATGAAAATGGTGCTGATATAACACCCAACATGGCTGCCATGGTGACGATGTTGAAAATCTTTTTATTGCTACTCTTCCTGAATGGATGATTGTAAATGACATGGATTTTTTCCTAAAAAACATGTGATGTCTAGTTGCTGCTAAATGTAAATGGTGCTGATCTGACCTGATATGGCCTACAAATCTTGTTATCAATACTTCTAAATAGATGCCATAGGGAATTGGAGTTTTCACATGAAGACTTCCTATGATATCTAGTTGATCCTAAATAAATATGGTGCTGATCAGACCTACATCTTGAAAATCATGTTATATCTACTTTTCCTTAATGGATTGTCAAAGTGACATGGGTTTTCACTGATAGACTTATTATGATTTGTAGTTGGTCCTAAATGAAAATGGTGCCAATCAAACCATCTTGAACATCTTTTGTTATAGCTACTTCTGATGAACAGATCGTCATTTAGACATGGGGCTTTCAATAAAGACTTGTTTTAATATCTTGTTGGTCCTAAGTAAATATGTTGCTGATCAGGCCTCCAACAGAATGGCCATGGTGGCCATCTTGAAACGTTTTTGAGGGATTGGGGTTGGGAGTCCTAGGGGCCAAAATTCTGCACTGTTTCCAAGAGCGAAAATGTGTACTTTTCACAAATTTTGGCTGAAAAATCCTGATTCTGAAATATTGCAAGTAGTAGTGACAAGCTTCATGAAACTATTTTTTCACATGATATTTTTTGTGTGCTGTATAATATAAAAATCAGAGTGTCTTGACCAAGCAGCCTTGACTGAACTTAGCTAAGAATTGTCTACTCTAATACCTTTGATCCAGACAGAGACAGCATAACATATTCCACTTGGAGTGATTGTGCAACATGAGATGCAAATATGATGTAAAATTAATAAGTTCAGTAAAAAATAGACTCATATTTTAGTGGTGCCAACATAAACCATAGTAGTGATCTTGAACACAAAACAGACTTCTGAACTCGTAGTACATGTACATGAAGCTTTTTTGATATTGAATGTGCACACAAAATTGGATTGTCTTTTTCTTTGTGAAACCCACACTTGCGCATAGACAAGTGAAATTTTATTTGACTTGTTTGTAAACATATGTCGATAACCTGATTAGATTTTCAGCTGACTAAGGCAATTTTCGTTTTTTCATAAATTTTGGAACTTAGACTTTTTTCGGTGAAAATGTTGTTAGCAGGGTGTGTAAAAACCACTTGACATAGACAAATGAAATTTCATGGGTATGTTTGTACGCTTATGTAGATGACCTTATTTCTTATCATGTCACAATTTCTTTATACATTTTGGAAATCCTTCAACTTTGACTTTTTGGAGCATTCGTAATTTACAAACTCAAACCAAATTCCATCAGAATATGACCGAGTTGTGGGTTTGTTATTGCATCATGCATTTTGTTTGCATGCATTAACTTTTGAAGAACTGCATCAAGAATTAAACCAAACTTTATATGGGCCTTATTATCGAGAAACTCTTGGTCAAGTTAAATTTTACCCGTTTTCTATCAAAGTTTGATTTATGACTTAAAAGTTTTTCCTTACATCTTGACATTGAGGTATCCATTTCAGCCAGAAACTAGTCTAGTTTCTTATGCAATAAATCAAGTGTAAATGATGTCAGATACATCAAGGAAGATTTGAAGAAGAAATAAGAATCATTTGAATACAAAATTTATTATTCATCTTTACTTTTTCAGATCAGCCACAACTCGGATATCTTTATTGGGATCCATGGTGCAGGACTGACACACTTGTTGTTTCAGCCTGACTGGGCTGTCATCTTTGAAATGTGAGTCTAAAAACCCTGGTATTTATTCCATAATAAGGTAGAACATAGTGTCTCTCTCATAGCTTTCTTTGTTAGTTTCATTTGTGTAGATTGTATCATATTTCCTTCATGTCTGAGTGAAAAAAAGAGATGTGAATTTTATCTGACCTGGCTGTAAGGCCATGTGAGCTTAGAGTATACCCTTTTTTCCATTGTCTGTCAACAATTGCTTTTTTCAACTTTTCTCAAAAACTACCAGATCAATTTCAACCAAACTTGGCACAGATCATCAAGGCATAGAGGCCTTTCAGGTTTATACAAATGATGCCAATTCACCACCATTACTAAAACTTTAAAACAGTTAAACAACTTCTGTTCCAGAACCACTGAACAGAGTATGATCAGATTTGACATAAAGCATCCTGGTATGAAGACCTTGCAAGTTTGTTCATATGATGCTGATACGCCATACAGTATAGCCACCCTTGCAAAAAATATAAAATCCTGTCAGTAAACTGCTATTTTCAACTTCTTTTTTTTAAAAAAACATCAGACCAATATGAGCCAAACTTGGCATGGAGCATCCTTGCATAAAGGCCTTTCAAATTTGTAGAAATGATGCTGATCCACAATCAAATATTGCTGCTGTTACTAAAAATAGAAAAACCTTTAAAAGACTTCTTCAAAACCTTTGAACAGAATTCTATCAAATTTGATAAAAAGCATCCTGGCATGACACCCTTTCAGATTTATACCGATGATGCTGATCTATCAAATATGGCCACTGTTATTATAAATAGAAAACCTTTAAATTACTTCTTCTCCAAACCACTGATTATAATTTGACCAAACTTGGCAGAAAGTGTCATGGCATGAAAACCTTTCAACTTTGTACAAATGGCACCAGTCTGTTATTTGGATATGGTCACCATTACTTAAAATGGAAAAACATTTGAACAACTTCTTGTCCAAAACTGCTGAACAGAATTTAACCAAATTTGACCAAAAGCATCCTTGCATAGAGGGCTTTCAGATTTTTATAAATCATGCTAATTCGGCTTCAAATGTGGCTGTCATTATTATAAATAGAGAAACCTCAAAATGACTTCACAAAAACCACTCAATAGAATTTAACCAAATGTGACAAAAAGAATCCTGGCATAGAGGGATTTCAAATTTGTACAAATGATGTTGATCCACCTTTAAATATGGCAACCATTACAAGGGTTCCATATAGGATGCACAATTGCAGAGATGCTGCCAGGGTGCATGAATTGCACACAATTTGTACGAATTTGCACACTTGGAAAGCAGTGATATGTGAGAACTCCTGCAAATTAGTTTAAAGTTGCGCATATAAAAATGTAATCAGTGCAGTATACAATTTTTATTTAACTGTTAACCCTTAAAGTCGCGACAAAAGATGTGCCGTCAGTAGGCTCTTGTAGTGCTTGTCCCGACATCTGTATTTTTTCAGGTGGGCAATTGTTTACAAATCTGAGTACTTCGGCTTGACATGAATGGTTGTTAAACTAAATTTGATTCGCACATTGGGCCCTGGAACATGCATTGTCATGTTTGAAACTTACCTTCATCAAGAAAGTTTTACAACTGCTTGTTTAAAATAAGCGCCACCTAGAAAACCCAAAATGGCTGACTCTCAACATGGTTCATCTTCAGATGACAATTTTGTTTGGCAAATACTGGCTGATGATAGCGATGATGACAGTGATTTTTAAAGTTTTGAAATATATAAAATTATTTGAGATCGGAAAGTGTTACCGGAAATACCAGTGAGTGACTTTTAACTCAAAAATAATGTTGAATACGAGTCAGATGTACATGCTGGATTGGTCAGCCCGAATTATGCGGTATTTCGAAATTAAATATTGAAAATGCAGAATACCAAGCCTAATTTAAATACATGCAATTTAAAAGTAGAGTGCAATTTTCATTCCTCAAACAATTCAACCCTGAGGGATGTTGTTCTACAAAAATATATGGCACTGTAAGGGTTAACATAAAAATTAAATAAATAAGAATCTAAAAAGAAATTAAAAAAAAGTAAGGATATTTATTTGATCAAAATACCTCTGAACAAGCTTACTGTGGCATTGATGGACTTAAAACCCTTATACAGCATTATGGAACATATAAGAAATCTGGAATAGTTGTTAGCAAATGACTGATTTAAGAAAGTGAAACTTTGACAGAGCTCCTGTTAGTGAAAAATCTTATTTTGGAGCAAAGATATCCAAGTGACAATACCTATGAGCTGTGGAAAATTGTACATAACAACCATAAAAACTGTTTCCCAACTTGTTCAAGCTGTCTTAGCTAGCTATGCATATGTCCCTTCAGAAAGCAGATTGTGAAAGAGAGTTCTCTGCACAGAACAATATTCATACAAATATAAGAACAGATTAATGTCAGAAACACTCAACAGTGTAATGCTTATAAAACTAGAGGAGACATCTTTTGAGGATTTTGATTTCATTAGAGCTCTAACAGAGTGGAGCAGGAAGTAAGAAAGAGTTGCTTATTTATGTGTTAGGTAAATATTGAACTATGGCCAATTCCACCTCCCCTTCTTTTTATTTCCTACTCCCCCTTTTTTTGGTGACAAGGGGGGAGCTCACCCTTTTAGATAAAATCCTGGCAGCATCTCTGCGATTTTGAAAATCCCACTAAAATGGGAAATTTCACTAAAAATTTTGTATCTCTGCAGGCTTAATGATGCAAAAAATTTAGTGTAAATTTTCATGAATCATGTGTGCTTTACTTCCAAGAAATGTAGAAATGGCCTATTTTACTCCTGTATATTGTTGCTATTGTATTGTAGAACAGTGGATGACATCATTGGTTCATGTGTGTCGCAAGCTGAATTCTGATTGGGTATTGCATGGCTTGGAGTCTGATTGCTTTATTCATCCTATACTTACTCTGATGCCTTTTTCTGTCATTTCAGTTGGTTGAAGAGCAATGGTAGCCAAGGAATCTGAATTTTGTTGAATGAACAGTTGATTTTCTTTAATGGAACAAATATGTCTAATTACATTCTGTTCAGTGTGATTAGACATATTCGTATCATTAAAGAAAATGCACTCTTAGTTCAACCAACTTCAGCATTCCTCAGCTACAATTGCTCATCAACCTACTGAAATGGCAGTCAAAAGAGTTTGAAAAGTGCAACAACTTGATTGTGATTGGATTTATCTCAATAAGGAAAAAGGCATCAGAGTAAGTGTAGTATGAATAAAGCAGTTATACTCTAAGCTGTATCTGTATCAATACGGGCTGCAAACTGTGTGAGATATTCTTGAAAATTCGCCGTCCAGTTCCACTGTTGAAGCAGTTTGAACAAAGCTACAGAGCACTCATTGTTATGACAGTAAGATGTCAACCCTTCTCCATCATACATATCAGGGTCGACATCTAACATTGTATGACTATATTCAACATAGACACTAAATGACAGTAATGTTGGCGCATCATGTGACAGCAGATCTTGGTATATGTTTTTGAAATTGAACTGTTCCTGTTCATGAAAAAATGGGGTACACGGTGAACCCTTAGATAAACTACAGGAGTTCAGAAAAAAAGAAATACCCATATCTACACTATAAATATACACAAGGAGTGCAAGCTTGACCCCACCCCTTCTCCCTATTCGACTGTTGTGTCATGTTTTTATCTTGCCTTAAATCACATGAAGATTGAAAACCCTACACATATCCATTCAGCGGACATCAACATAACTTTCAATCAACTTTTGTATTAAATCTAATCCGGCGAATCAGCCTTTATTGTCAGTATTATCCATAATGTCTTTCTACATGACTCCATCTGACAGAAGTAGTTTGCTTAAACTTTGCATTTTGCATATTCTTTCAGGCACTATTACCTTTAAAATCACTTAACTTGATGTGTAATTGCCTCAAGAGGTGTACTTCAGCCATCAGTGAAAACTATGTGACTGTGCCATATATATCAGTGTTCAGTGATTTGTGCTTACAATAGCATTAAGCTCAGTTTCTCTAGGTTAGGGTTTGCATTTAGCTTTGTTCTCTGATGCTTGCTTGCAGAATCATGTAACTTGGGATTAGAGGTGAAATGATTCATCGATATATCGATGCATCGATACTTTTGCCATATCGATACACGTATCGATACAAGAGGTGAAGAATATATACAAAATGATATCTACCCTATATAAGTTACTTTAATCTTCAGCAGTCATCAGTAATTATTAGTCGTTTGCCTTTTTATTCTTTAAACTGAGAATCGATAATGTATCATATTGTAGGCTGTGTATCGTGAATCGTATCGATACGTGGCACAGGTGTATCATTTCACCCCTACTTGGGATAGAAAGGCATCATAAAGACTACTACATCCTTCAGTCAGAGCTAGGTCAATGTGACCTATATTTCCCCATGATGATGACCTGCATTAATTTGTGCATTTAGCTTTTTATTTCACAGACACTGATGCCTGCAGAGGCTTGTAGCTTGGTATGTAGATGCATCCTGAAAACTACTGCACCCTAAATACAAAACTAGGTCAATGTGACCTATATTTCACTCTCTGGTGACCTGCATAAACCTTTGTGTTTAGCTCAGTTTCTTAGACACATGCCTGCAGAGTCATGTAACTTGGTATGTACTACACTCTTGAGTCAAATCTTTGCCACGATGACCTATATTTAGCACTAGTGTGGTCTGCATTAACCGTTGCATTTAACTCGGTTTCTTCATCACTATTACTGCAGAGTGATGTAACTTGATACATAGGCTGCATAATAAGAAGTACTACACCATTTAGACAAAATATAGCTTTGCAGTTTGGACATATCACCATTGGCAGTTTTCTTGCTGCAGTATGAATGTCATGTATATAGTGGTCACCTGCTCAACTTTGTCACTGTTAATCATCCCAAATGCAAATAGTGTTTTTAGATGAGGTTCAGGAATGTTTCAATGGGGTTAACAGGAAATTAATGCCTGGATGACTTATTCACTATATCAAGCATATCTACAAAAAATAATAATTCTGATTAGGGATTTGAACCATAATTATTAATACTAATTCTGTTTTCTCATGTTAAATTTTGCTCTCCTTCTGCCTTTCATCTCTCAAGTTGCTACAAAGACCACCTAATTAAAAAGGCCAATTGGACCAATCCCCAGAGTGACCACTGTAACATACAATTTAAAAGTTACTCAGAGCCTGCATTGTATTTCATTGCAAGGGCTATTCAATCATTCACTGTATATAATGACTTTACTCTTCAAAATGTAATTTGCCAAGGCCACATAGCTGCAAATATCCTGTAATAATAATAATAATAATAATAATAATAAAGTTATTATTTTCAGAGGGTATTTCAATTAGTTTACAAAATGTACTTTCTCTGATATGTATGAGTATTTATAGGCAAATATTTAAAAGATAAAATGTACAAATGTTTACAAATGACATGTACACAATGCTTTAAAATAAAGAAAGAAAAGTAGAAAACAATGAGGATATACTTATTAATAATATTCAAGCTGGGACAGAATTTTAGGGAGAAGTCACTTCTCCCCCAAGTGCCAAAATGGAAACGTTTGAACTCACAATGAAACTTATTTTGATTGCAAAAATAATTTCCTGTACACAATTATATTTCAACTGTGTTTATATATACATATGTGTGTGAGTGTGTTTGTGTGTGTATGTTTATATGCTTGTTAATGGCTGGCCAGATTAATTAATACAAACATTAATGTGAATTGTGTCATGCTTAATTATTTAAATGTCTCCAATGTCAATGTGTTTTATATGTGTCTCTCAGAATATTAAGCAAAATTTAATATTTTCTACATTTGTAAACCGTTACAACTAAATATAAAGAAATGAAATTATAAAAACATGAACACCAATAAAATCATAAAATACAACATCAAGAATAATGATCATATTTAGTCATCTTAGCAGGTATTTGTGCATTGAGTGTCTGGTCTCTCAAGACAGGTGGTCTTTCATAGCAGTGGTCTATCAAGACAGGTTTTACTGTTCCTATTAAATTAATTATGATTCAGCACTTTGTTGAATTTCGTTGGTTTTTCACTTTCCAAATTTTCATTAGCCTTTCATTTTGTAGCACACTATTCAGACAAGTTCGATCCTAACCAAATTGTTCATGAAATCTTGACAGTGGAAAAGTAAGGGTCATTATATTACCGTTATTTAAGAACAATTACCTAAACCCCATCAGAATTAAAAATGCAAGAAGGTTGTCTTCAATTACCTAAACCCCATCAAATTAAAAATGCAAGAAGGTTTTCTTCAATTACCTAAACTCCATCAAAATTAAAAATGCAAGAAGGTTGTCTTCAATTACCTAAACCCCATCAAAATTAAAAATGCAAGAAGGTTGTCTTACCTGATTGCAATATTCAATCAGATGACACAAATACTACGCTTTGATGAACCATAGCAAATTTCCTTTACAACTGCCAACCTTCAGGTTCCATTACAAATCCCTGAGTCAGTTAATAAGTCCTGATGTAAATCATTTGACCAAATACAGAAGGAAATGCAGCTTCACCTACTAACAACATGGTCCTACTCAATTGAAACATATGACAAGCTACTTGACAAACATGGCAACACTATCTAGATTCTATGCTCTTCCTGACGATTCATTGGAGAATTTTCTACCTTACAAAGTGACCCTTCACCAGTGCCAGAAAGTAAAATCTTTTAGTAAAAATGGATATGTAAAGTCTGTGAAAGTTTTTAAAGTTGGAGATGATCAGGTTTATATTTCTGCCAGAATATTTTGCAGTCAGCACAAGTCCAAGGAACTGTCGAGTACACATGACTGCAATCGTTGAGCAGAAAAATCACAGAAGCTTATTGTATATGTGTTGATCTTTAATTCTAAAATGTATTGAAGCCTGGGATTAAATTCATGCATTTACAGTTGAAAAGAGCCCCCACCCAGTTTATCTCTCTCTCTCTCTCTCTCTCTCTCTCTCTCTCTCTCTCTCTCTCTCTCTCATGATGGATTGATTGAATTTATTCCATTCTGTATCCTCAGTAGCACTGCATTTGTATTTAATGCATTTATTTGCTTTCTCTATTTATAGTAAAAGTGGCCTAATCTCAAAGCATACTATATACCAAACATTTGAATATTTACTTATGTATTCTTAAAGCTGTGTATAATGTATAAAGAAATATTACAGTAAAAACACTATTCAGTCCAGGTTGGCTGCCAGGGCAAGAGAAGAGATTCATTGTCATGGCACTAAACTTTTTATGTGCCGATTTGTCTGTTTGTTGTTGATCTCTAAACAACCTAACGGGTAAAAATATCTCTAATTGATTAGGTCAAAATGTCTTTTTAAAGGTTAATTTAAGTACATTTCTCTCTGCTGTTTTGAATGGACTGTTGATACATAAAAAATAAAAATTATATACAGATGGTAATTTCTGATGTATGTTGACGTAAAGCTGATCACGGGAATGACCACAAGCTCTGATCCACCTCAGGCATTTCTGCAAACTTCGAGAAGGTTTGGGAAATGGAATCATTTTCATGCTGCCAACAAGTCAGTCTGACTCTGGGTATTTACTGTTTGAGTTACAAATGCCCCAGGCACACCTTTTCACCATTGCCACAATTAAATGTGGTTTATCACAAGAATCAACCAAATAAATCCACCAATGTCAATATTTTGTTTCTAAATAATTATTGAAGGAAAACTGAGGATGACTACGCAGTTGGAGGGGTGTCACTTAAATGTGTGTTGATTGGTCAAGCATGCTAGCATGACTGGCAGTTTGCATCTGGTCAGTCATCTCGGCAGAAAAAAGCCACATATTTGTTGTGTCAACAGTATAAGTTCCTGAAAGTTATTAAAGCAGCATCACACTGTGAATACATGCAGAATTTCCTCCCGTAATTGTTCCAAGTCAGCTGAGAGGAGAGCACCTTTATCTTTGCCAAAGGCAGTAAAACAGTGTTAAGTCAGTCAGTTGAAAGCTAAAGTTTTGCTCCACTTAATCCGGTCACTTGAGCCAAGATATTGATGTGTCAAATTGACATTTTTCATATTCATTGATGAAAATAGTTGCTTCTTTCGCTGATTTTGATAAAGTTTCCATAACAGTGGACCAGAATAATTCATTTTGTAGGTTTGTAATTTTGACAGTTTTAGTCAAAACATACTGTAATAAGGGACAGTTCTATTTGCTTGCTTTGGAGTGGTAATATTCTGAAGATTCTGTGAATCTTCTTGATTAGACATCTTGTACAGAAGTTTAGATTTTCTCATAAATATCCTTTCCTGAATTGAGAGCATTCCTAGTAGGTCCATTACTTGATCAGCATCTGCATAATTTGCACCAAGGATAATCCTAAATGCTTGTTTCTGAAGTCTAAATAGCTTGGTCAGTAGATTATAACCTTAATTTTAAGTGCTAATTTTTTGCTACTATTCTGTCACTTATAGATTATTTCTATCTTCAGCTATAACTGTGAGGATGCATATTGTTATCTTGACTTGGCCAGGCTCAGGGGAATTAAGTACATGACCTGGGAGAAGAAAGAAAAAATGGTACAAGAGGATGAGGTAAATTTGTAAGAGTTATGTCCCTTCCATTGATCCTCATTCATGTCACATAATTTTGGTAGAGTTACGTAAATACTTTATCGAACTTTATTGTCTCTCATGTGACATGAACAAACTGAATACAAATTGTGTTTAGTTTTCATGCTTTTGTACATGCTAGTAGCCCTTAACATCCTTGAGCTAACTTGGCTATAAGGTTAAGGGGGCTAATGGCATGGCATGTCATGCATTGTCCATCAACATTTGCTATTTTAAGCTTCTCAACACCCACCAGGCCAATTTCAACTTAATTTGACAGATAGCATCAGGGTATGAAGAGCTTTTAAGTATATACAAATGATGCCAATCAGCCATCAAATTTGGCTGCCATTATTGAAAATAGACTTTTAGATATCCTCATCTCAAAAACTGCTCAAGAAAACAAGACCAAATTTAAAAGAAAAAGCATCCTGATTTGATGGGCTTTAAAGATTTTACAAATGATGCTAATTTACCATTAAATATGAATGCCATTACTAAAACTAGAAATAATTTTAATTATAAAAACATTTAAATGACCTCAAAAAGCACACAACAGAATTTGACAAAATTTGACAGAAGCATCCTGGCACGAATGGCTTTCAAGTTTGTATAAATGATCTTAATCTGCAGTCAAATATGGCAGCTGTTACAAAACATAGAACAACCTTTAAATGACCTCATCTCAAACACTGCTCAACAGAATTTGACCATATTTGACAGATAGCATCTGGGTATGAGGTGCTTTAAAGTTTTCAAATATTGCTAGCTTATGGTATGGTTCTTTGTCCATTGTGTTATCTGCCATCCATTCACGATTGTTATTTACAATTTCTCAAAAACTGCTTGACCAATCTGCACATGATATAACGCAGCATTCTGGCATCAAGGCCTTTCCGATTTGATCCATCGTCCGATATGGCCACTATTAAAAAAATTAAAAGAATATTTAAACAACTTCTTATCAAAAACTACTAAACAGAATTTGACAAAATTTGACAGAAATGAAGATCTTTCAGGTTTGTTCAAAATGATGTAAATCTGCCATTAAATGTGACTGCCAGTTCTAAAAATAGAAAAACCTTTAAACTTCAAAACCATTCAACAGAATTTGTCTAAATATGACCAAAATCGTCCTTGCATAAAAGCCTTTTAAGTTTGTACAAATGATTCCAATCTGTCATCAAATATGTCCACCAATACTAAAAATAGTTAAACCTTTAAATGACTTTTCAAAAATCACTAAACAGAATTTGACCAACTGCAACAGAAAGCATCCTGTCATGAAGGGCTTTCAAATTCATACACATGATGCCAATCTGCCATCAAATGCTGTTGCAAGAAATAGAAATACATTTAAACGACTTCTTCTGTACAAATTTTATTTAAAAGAAACACTTAACAGAATACAGCTAGTTTTGATAGCATCCTTGGACAGAATTTGACAAAGTTTGATTCCAGGTATTCTGGCATAAAGGACTTAAAATGTGGACAAATGATCTCAGTCCGTCATCAAATATGGCCACAATTAAAATATTAAACTTCGCTAAATGACTAGTTTTTAAATCCGCTAAATAAAATTGGACAAAATTTTACAAAAACAGCAACTTGATATTAAGATCTTTAAAATTTGTTAAAAATGGTGCTGATCCATGATTAAGTAGGGCCACTGTAGACAAATCTTGATACAACTTTATCTCGAAAAGCACTCAACAGAATTTGTCCAAATTTGACAGAAAGCACTCCGGCATAAAGGGTGGTATGTCAGAGATCCAGCAGTCAAAGAAGTGACAGCTGCAATTTACCACACTGCAGAAGTTGCAACACATAAAACTGCAAATGCATTTGAACTATTAATGGTCAGGGGAAGATGCTTCCTTTCCTTCAAATCAGGCAGGTTTTAAAAAATCTATACATCTATGTAGCAAAGAGGAGGAAGGTTCATTAGAACAAAAGTAACCTCCCCTTATCCTGTCTGCATTCTCTCTTTTCCTCAGCTTTTAAATGGATTGGATTTTTGGGAGGGGGGTTATTGACATCAGGCTTACACTGATAGGGGGTGAGTGACATTGGGCTTACATTGATATGGCGGTGATTGACAATGGACTTACACTGATAGGGGGTGATTGACACTGGGGTTACACTGATGGGGGGGTGATTAACACTGGGTTTACACTGATAGGGGTGATTGACAATGGACTTACACTGCTAGGGGGTGATTAACACTGGGCTAACACTGATAGGGGGTGATTGACACTGGACTTACACTGATAGGGGCCATTATGCATTAAACAAATTTCAGATTCTAGACTTTATTTATTTTCTGCAATCACTGGTCTGAGGGAGCTAGGCTTTAGGTATACAATCCTTGGTATATTTAAATGTAATAAACAATCCACTTTTTAAAAAAATGTAAATGAACATTTGTATTGAATGAATAATGTTTCTTTATGTTAAAATTCACAGAACAATGTAGGATGCATTTGATACAAAATTTGGAGTTACATATACTGGTTCTCCATAATTTATATATTTGTTTAATTTTTTTTTTTAATTGTGTTATTATAGATACTTAATAAATACATATTTGTACATGAAAGAAAATTTACTAATCTGTTGCATTTGTATTGAAAACACACAAGTTAAGCTTCAAACACATAATATGTTAAACATTTGTTTCTACGGTCAACATTCAGTAATATTTTACAAAAATAGTTATAACAGACATTTTGCCTAAATACTTAACCTAAATCATTTTGCTCTACTGGTCATAGACCAGAGGAGCTTATGGGATGGTCTGTTCTCCATCGTGTGTCATCCCTTCATCCTTAATCTGTCAGTTAGAACATGTTTGTTATCTCTACTCCTCCTAAACTACTTGGAGGATCGTCATGAAACTGTACACACATTCATCTCATGGTCTAGTTGGTTCCTAATGAAAATAGTGCTGCTCTGACATCCAATATGGCTGCCACAGCGATACTTTGAAAATCTTGTTATTGCTATTCCTCCTAAATGGATAGTCATATCAGCATGGGGTTTTCACCAAAAGACTTCTTATAATGACTGGTTGGTCTGTAATGAAAATGGTGCCTGTGGGATGTTCAATATGGCCACCACAGCAGCCATCTTGAAAATCTAATTATTGCTGCTCCTCCTTAATGGAAAGTCATATTGACATGAGTTTGACATGAGGTTTTCATTAAAAGTCTTCTTATGATGTCTAGTTAATCCTAAATGAAAATAGTGCTGATCTGATGACTAATATGGCCACCACAGTGGTCATCTTGAAAATTTTATCGCTACTCCTCCAGAATGGATGGTCATGTCAACATGGGGTTTTCACTGAAAGACTTTTTATGATATATAGTTGGTCATAAATTAAAATGGTTCTGATCTGACTTCCAGTATGGCCATCACAATGGCCGTCTTAAAAATCTTGTGAATGCTACTTCTCCCAGATTGCTGGTCAAATCGATATTGTACTTTCACATAAAGACTTATTATGATGTCTAGTTGGTCATAAATGGAAATGGAGCCAATCTGATACCCAATATGTTCACCATGGTATCCATCTTTAAAATCTTGTTATTGTTACTCCTCCAAAATGAAAAGACATATCAACATCTGGCTTCCACCAGAAGACTTCTTATGATGTCTTGTTAGTCCTAAATGAAATTGGTGCAAGTCTGACTTCCAATATTGTCCACCACAGAAGCTAATTTTAAAATCTTGTTTTTGCTGAAGAATATCAGAGATAGTTTCAACACTCAGCAGTTAAAAGGAAGAAATGGTCGTATCTTGAATTCCTGGAAATTCTTTTCTACCAATAGAGTGTTAGTTGCTTTGAGGAACTCTTGTTTCAGGATGAAACAGGAAACACACATTTTTTTCGGCCTTAGTTCTATCCTTGTGAAAAAAATATATTACGTTTTTGAAGCATTGAATTTGACCAACCACATTACCTTTATATGCCTTCTTCTAAAAAAAATCATTTCAGATACACACTTAATTTGACATAAAGCATCCTGGCATGAAGGTCTTTCAATTTTTACAAATTATTCTGATCTGCCTTAACAAAATTTATGCTGTTACCAAAATAAAAAAAACAACTTAAAATGACTTCTTCTCACAAGTCACTCAACAGAATTTCAAAACATTTGACAGAAAGCATCCGGGCATAAAGCCCTTTGATATCTTTATAAATATTGCCAATCTTCTATCCAATATGGTTGCTGTTACTAAAAATATAGAAACCTTTTAAAAAAAATTTTGCTAAACAACTAAATTTTACCAAATTTGACAGAAAGTATTCTGGCATGAATCCCTTTCAGATTTATATAAATGATGCCAGTCTGCCATCCAAATAGCCACTGTAACTAGAATATGAAAAACCTTTTAAGGACTTTTTTCTCAAAACTGCTGAGTAGAATTTGACCAAAAGTTGAAAGAAAGCATCCTAGAATGAAGGCCTTTCAAGTTTGTTATGATGCCAATCCACCATCAAATATGGTAACTTTTACTGAGAGTCGAAAAAACATTTAAATGACTTTTCCTCAAACAAATTGCTCAACAGAATGGGACCAAATTTGATAGGGAGCATTCTGGCTTCAAGACCTTCTGACTATTTAAATGATGCAGATCTGCCATCAAGTATGGCCACTGTTACTAAAATTAGATAAGCTTAGAAAAAGGTTCTTCTCACAAGTCACTTAACAGAATTTGACTAAATGTGACAGATTTTAAGTATCCTGGCATGAAGCCCTTTCATATCTATACAAACTTAGCTAATCTTCCATCCAATACAGACAACTATTTTATGGACTTTTTTCAAAAACTTCTTAACTGAAGTTGATCACATTTGACAGAAAGGATCCTGGCTTCAAGCCCTATCAGATCTGTACAAATGATGTCAATCCAGAAATGTTTATTGCTATGATTTAAACATAGTTTCTATGGAATATTAAACAAAAATACAGGCAACAGTTCAAGGTATCGATGTATTGAGCAGAATTATTTTATTCAAAGATGTTACAGTCAGAGTACAGGAAGTTTATTAGGCTTTATAACTTAAGCACTCATTTAATTCAAAGAATATGAGTGAGAACATGAATCCCACAAGTTTGATGTTGTCATCAAACTGTTGACAAATAAAAAAAAACAATGGGATTTATGATCACTCTGAATAACAGACAAGATGGTCTTAATAGAGATGAAGGTATGCATAAAGAATCGTGACCTTGCATCAGCCAATTTATGCAAACTGCTGTTGGTAAAGAAGGGGGAAGGATGTCAGTTTACTAGAGGATCAGTGATGTCAGAAACAGCCACATGCATACTTTGTGGGTTTCTTAAAAACTGCTGTTAGACCAGCTGTCAGTGTTTGGAGGGGATGTTGGTAAAATTACATATTGAACTTTGAGGAACAACTCATTGACATCTGTCAGGGTGAACAGGTCTGCTGATCTGACTTCCAGTATGGCCACTGTTACTAAAACTTGAAAGAAAATGTTGATTTGAAAAAGGACTGTTCCAGGAAAAGGTGATGTGAACAAAATTAAGACTTGTATACTTTTAAAAATGTGCACTTATCCAGGGCTAAATTGATGCCATCAGGCACATTTCTTACAGAGATGTAGACTAGTCCCAGACTGTCCTATTTAAATAGCCCTATGTAAACTAGTCCCAGACAGTCTTATTTAAATAGCCCTATGTAAACTTACATATAGATGTAGGTTTATATCATCAAGGTCTTGGATGAGTTTGATAATGATTATCAACCATGCATATTGTTGATAATGATTATCAACCATGCATATTATTGATAATGATTATCAATCATGCATATTATTGACGAGTTCTTGCATCTGAATGGCTGGGCTTGTTACCATTTGTGAAGAAAAACTTTAATCAAACTTGGTATATAGGCTAATGGTAAAACTTCTAAAAATTCAAACAATTACAAGTATTTTTTTCCCATTCTTTTGAGTTTTTATAAATTGCCCTTTTTTTATAATTTTGGTGTTCACATTTGTAATTTATTGGAAATTACTGCATCGAGATCGCCATGCTCAAAATTTTAATTGTGGAAAAACAAATGATCTGTGTTTTATCTGCCCCACATAATTTCAAAATAAATAATTTTTTCCTAATAACATGTGTAAAGAGTTACTAACAGTGACATTTGTAACTCTTTTATCCATTAGCTTCTTGGTACTCATCATGTTCTCAAGCATTCCTATTTCAGTAACTGAAGCATAGCTCAAGTAATGGATTAACCAAATTTTATTTGAAGGCTCATTGAGATCCTTTTGTTCTTTACTAAAGTGTATCATTCGTATTGCTCGATGGTGTTCACTATCGTTATAAAACAGCTTGGGTAGAGAGCGCATGTGTATAGTGTTTTCCAGTCAGATTAAATAATGTTTATAGTTATCACACCGAACCAAGGTTATGCCATCTGATACTGAACATGACATTCATCAAATTGTTTTTATATTCATATTTTATATATCTTTAAGGCTAAGATGATATAAAATAAACTATTTTTTGTGGGGTAGCAATTCTCATGGATTCTGTGGTTGCTACAAACCATAAATTTAAAGACCTGATGAATTATGATCGTTCTTTGGAAACAATAGGACCCCTTTGTAGGGCTGCATTATGATCCTTCTGTGGAAACAATAGGACCCCTCTGTAGGGCTGCATTATGATCCTTCTGTGGAAACAATAGGACCCCTTTGTACGGCTGAATTTCGTCCTTCTGTGGAAACAATAGGACTCCTTTGTAGGGCTGCATTATGATTCTTTGGTGGAAACAATAGGACCCCTTTGTACAGCTGCATTATGATCCTTTGGTGGAAACAATAGGACCCCTTTGTACAGCTGCATTATGATCCTTTGGTGGAAACAATAGGACCCCTTTGTAGGGCTGCATTATGATCCTTCTGTGGAAACAATAGGACCCCTTTGTAGGGCTGCATTATGATCCTTCTGTGGAAACAATAGGACCCTTTTGTGGGGCTGCATTATGATCCTTCTGTGGAAACAATAGGACCCCTTTGTAGGGCTGCATTATGATCCTTCTGTGGAAACAATAGGACCCCTTTGTAGGGTTGCATTATGATCCTTCTGTGGAAACAATAGGACCCCTTTGTAGGGTTGCAATGTTTACATGTGTAAATGGCTTAGTTTACTTTACTGCCTGTAAACATTTACAAAATCAGTAGCCGTGTAAACAAACATGCACTTGGCTTTCAGTGATGCAATAACTGCCAGTTTCAATTAAATGGTATATTTCCACATCTCTTTTTACTTGTACTGTTTAGAAGGACTTTTTTCTTAAAGTATATATGATTTCCACATGTAACATGGCATCGCTTGGAATTAACCCAAGTTGAGAATTGGTTGTACTGCACGTTGCACATCAGGTTGGTTTACCGATAATGCTGACAAAACTTCAGTAAACTGCAATATTTAAATTTGGAAAACATGTTAACAGGACTTTTGATGTGTAACATTTTGTTTTAAAAGAAACATTGTTTCAATTTTAAATGCCACTGCACAGTTCCATTTTCACTATATCTTATGAAAGCAAAGTTTTGTGCATGTCCAGAAAGTACGTCCGCTGCATTTTCCATTTTATTTTATCATGTACCTATATGTAATGGTGGGATACAATATCACAACGATCCTACAGATGTTTTACCTAATCTGTCATATAAACAGGAATTCACCAAAGACAGGTCTTAAAAACTGAATTAGTCATAATAAGATGTAAAAGACGTATAGTAAATAAACCATCTCAAGTTGAGAGAGGAATGGCATCACACATTGGCAATGTCTTACATATAAGTAGTTCTCAGATGAACATTAAGCCTCACTAGTAGATGGGAGGAAATGTATTGTTTGGAATTGTTTTGATTCAGCAACATTGTTTCGGTTACTGTATACCATGCACACGTTTACAAATTTTGGTAAACGTTGCAGCCTTACCCCTTTGCCTATGAATTTAAGTTAATGAGGTGATCTTACATCTGCTTATTGGGACTCTGTTTTGATAGTACTTGTTATAAAAGCCTATATCATGAAGAGTTTGGACTGGTTCAGTTATGAGCAAGAACTACATACACTAATGAGGCATTTCTGGCATATAATTGGCAGAGTTTGTTACCATTCTATAAGTTGCATTTCTAGTCAGATTTCAATAAAACTTGGGATGTAAACTAATATGAGTATTTTCAAGATCTTGGACCTATTTGATTATGAGCGAGATGTACGCACAAATTAATGCATCTTCGCTAGCCACGGGTCATCAATCACTCCTTTCCACATCAACTCTTAGCATATGTGGCTAGCTGAAATGGGATTGACTGCTCCACTATCTGATAGGATGCAGCTAGAAGAAACTGATCCAATCAGATTGCTTGTCACATTTCTGCTAGAAGAAACTGATCCAATCAGATTGCCTGTCACATTTCACCTATAAAGATAATTGGGAGTAATCATAGCAGCCTCTCTAGACAACTACACATAACATGTTGCATATAAATTTCTCCAATTTAAACATTCACACACACTCTTCTTTTGAGTTGAGGCATGTAGACAGCATATTTAATGCCTAAAAAGCAACATTACATGCTCTGTCACTGGTCAGTTGATTTCACTTTGGGCATTAACTCACACATCTGCAAGAGGGCACTTGTTCAAAACACTGTTTCATCTAACTACATATGCCAAGAGTCAGTGTGGAGTGAAGAGTATCAATGACCCATGGGTAGCAAAGATGAAATTAATGTGGCATTCACGATTCGGATTGGCAGATTTTGTTACCACTCAAGAGGCTGGATTTCTGATCAAATTTTGATAAAAGTTGGTACACAAGTTTGTTACCACTTCAGAGGCTGTATTTCTGATCCGATTTTAACCAAACTTAGTATGTAAGCTTATATCATCAAGATCTCTTAAGACTTCATTTATAAATTACATCTGCGTATGTAAGTGAAACATTTAAACATTTGACTGACTGAGCTTTTGACCACTCTAGAATAGAGATGTAGCAATTCATTTGATATTTTCTATTATGAGATAATGCATCTATTCCTGCATTATTGCTGAAAAAGCCCAATACATATTGCATTATGAGTGTGACAATTCATCAATCCCAATACATATTGCATTATGAGTGTGACAATTCATCAATGTAGTAGCATTTTAAGGTTATATATTACAGTATACATAAATTAAAGTTGAGAAAAGAAAGTTAGTTATCACTCTGGTTCCTTTACTCAGAAAACACCGGTTTCAGTGATGATACATGAGGCTCATATTTAGTCAGACATGGTTATTTAAAACAATAAATTAATTTGTTCAACATTTCCTTTTTTTATTACAAATTCAGGTATGAAAGATGGTTTGGAGTTTTAATTTCAGTATGAAAAAACTTCTGATCCCATAATGCTTTCGGTAAGATCAAAATGGCAGGCAAAATCTTAAATGTAAACACTCAGCTGTATTTTGTGCTCCTATCTGGAAATATTTCATGTTTAAGGAGTCAAATATTTACAAAGGTATTGTACAGTATTCATGTAATACTATTAATCTTGCCACACATGTGCAACACCAACACAGCAACAGAGACATTACATACAAAGACACTTGACAAGGTAAGAGTCCGTATAATGATATGTATTGTATCATCACTGCTGTATTACAATATATATTGTATCACCTACTAACTGTATGATACAGTAGAGCTCACATGATTTTTCAATTTTCCGTGCTTTGTGGTGGGGGACTTAATCCCTTCCACTTTCGCTCCATGATAACACTCCACAGTCACCACCATGCCTCGGCAGGCATGCTGATGGCAACTCCACTGTGGAGGGGCTGGTCAAAATTACTTATTGACATTTGAACAGCCAATGAATGAAGACTGCCTATGAAAAGACTGAGACGTCAAGAGTGTTTTACAATCAGATACCATTTGAAGAATCAGTCATCTTTATTTTGATCATATATTTGGACAATAAAAAAATAATTACAAAAGTCTTGTATATTCGGTACATGTATATTTAGAAAAGGTTGATCGACTTCTTTTGCTGTTGTTGTTGTGGGTTTAATGCCATTTTTCAGCACATGATAGGCTATACATGGCAGCCAGTTATATCTGGTGGAGGAAGATCCTGGGAAAACCCCAGGAAGAACCACCGACCTACGGGAAGCAGCTGGCAAGCTTTCTCACATATCGACATTGGCCGAGCCCTAGACTCGAACCCACGCAGACAGAGGTGAGATGGTAGTGATCGGTAAAGGCAAGCACCTTAGACCACTCGTCCACCCAAGGCCCCTGACTTCTTTTGCAATAATTTAATGCTTTTACTTTATTAAAAGAAATCTGAACAAAGTTACTCACTGACTTGATGAGAGGCACACCTTCTTGAGCTTCTCTTGAACAGCATTAATTTATCTATTTGTTACAAAGGAAAAGTAATCCTCTGAGATATGGACAATTAAATTCCAAATGACATCCGCTTCTGTTTAAAAAACAAAACAACAAACAAACAGAAAACACTGAATTTACACTGAAATACCTTTTTAGGTGTGTCAGAAATACTGGTTTAGTTGGGCTGAGCATGCTTTAAAGTATTTTGCCTACAAAGCTTTTGATAATTTCTATTTCTCAGTGACAACTTTCTTTATACATACAGCAATCTGGTCCTTTCTTTTTCCCTACTGCTGTATATATAATGAAAATTGCCTGAAATGTAAACCACGTGCTTAGATCTTAAGCAGTAATGGCACAGTCACAAGGCTGAATATATACAACTTTGAACTAGTTAGTTCTGACTGCATGTGTACTGTAAGGGACTGACCATTTAATTTATGGAGCTAGAATGTTCTTTCTGAACATGATATTTTTTTCTTTCATCACAAGATAAATTTGTTTCAGGTAAACTAAGGAATGGAATAAGGTCTTATTTTATACCACAAATCAGAGCAAGACAATTGTTTTAAGGCATTTAACACTCCCTCCCCTTTAGAAAATAAAATGGTCTCTCCCTTATAAATACTTGACTTCAGCAGATGTTCTGCAGAAATCAAAGCAGTGACCATTGTCAACACTGTTATAAAGTATTGACAAGGGTTAGCATCAAAAGATGATATCAATTTCAGCTTGGGAAAGGTATGTTTCTATTACATGAAGCCATCTGACTTGGTGCGTTGTACTTGACAGCCCCAATTATGGTCCCACCATTAACAATGGAAGTTTGATAATTGTTTGTAATTAATCAAGAAGAACACTGACAAACCTATTACAACTATTCTTCTTTTATTTAAGTTAGAGTGTCAGTTGTTTTACCACTGTAAAAAAAAAAACTGGCAGATGTCGAATCATGAAAACTGCAAAGAAAACAGTTAACAAACAGCTGACCCTAATTTGTCACCTGTGCAGCACATGTTTTAATGGTTATTTAACATTGTACAATACAATAATTCTCGTTGTTAATTTTTCACGCATTTATTTAAGATGAATGAAAAGAAAAATCTTAAAAAGAAACACAAGGAACAGAATTGTTTTTATGTTTTCTCTTTGCATTGCCGGGGGTGGGATGGGGGAGGGGAATTGATATCACAGTATTTATTGCAAACATCATTTGGTGCCCAGGGAGTATGTTGGACTTGGCCTACCCAATCAACAGTGTTAGAATACATAGGAGTAATATGTTTATCCCGGTTGAGGTTAGTTTTGAGACTTTGTATAGATGGATTACTTATAATTTTTGTTGGTAATGTGTTCCACTGTTGAATTGTAAAAGGCAGAAATTAATTTTGATATAAGAAAGGGAGCCGAATGATCAAATGCTGTAGGTCTTATTGTTAATAACAACAGATTGAATTACATCTTTGTAAGTAGTTTGGAGCAAGACCATTGTCCATGTTACACAACTAATCTTATTTTGAGCTCTCTCTCCTCATTAACAAATAATCTTTACTTAGGTGACCTGACTGATGGAAGGAATGGAAGACAATAAACAGATAAATGCAAAACTTTTATACTAGCTGTTTTGATTAGTTCACAAATTCTTATTTCTATATCTGGTTTTTCTTTTACAAGAATCAAACAGTGAAATAGCCTGTGGGTTATACAGTATGATTCAACAAACTGCTCATTCAGTAAAAAAAACACTTCACTTAACCCTAAGTACATTGTTTATTGTCAAGATAATGGCAAAGAAAACAAATCCGCAAAAGAGCTGCTGTTGTGCTTTTAAGTTATCAGTTTGCACATGAAATTAACATGTCAGTGGCAAAGAAAACAAACTGTGTTGATGGCTTCTGTTGTGCTAGGTTATTAGTTTACACATGAGCATCTATCTTCAAAAAGTGTATGTGTGAACCTACAGGTATCTAGGATGACTTATTGCGACCATTTGTGACCCCCCCCCCCAAAAAAAAACAACATTAATTTGATAATTAATACAAAATAGTAGTCTAAATTAAAGTAAAGATACGAAATCTTAATAATGCTCTCTCTCTCTCTCTCTCTCTCTCTCTCTCTGACACATATGTCTGAGACTAACATGTATGTAGTGCCCCTGCCCATGCACACAGATCTGATATTAAGTGCATGAATGCATCTTGTTTTCTTCACAACATACAGAAATTCAGTATGAGAATGAACTTAACTTCGTCATCGTTTTTATATTTCTGGAACAGCACATGGTCAGCTAGCTTTTAGCAATAATTTTTGTTTTTGTATGTTCATGCAGCAACTGCCAGAACTATGCTTTCTCAAGTTTTAATTACCCCTCGATAATCCTGGGATTGGATGTCAGGAGAAATAGTACAATATGGTAATGAGAACTCATGCATGGGGTAACCATTGGTACTTGTGTGAATTTGTTTTACTTCACTCAGGTATGAATGTGATTTTGTTATTAATTTGTTCAATGTTTATCATTCTTTTCACTGCAGGGATTATGATACCACTAACTTTCATATGATCATTAAAAAAGTATTTTGCGCAAACTGCAACAGAAATAAGGATATGAATGCATCTGTCGATTCCAATAACGTAGTATTGAAAAAAATGGATTCATTGTGCAAAATGTTGTATTAATACAGTTTGCGAGGAATTGTCATTATGTTAATGTTATCTAAAATTTCATTTTGCATTATGTATCATAGATTATCTTCTTTAGAACTAGCAAATGTTTATAATTAACTGAACGATCACATTTTTTCAGTATAAAAAGGTAAGCAAATTGCTCCCGAAAGAGATAACAATGTAGATAAATCGGTGCCTCTCAGTCTCCCTTACTCTCTCTGAACCTCTTTAGAGCATGTTTGCAGCGGTCATAAACATTAAACTATGCCCATTTTATCGAGACCATGTCCACTCCACAGTGGTAATTGGATGCGATCCATGAGAAAGTGTGGAGTACTGAACTATTCTGCACTAGACACTGCAGCAACTCCGTCCAGACATGCGGAAAGATGGTGGAGGTTTTGTTTCTTATTCCTCTCCACCCCCACTGTGAAGCATGGGGAATCAAAAAATCTCATGAGCAGTACTGTACATATCATGCTATGTATTGTATCATCATCCATGTATTGTGATATGTATGGTATCATGACCAAGTTAGTGATGCACAGCTCTACTCATGAGGCTGAATTTCTGATCACATTTTGATCAAACTTGGTGCATAAGCTTTCATCATCAAGATCTTGTAGGAGTTTGATGATGAAGAGCATCTGCACATCAAGTTAAAAAAATAGCAGGTAAGTGATATTGGGCTCAGTATCTTTGACACTGTTGCATGTACAGTTATGAAACTTGATGGGTGTGCTCATCATGGATGATACTTACTACTGATCTCATGCAAAAGGAGGTCACAGTGACCTACTTTTCACACTCTAGGGACTTTGTTGGATTTTTGGAATATGCCTCATTGGAGCAGGAGAAACAGTAATCTGCTGAATTCTTGTTTGCAGTGTTTTAAACACAGTACATGTACATGTTTGTATGAGATGAAGGTATCACTTGTTAACAACAATTGCACCAGCAGCATTAAAATTTATGACTTAAGTTAAACAGTGGAATATGTAATGTTTTAAAATACAATTTTTTTAGCGATAATTGGGGTTCAAAAAACAAGACTCATAGGTTGCTAGTGTTTTCTTGCATGAGACTTGATTGAATACTTTGCTAAATAAGGACCACTGCATAGAAAAGAATGGGAAGCAGCAATTACTCACCATCGATCCATGAAATAAGTATTTACATATTCATCACATTTACTGTGGTTAAAAATAGTATATTCCTATTTTCAAATAGATCTAGAAAAGTGTGTGCTGCTGAATTACATTTTCCTCTATAGGTTGGACATTTGTGAATCCAATTTACAAAAGGACATTATTGTTTAACGGTTTTCTATTTTGTCACATTTTTTAAATTAATTTTTTGCATTTTCTTTCACAGTAGTGTTTATTGATATGAATGAAATCATTTTTTTTTTAAGATCTGCAATTTACATTATTTTAAAAAAAAACACAAGTTGGTTTTAACAGCACTTTTAAATGATTATTGACTATATGATGCTGAGGAAATTGGAGCAAAGTAATTTTCCAAGGACATGCTGAGGAAGCTAACCCCTGCTGGCCTGGGTGGGTATTGAACCTGCAACCCTTGGATTATGAGTCTGATACTGTTTCAACTGAGTTACCATGGCATGAACCGTATAGAAATAAACAAATCATCATGCATACAGAAAGGTTTGGAAGACAAAATGATGCCATTTGGTTTACTTCAATACACATAGTGATAAACTTTTTGGTACAAAAATCTTCAACATCAAGATGCTATCTGCATTAATTAGAGGGCTGATGGCAAACCCTTTCAAAAATAGAAAAGATTTGCAAACTGTAAATAAAGGATAAAAAGTACGTCAAACATGCTGAAACAACAGATCATATTGGACTCTTAATTATTAGACTAATTTTTTGAGCATCATCCAGATCCAAGTCAATCTGTAATTTATGATCAATGGCATTAGCAACCATAAACACACTAAAATTGCCATATGTGTGCTTGTTTGCTTGCTTGCTTGCATGAGAGAGAGGTTTTGCAAGGTAACAAACTCTATACATCGGCAAAATTGGACTTGTCCAGTGTAACAGCTAATTCAGACTTGTCCAGTGTAACAGCTAATTCAGACTTGTCCAATGTAACAGCTAATTCAGACTTGTCCAGCGTAACAGCTAATTCAGATTTGTCCACTAACAGCAAATTCAGATTTGTCCACTGTAACAGCTAATTCAGACTTGTCCAGTGTAACAGCTAATTCCGACTTGTCCAATGTAACAGCTAATTCAGACTTGTCCAGCATAACATCTAATTCAGATTTCTCCACTGTAACAGCTAATTCAGATTTGTCCACTGTAACAGCTAATTCAGACTTATTTCAGTATACCCAGTGTAATTTACAAGTTCTCCTGATATTTCAGTAAGAATAAAAGGATGTGGTGAATTTGTTCCAAAAGTACGATGCCGTGTAGAAATTCCATGACATTGCTAGGTTTTAACATACTGAAATGTTTAATTTAAATGGTGATGGCTATGAAACAAACTTGTAAATTGGTTAGACTTCACTTTCAATTCATAATTCTGTCATTTCAAATAAAAATGAAAATTTTTGTTCACTTTAGTTTGTAGAATCTTGTCACCATAACTTTACACATCTTTACACATAGCTGATTGTAATCTTGTCGCCATAACTTTAGACATTGCTGATTTTGTCACCATAACTTTATACGTGGCTGATTGTAATCTTGTCACCATAACTTTAGACATAGCTGATTGTAATCTTGTCACCATAACTTTAGACATTGCTGATTTTGTCACCATAACTTTAGACATTGCTGATAGTAATCTTGTCACCATAACTTTAGACATTGCTGATTGTAATCTTGTCACCATAACTTTAGACATAGCTGATTGTAATCTTGTCACCATAACTTTAGACATTGCTGATTTTGTCACCATAACTTTGGACATGGCTGATTGTAATCTTGTCACCATAACTTGAGACATTGCTGATTGTAATCTTGTCACCATAACTTTAGACATGGCTGATTGTAATCTTGTTGCCATAACTTTAGACGTAGCTGATTTTGTCACCATAACTTTATAC
The DNA here is from genome assembly GCA_029931535.1 of Margaritifera margaritifera. Classification (NCBI taxonomy): domain Eukaryota; kingdom Metazoa; phylum Mollusca; class Bivalvia; order Unionida; family Margaritiferidae; genus Margaritifera; species Margaritifera margaritifera. The sequence continues at coordinate 2,607,967 of JAQPZY010001649.1, read as the reverse complement.
ATGGCTGATTGTAATCTTGTCACCATAACTTTAGACATGGCTGATTGTAATCTTGTCACCATAACTTTAGACATAGCTGATTGTAATCTTGTCACCATAACTTTAGACGTAGCTGATTTTGTCACCATAACTTTATACATGGCTGATTGTAATATTGTCACCATGACTTTAGACATTGCTGATTGTAATCTTGTCACCATAACTTTAGACATAGCTGATTGTAATCTTGTCACCATAACTTTAGACATAGCTGATTGTAATCTTGTCACCATAAGTTTATACATGGCTGATTGTAATATTGTCACCATAACTTTAGACATAGCTGATTGTAATATTGTCACCACAACTTTAGACATTACTGATTGTAATCTTGTCACCATAACTTTAGACATTGCTGATTGTAATCTTGTCACCATAACTTTAGACATAGCTGATTGTAATCTTGTCACCATAACTTTAGACATAGCTGATTGTAATCTTATCACCATAACTTTAGACATAGCTGAATGTAATCTTGTCACCATAACTTTAGACATAGCTGATTGTAATATTGTCACCATAACTTTAGACATGGCTGATTGTAATCTTGTCACCATAACTTTAGACATTGCTGATTGTAATCTTGTCACCATAACTTTAGACATTGCTGATTGTAATCTTGTCACCATAACTTTAGACATTGCTGATTGTAATCTTGTCACCATAACTTTAGACATAGCTGAATGTAATCTTGTCACCATAACTTTAGACGTAGCTGATTGTAATATTGTCACCATAACTTTAGACATGGCTGATTGTAATCTTGTCACCATAACTTTAGACATAGCTGATTGTAATCTTGTCACCATAACTTTAGACATAGCTGATTGTAATCTTGTCACCATAACTTTAGACATAGCTGATTGTAATCTTGTCACCATAACTTTAGACATTGCTGATTTTGTCACCATAATTTTGGACATGGCTGATTGTAATCTTGTCACCATAACTTTAGACAGAGATGATTGTAATCATGTCACCATAACTTTAGGCATGGCTGATTGTAATCTTGTCACCATAACTTTAGACGTAGCTGATTTTGTCACCATAACTTTATACATGGCTGATTGTAATCTTGTCACCTTAACTTTAGACATGGCTGATTGTAATCTTGTCACCATAACTTTAGACATGGCTTGTTGTAGTCTTGTCACCATAACTTTAGACGTAGATGATTGTAACCTTGTCACCATAACTTTAGACGTAGCTGATTTTGTCACCATAACTTTAGACATTGCTGATTGTAATATTGTCACCATAACTTTAGACATAGCTGATTGTAATCTTGTCACCATAACGTTATACATGGCTGATTGTAATCTTGTCACCATAACTTTAGACATGGCTGATTGTAATCTTGTCACCATAACTTTAGACATTGCTGATTGTAATATTGTCACCATAAGTTTATACATGGCTGATTGTAATATTGTCAGCATAACTTTAGACATAGCTGATTGTAATCTTGTTACCATAACTTTAGACATGGCTGATTGTAATCTTTTCACCATAACTTCATACATGGCTGATTGTAATCTTGTCACTATAACTTCAGACATGGCTGATTGTAATCTTGTCACCATAACTTCATACATGGCTGATTGTAATCTTGTCACCATAACTTTAGACATCGCTGATTGTAATCTTGTCACCATAACTTTAGACATAGCTGATTGTTATCTTGTCACCATAACTTGAGACATTGCTGATTGTAATCTTGTCACCATAACTTTAGACATTGCTGATTGTAATCTTGTCACCATAACTTGAGACATTGCTGATTGTAATCTTGTCACCATAACTATAGACATTGCTGATTGTAATCTTGTCACCATAACTTTAGACATTGCTGATTGTAATCTTGTCACCATAACTTTAGACATTGCTGATTGTAATCTTGTCACCATAACTTTAGACATTGCTGATGGTAATCTTGTCACCATAACTTTAGACATTGCTGATTGTAATCTTGTCACCATAACTTTAGACATTGCTGATTGTAATCTTGTCACCATAACTTTAGACATTGCTGATTGTAATCTTGTCACCATAACTATAGACATTGCTGATTGTAATCTTGTCACCATAACTTTAGACATAGCTGATTGTAATCTTGTCACCATAACTTGAGACATTGCTGATTGTAATCTTGTCACCATAACTTCATACATGGCTGATTGTAATCTTGTCACCATAACTTTAGACATTGCTGATTTTGTCACCATAACTTTGGACAAGGCTGATTGTAATCTTGTCACCATAACTTTAGACATAGCTGATTGTAATCTTGTCACCATAACTATAGACATTGCTGATTGTAATCTTGTCACCATAACTTTAGACATTGCTGATGGTAATCTTGTCACCATAACTTTAGACATAGCTGATTGTAATCTTGTCACCATAACTTTAGACATAGCTGATTGTAATCTTGTCACCATAACTTTAGACATAGCTGATTGTAATCTTGTCACCATAACGTTATACATGGCTGATTGTAATCTTGTCACCATAACTTTAGACATGGCTGATTGTAATCTTGTCACCATAACTTTAGACATGGCTGATTGTAATATTGTCACCATAACTTTAGACATGGCTGATTGTAATATTGTCAGCATAACTTTAGACATTGCTGATTGTAATCTTGTCACCATAACTTTAGACATTGCTGATTGTAATCTTGTCAGCATAACTTTAGACATTGCTGATTGTAATCTTGTCACCATAACTTTAGACATTGCTGATTGTAATCTTGTCACCATAACTTTAGACATTGCTGATTGTAATCTTGTCACCATAACTTTAGACATTGCTGATTGTAATCTTGTCATTATAACTATAGACATTGCTGATTGTAATCTTGTCACCATAACTTTAGACATTGCTGATTGTAATCTTGTCACCATAACTTTAGACATTGCTGATTGTAATCTTGTCACCATAACTTCATACATGGCTGATTGTAATCTTGTCACCATAACTTTAGACATTGCTGATTTTGTCACCATAACTTTGGACATGGCTGATTGTAATCTTGTCATCATAACTTTAGACATTGCTGATTGTAATCTTGTCACCATAACTATAGACATTGCTGATTGTAATCTTGTCACCATAACTTTAGACATTGCTGATGGTAATCTTGTCACCATAACTTTAGACATAGCTGATTGTAATCTTGTCACCATAACTTTAGACATTGCTGATTGTAATCTTGTCACCATAACTTTAGACATTGCTGATTGTAATCTTGTCACCATAACATTAGACATAGCTGATTGTAATCTTGTCACCATAACTTGAGACATTGCTGATTGTAATCTTGTCACCATAACTTTAGACATTGCTGATTGTAATCTTGTCACCATAACTTTAGACATAGCTGATTGTAATCTTGTCACCATAACTATAGACATTGCTGATGGTAATCTTGTCACCATAACTTTAGACATGGCTGATTGTAATCTTGTCACCATAACTTTAGACATAGCTGATTGTAATGTTGTTGCCATAACTTTAGACATAAATGGTTTTAATCTTAAAACAGTTTTACAAATTATATTTGAACAATCCACACAAAGTCAGCTTGATTTTTCAGCATTTATCATGATTGAAAAAGAAATTACAGTATTGTACTTTTGTGTCTTTTTATTGTAATTTAAAGACAGTTTTAGTTTATTCAAGAAAGCTCCATATTGTATATGTGTGATATAAAAGAACAATCAATTGATTGGTTAAGTTTAAATAACCAACAACACTTGCCAATCATAGTCAATGTAAAACAAAAATGGTATCATTTTGTCTTCCAAGTTATTTTAACCATAATGATCTGCAAATTTACCAAAATGTCCACGACATCATGTAACATTCAGTCTCTCTCCAAAAGTTACTAATACTGTGCTACATTTACATAACAAGTGATGTCATAACACTTAAGTAATTAACAATGTAATAGTTATGTCATTTTTAGCTGCACAGTATGCCTTAACTTGACACCAGCAAACATCCTTATGGTTTTGTAAATTATTTACATGTCATAATATAATGTGCAAAATTCGACTTAATTTTTGGAGAAAACCATGAGGATCCTGGCTTTGAACATTAAATTAGTGTTTACATATAAGCTGGCTAATTAGATCATTAAGTACTCTTCTATCCTGATTTTTTGTAGGGTCATCATCCAACACTAGGTGCCCATTCTAAGTTCACAAACTACGCTTTTGATGTATCAGAGTTCATGAGGCTGGTGCGCAAAGCTGCCGATTATGTTCGCACTCATCCTGGTTTTATAAAAGCATGGACAGAGAAGTATGAAATGAGGATGAAAGAAACAATAGTGAGAGAAGAATTGTGACCAATATTTATTCCTAGCATCTGCATTAATGAACAAGTATATATAATATGGACAGTCTAGGTTAATGTATGAGTACATTTTGTGCCTTGTACGGGTTTTCACAATTCTTTATGGTCAGTCTAGTTAATATTGTGAAATGCATTTTCCTTATTATGAGTTCAAGGGCAGTTATATTGGCCTAGGTCTGGTTATATTAACCCAAAGCAGTGCTGAAGGCCTATACAACCAGACTAGGGTCAATGCAACTGATGGAGAACTTTCAACAAGACCAGTAGAAAAACACATTATATGACATTTTTATTCATAAACTTGTTACAGTGCAACATCCTTATTTGATGTAAATATTTTGAGTAATGTATGACCTTTGTAATACAATGATAACAGCCCATACCATTCTGTGTCGGAAAAGGATAACTAATTGAAGTAATGTATGACGTTGTAATACAATGATAACAGCCCATACCATTCTGTGTCAAAGCAGGATAACTAATTCCAGCACTGTATGACCTTTGTAATACATTGAAAACAGCCCATACCATTCTATGTCAGAGCAGGGTAAGTAATACCAGTACTGTATAACCTTTGTAATACAATGGTAACAGTAACTAATTCAAGCACTATATGACATTGGTAATACAATGGTAACAGCCCATACTATTCTATGTCAGAGCAGGGTTACTAATTCCAGCACTGTATGACCTTTGTATTACAATGATAACCCTAACTAATTCAGGCAATATATGACAGTGGTAATACAATGATAACAGCCCCTACCATACTATGTCAAAACAGGGTTACTAATTCCAGCACTGTATGACCTTTGTAATACAATGATAACGGCAACTAATTCAAGCACTATATGACCTTTGTAATACAATGGTAACAGCCCCTACTATTCTATGTCAAAACAGGGTAACTATTTCAAGCACTATATGACCTTTGTAATATAATGAGAAACAGCCTCTACTATTCTATGTCAAAGCAGGGTAACTAATTCAAGTACTGTTGAAAACAGTCGGACAAGTGGATTTGTCATGCCCTGTATCTTCAAGATCTTGGATGAGTTAAATAATGAGCAAAATTCATGCATATTAATGAGATGATCTTGTATCTGATCTTTTATGACTTCAATTATGAGCAAGAGACTATGTATATTAATTATGACTTTATCTTTGGAAATAAGTTTTTATCAGGATATAGTGAGATAGGTAAAATCAACATGATATAAAATTTGAGAGGTAATTTACACAAGTTGTGTTCTTACAATATGACAGTCCTGCTTAATGAAAGGGTCAACTGTTAAATTATCTAAACCAGGTGACATATCTTTTTGTTAGTTCTGACCTAAGGCCAGTTGAATTTCTATAATGGCCCTTTGTCCAACATTTGATATATGGCATCTCATCACTGCTTAATTTTAACATGTGTGTGTGTGTGTCTGTGTGTGTGTACTCTCTAGAGCAGTGATGAATTTCCACTTATTAATCATTTATAAAAAAAAGAAAATAATAAAATATCTGAAATAATCCCTGTTTACTAAACGAATTAAACATGTTACACAATTTCATCAAAATCCTCTCTGCTTTCCCTTTTATCTCTCTGTCTCATGCCATAAGGACAAAAATACATGAAAATCTGTGGAGTGAGAGAGAAAAATGAATTTGAGCTGGATGAAAACCTTGAACTTGAACTTGCACCAAGTAAGCTAGAGGAACCCAAGTCATTACAACGGCATGTGTACTTGGGATTTTTCTACAGTGTACAGAGCTGCAGTAGCCTATTGAGACAAGAAAGCTGTACCGTAAATTCATTGGCAAGATGGCACACATATACTGTAATCTATTTGATTCTTTATTTTGTTTTTTAACCTATAATAAGGTTCTAAAACAGATCATTATGACATGGAGTTTTCACTGAAGACTTTTAATGATGTCTACTTTTTGTCCTAAATGAAAATGGTGCCAATCTAACATCCAATATGTCCACCACAGCAGCTAATTTGAAAATCACAAAAGAATATCAGAGATGGTTTCAACACTCAGCAGTTAAAAGGAAGCAATTAGTCTTATCTTGAATTCCTGGAAATTCTTTTTGACTGGTAGAGCATCAGTCCCTTTGAGGGACACTATTTAAATATTAAAATGTGTGAAGGCCTCTATCTCTCTCTTTCTCTCTCACTCTGTGTTGGTTGATCAGTCAGCTTGTCAGTTTTACCTCAATTGATCCAGATCACGCTCTAGCTTTCTCTCTCTCTCTCTTCTCTCTCACTCTGTGTTGGTTGATCAGTCAGCTTGTCAGTTTTACCTCAGTTGATCCAGATCATGCTCTAGCTTTCTCTCTCTCTCTCTCTCTCTCAGTTTCTTGGTCAGCTAGCATGTCATTTTCACCTCAGTGGCTCAATGGATCCAGATCATTTTCTTTCAATTTCTATCATCACAAGCCACAGGCTAAAATCTGTTCAAAAGGAGCGTAGTGGATTTTTGCCTATGTCATGCGACAATGTCTCTGAACCTGTGATGGTAAATATGATAGACAAAACAACTAACAGAGAGAGAGAGAGAGAGAGAGAGAGAGAGAGAGAGAGAGAGAGAGAGAGAGAGAGAAAGAGAGATGGAGGATTAAAACAATCTTATGGTCAGTAACAGTGGTAAGTAAAGCATAATAATGACTTAGATCAACTGAAAATAACTTTAAATGTTTGAATTGCCTCATGCTGGTTCATCATTTTGCCTGTTCCCTACTCATTTCTATGTATTCATTGTACTCATATCAATTTTTCTTTAATAGCAAACTATGAAATCATCATTGCAATGTAATTAATTTTTTTTATGTCTCGTGGTGTATTAAAGATGCGGCATACATACTATATACATATATATATAAGGTTCTTCAGAACATTTAGTTGACCTGAACATTTAGTTGGCCTTTCAGGTAAATGGTGCCAGTCATGAAAGTGAATAAGATTTTTATTTTGGCAGTCTTGAAGTTCTTGTTCCTGTTGTGCTGCTTAACCATTGTCATAATTGTCTTGTAACTGGAGAAAATAATTAAAACATTATTTACATGACATACCTCAACCAAACTTTGTGGATGGTTTACACTTTGGGTTAGGAAGAAGGCTATTGATTTGGGGGTCAAAAGGTCAAAAGTCAAGGTCACTAACTGAAAGAAAAAAAAATTCTGGGCAATAATATTAGTTCTATAGTTCTACATCATAATGTTGGCCCAAGCTTTATAGATGGTTTGCATTTAGTGTAAGGAAGAAGCCCGTTGATTTCAGAACCAAAAGGTCAAAGGTCAAGGTTACTCCAACTGAAGGAAAAAGAGGTTTATGCAAAAAAAATTAAGCTATCTACATAAAAGACTATTAAACATGGGGTTAACATATATATATTGTGCCAATCATGATACTCTTGTTAATTCATCAAAGTTGATTTCCATCACTGATTCCTTTAATTGCACATGATTTCCAGTAGCCTTGAATTGGTCACATGCTTTCATGACATCTAACATTTAAGTTGTAAGCCAGTTAGGTTGGATTTCATACCTTGCCTGATGGATTTTCATTGGCGCATGTTTTGGGACTACATCCATAAATAAGTCAGTCCACACACCTAAAGTTCATCCATGTCATCATAAATAAGTCTGTGCACACACCTAAAGTTCATCTTTGTCATCATAAATTTGGATTATATTCCATGGAACTTTATTTAGGTCATCAAGAAATTGTTATTTATTAAAATTTTTGAACTACCGATAAATGATAGTTTTGTGTGTTTTGTTCCTGTGTGCCTTGCAGTTTGCCCTTCTTGTGAGAAAAATGGGGTAGTGGTCACTAAGGCCAGTATGTTTTACCTTAACATTTGCAGCATTGTCTAGTAGGTTGTTGTAAATGTGGTCAATTAAAGTGCTTGATATTTCTTTTACACTTGTGGGTTCATTTGCAGGTTGGACAAGGCCCAGTGATTCAATAAATTCAACGGTGTTTTTTTAAAAATATTATTATTTAAAAGTTACAGGAATAACATCATAAATTAAAAATGCAGATATTTCATTGATGTAGAAAAGTCACATAATATCATTTACAGTGTCAATCTTTTATTGATATAGAAATGTCACAGAATGTTGTTTACAGTGTCTATTTTTTATTGATGTAGAAACGTCACAGTGTTGTTTACAGTGTCTATCTTTTATTGATGTAGAAATGTCATTAACAGTGTCTATGTCACAGAATGTCATTTACAGTGTCTCTTTTATTGATGTAGAAATGTCACAGAATGTCATTTACAATGTCTATGTCACAGAATGTCATTTAGTGTGTCTATCTTTTATTGATGTAGAAATGTCATTAACAGTGTCTATGTCACAGAATGTCGTTTACAGTGTCTCTTTTATTGATGTAGAAATGTCACAGAATGTCATTTACAGTGTCTATGTCACAGAATGTCATTTATAGTGTCTGTGTCACAGAATGTTATTTACAGTGTCTATGTCACAGAGTGTCATTTACAGTGTCTCTCTTTTATTGATGTAGAAATGTCACAGAATGTCATTTACAGTGTCTATGTCACAGAATGTCATTTACAGTGTCTCTTTTATTGATGTAGAAATGTCACAGAATGTCATTTACAATGTCTATGTCACAGAATGTCATTTAGTGTGTCTATCTTTTATTGATGTAGAAATGTCATTAACAGTGTCTATGTCACAGAATGTCGTTTACAGTGTCTCTTTTATTGATGTAGAAATGTCACAGAATGTCATTTACAGTGTCTATGTCACAGAATGTCATTTATAGTGTCTGTGTCACAGAATGTTATTTACAGTGTCTATGTCACAGAGTGTCATTTACAGTGTCTCTCTTTTATTGATGTAGAAATGTCACAGAATGTCATTTACAGTGTCTATGTCACAGAATGTCATTTACAGTGTCTATCTTTTATTGATGTAGAAATGTCACAGAATGTTATTTACAGTGTCTATGTCACAGAATGTCATTTACAGTGTCTATCTTTTATTATGAGGATCTATTCACCTATCTAGCTGGATATTTATTTACCATAAAACTTACCAATCATCACTATTACCTTCCAAGTCTCTCTTAGAGAGTTGGAGTTATTTGACTTGTATTGGCAAGAGACTAGGATGTTCTGATTGGAGTATGTTGCTGGCCACTACATCACACTTTGGATGGTCATGAGATATTGCTAATTTAGGCCGTGTTACAACAAAATTAATGCCAAATTTTGCCTATAGTTCCTAATGCTATGCTGCTTATATCATGTAATGAGTGACATCATAATAATGATTAATCATGAGTTGTACAGCCAATGTACATTTGTCATTAGTGATCATCAGGAGTGACATCATAATACTGAAATAATGATGATTAATCATGAGTTGTACAGCCAGTGTACATTTGTCACCAGTGATCATCAGGAGTGACATCATAATACTGACATAATTATGATTAATCATGAGTTGTACAGCCAGTGTACATTTGTCATTAGTGATCATCAGGAGTGACATCATAATACTGACATAATGATGATTAATCATGAGTTGTACAGCCAATGTACATTTGTCACCAGTGATCATCAGGAGTGACATCATAATACTGACATAATGATGATTAATCATGAGTTGTACAGCCAATGTACATTTGTCATTAGTGATCATCAGGAGTGACATCATAATACTGACATAATGATGATTAATCATGAGTTGTACAGCCAGTGTACATTTGTCACCAGTGATCATCAGGAGTGACATCATAATACTGACATAATGATGATTAATCATGAGTTGTACAGCCAGTGTACATTTGTCACCAGTGATCATCACAAGTGACATCATAATACTGACATAATGATGATTAATCATGAGTTGTACAGCCAATGTACATTTGTCATTAGTGATCATCAGAACTAAAATATGTTTTCCTTGCAGAAGATGGTAACTTCATATTGACATTTATCTGCATGTTGTTTTGAGTTTTATACAGTCTAGAAAAGTTTGAAAATTGAAAAAGTGTGAGCTGGGAGGGGGGCAGCTTTGTCATACACAACTATCAAAATGTGTCAATTGCTTATCTGCTAAAATGTTGTTACCAAATTGTGTTCTACTAAACTTTGCAATAAACCTTGTCCTATAATATAGTTAGAAGTCAATTAATATGGAGGGCCCTGGGTGGCTGAGTTGTGTTTGGTGCTCGCCATTACAGATCACTCATACATCTTGCCTCTGTCCACATTTGTTTGAGTCTCAACTCGATCAATGTGGGTATGTGAGAAAGCTTGCCAGTAGTTTGACGTAGGTTTGTGATTCTTTCTGTGTTCTTTCTCCACCAAATATTCTGGCTGCCATGTATGACCTATCATGTTCTGAAAAATGTTGTTAAACCCCACAAAACCAAACCTATTAATTTGGGGGTTCAAAGGTCAAGGTCACTGTAACCCACCAAAGCAGAATGGTTTCTGTACAATAACTTGAGTTCTACACAAAGTGTTCTGTTCGAATTTACTGCAAAAATTTAATTAGTTCATTACAGAATCCATTTTTCATTATTTAGCTTTTGAAGAGGTCTATATATGTAATCATTGGTAATCTCTATTACTGTATACTTTTTTTCTATCAACATTCACCAGGATGGAATTCAGATTCTTATTACAGTAAATAGGTCATGTGATTCTAAATACATATTGGTCAGTTCTTTATTTTGGTCCTTTTAGTACCCAAACATTTTTTGGAGTAACATCACAGTTACCTTAATATTGGTCAATACTCTTGTTTTTTTTTTTTTACGTGAAATTCCATACTAGATCTGTCAAATGTAATAGTTGAAACTATTTTTTTTAGATTTTTTTTATATCATGTTAGTATGATATTATATGCATATTGGCCAATACTTTATTCACTAATTGTAATACCCTGATACATATTGTATGGTTTAACATATGACATTTTACTGGTCAATTCTTTATTCTTTAAACCTAGAATTCATGTGTGTGGGGTGGGGATGTTATAGATACACTTGACATTCATGTTACGAAATGATATTCAGAATCACATTACAACTGAAGACTGTATTGATTCAGATGTATTAACATAATTTTTGTTTGTTTGTTGTATTTATAGATGTAAACCATGTTGTACCAGTTAAGATTTATGAATGTAAATCGATATCATTTTAATTAGACAATGAATGTAAATCCATGTAATTTTAATTTACACAAGTTATGCTAGTGCATGGAATAATACATAAAAGAATGCTGACATACTGTAAAACACTTTATCTTTGTGGGTTTAAAACTTCTTGGTTTGGGTAAAAAATACATATTCGTGGGTACCTAATTTTGTGGATCTATCATTTACAAAATAGAAAGAAAAAAAACTGATGCATATTTCTCTGTATAAGTTTACTAGTATACCGACATTCATTTCCACACATGTGCGAGCGAACAGGTTTAATCCGTACTGCCGTAATTAAGTGAGTAATTAAGTTATTCATTGCTAACATCTGGTGTAAATGCAGAGATCTTAAAGAAAATGCCGACTTCTTTTTCCACACGTCTGAGCTAACACATTTAATACCACTATTGTAATCTTAAGTAATTAGGTTCTCGGGTGTTCTTAAAGACTGCTATCAAAGCATAGAGTTCTCAACAATTAGGGATTAGGCGTTTGAACAGAGGCAATGACTTTAAACTCTCATGATATCCCAGACTTCCCGTAATCGTAAACGAGGCAAGTACATATCATATGACAACCACACTGGTGCTAAAATTGCAAGATACTCAATTGAAAATGGAATCTCCAAAGCAGCAAAAACGTTCAGTGCCAAGCTTGGGAACAAAGTCAGCCAAACAACAGTCCGCAGTTTGCGGGATCACTATATTAAACTCAAGAAAGCTGGTTGAGCTGACATGACAAGCCTGCCAAAATCATCCCATGGGAACCCCTTGTTGCTGGGTGACCTTAACCTTGTTGTCCAAAATTGGATACGTAAAGTTCGGGTGAGTGGTGGTGTTATTAATGCGCATATTGTGATGGCTGGTGCTAAAGGAATTGATCAGTTAAGTGAACTGGAGGACAGTGGAGATGTACATTCAAATCAGGTCTCAGTTGATCTGAAAATATCTACCCTTAAGCCAATTCACGCAAAGTGACTTATCTGCACACATGACAAAGTAACACTTCGGAGAGATCTGATTGAAATGGCTTTGAGAAAGCGGGACTAATCTGCTGATTGTTTATTTAGCAGTTGTGCAAACATGTATTCATAAATGGGAATATTATGTGCTTTGGGAAATAAAGAAGGACACAGACAGTGAATAAATCTGCTTTTATTACTATACTGTACATTAGGTAGAGTCATTACAATCTTATACGAGTTTTCATGTTCATGAAATTGTGCATTCTAATTAGACTGTAATCAATCAGTTGCAGTGTTACTCGTCATTCATGTACTTATTCTAATGCATATTTCACATTCTCAGCACTATAGATAGCTGTGGTATTAAAACAAAGAAAGAAACAGGTGATGCCTTTATATTGCATATGACAGGGGGAAGGGGGAATGTCAGTTTGGTTGATATTTCATTGTGACTTTAAATTCATGGTCTGGTTCATCCACGAAACCATGAAAATTGGAACCCCATGAAATTAAAGTGTTTCACAGTACCATATTGCTTGCAAAGTTAGCATGAATATCACTTTTATATAAAGAAATTACATTGTTTCATGTCTCTTTATAAAAAATAGGCAGACCTCTGTAGATGTATATTATTACTGTGATTACACTTGACCAACATGTACTTGTCATCATATAATTATGTTTTGCATTAATATGTACATTAATATTTATATAATATTACTTATATTGTGAATGAGTTCATGCTGTAAAATTCTCATGAATTCATTTATCTTGTATTTTTAATGTGCAAAATTATACCTAGTACTTTCTTTAATACATATAAAAATCTTTAATTAGCTCTTGGAATTTAGTTTCATTGAAAATATGGTCACAGTATTGCAAAAAATATTTTTTTTAAATGTATATTTAAATTGTGTATATATTGTAGTCTATATTGCATAATTAAGGGACCATTCAGTATATGCCAACAAATACTGAACACGCAAAACCTAGCCACTTATTAAAATCCTATTGCTATCATATCATGGTGTGTAGATGGGGTTAGTTAAAATCTGGAGAATCCAGAATTTAAAATCTCTTTTATGGAGCATCGTTTCATTTGTTTGCAGGAAACACACACAATTACAGACAATATAGCACATGTTTATACCAATATTTACTTCAGGAGTTATGCTCCATTTGTTAAACATGTTGTTAAGAGTAGAAAATGTGCTGGAGAAAGGAGATCAGGTGGACTTAGTAGTGTAGCTAAAAATTATGCTCCTCCCCCCAATCTTGCAAAATTTAATTATGGGTCCCCATCCCAATAAAAATATGTAGTTAGATGGGAATTTTGTGCACCCACTGGGTCTGGCCTCCTACCCCCCCCCCCCCCCTCGGAGTTGCAGATGGTTGCTATGCTGCTGGGAGGACTGCTGTTCCTATGTAGAGAAAGTATGTTTCTTAGTATTCATAAAAACAAAACAAATAATGACTTTACAGAGTGGTTTAAACTACCTAGTACTGTATTTGTGTGGGATAGTGACCTATACATCTACAAAACATACATTCTTCCCGCAGAATCACCATATTTTACAGATCAATTTGATATACTAGGACAAAAAATAGCCTCACTCAGTTCATGAGACTATATAATTATCAAGGGTGACTTAATGAACAAATGACTATATAATTTTCAAGTGTGACTTAATGAACACAGTAAAGGTAAACCTTCATTAGACTTCATATGACTATATATAATGAACAGTCAGTAAAGGCAAACCTACATTGGAGTTCGTAAGTAGAGGTAACCACTGATAATACCTAATACTGAACACTACCCACTGATAATGCCTAACACTGAACACTACCCACAGGATACTGACTGTCAGGGTAGAAAATCCTGTGATACTCAAGAAAACAGCCATGGCAGCAATCTCCTAGAACTCTGTATCAGCTGTCCATTATGAAATTATGAAGGGGTGTACCCCAGGTGACCACTCAGGAAAACTCGCATTCCATCATTATAATGGTTTCATTATTGTTGACTATGGGGGCCCCGGGTGGCTGAGTGGTCTAAGGCACTCGCATTTACAGATCACTCACGCATCTCACCTCTGTCTGCATGGGTTTGAGTCTCAGGCTTGGCTAATGTGGGTATGTGAGAAAGCTTTCCAGTAGCTTCCTGTGGGTCGGTGGTTCTTCTCAGGTTTTTCCAGGGTTCTTCCTCCACCAAATATACTGGCCACCATGTATAGCCTTTCATGTGCTGAAAAATGGCATTAAACCCACAACAACAACAATGGTTGACTGTAGTCAGCAGTGAACAGCTTATGTAAAATTTCTTCTTCAATCAGGCTGGCCTGATCAATGAACAATACAACAGGGAAACACAGGCTGTTTCAACAGAAATTCCCAACTATATAGGTGCTTGGTAGTCCTATTCCATTACATAAAAAAGGCTCTAGCAGGGATTCCAAAAACATGTTTATGATTACACTAACAAGCTGTTCACATGCGTGATACTCAATATAGCAACTGTTTTGAACAGATCAGTATTATTCCAGACAATCAGGGAGGTTTTCGGAAAGGGGAACGAACTACAGAAAACGTTTTTATTTTAAAATCCTTCATAACTACATACAAAATAATCTGAAAAATGATTTTATTACCAACAAATTTGAGCGATGTTGTAGGCAACCAATTAAATCCAACAATCATTGACAAGCTATTTGATACTCTTGTCAAGTCAATTCTACTTTATATAACTGAAATCTGGGGAAATTAAATCTGACAATAAATTAACATAACAATGATAATTGTTTTGGAATTGATAGAGGATGAGCCAAATGAAATAAATCCATACAGAATTTCTCAAAATGAATTTATAAGTTTGTACGATATCCACAAATATAGCTTGCAAAAGTACACTTGCATATTTCCCTTTAAAAACTGATAGTAATCTACAGATAATGATATATTGAAACTATTTAGAGAATGCCCCATCAAAGACGGAGCATGTATAAGAAAATTAAAAATGTATACAGGAAGTTTGTTGGGTTAAATGATTATGATGATTATGAAAAACATTTCATTATTATAGACTGTCTGATTTCTGTCACACCAATTTGAATTTGCATAAGAGATGTTTTTGAATTTGAATTTGCATAAGAGATGTTTTTGAATTTGAATTTGCATAAGAGATTTTTTTGAATTTGAATTTGCATAAGAGATTTTTTTGAATTTGAATTTGCATAAGAGATGTTTTTGAATTTGAATTTGCATAAGAGATTTTTTTGAATTTGAATTTGCATAAGAGATGTTTTTGAATTTGAATTTGCATAAGAGATGTTTTTGAATTTGAATTTGCATAAGAGATTTTTTGTACTAGATCAACAGCAGCAGACTGATGCCTTTGCTAAAAGGCAAGTTCCTTCCACAAATAGTCCTGTATGCAAACACAGTGTGACACAAATCAGAATATGATCAAATTATATACATATATTGTTTGTGTTTAGTTAACATTTGTACCACTTTAGTCCAATTAATTATTACTTATCAATGTTCATACATTGATTATGAAATAAACTTGAAACTTGTACTGTTTGTCCAGGTGACTTTTTGTTGGTCCCACCTTTGTACATGGGCTTTCTGTTGTGCCCACCCTTTTCCTCAGGCTTTCTTTTGTGCCCACCTTTGTTCAGACAATACACAATAGTGTCAATAGAGAAACATTGTATACTTCTGACTCTCCGGGGTAGAAGGAAATATATATAATACTTGGATGTTACTAAGGGATAAAGTTTTGAACTCAGTATTCACCTAAGTGGTGGATTACTTTCTGTCTCATAAATAAGTAATTCAGGTTATAATTTAACTTTTCAATAAATCTCATCCATCATGTTGGTGGACATTTTCAACCAAGTTGCATACTTGATTTCAGATTTAGCTCACATGTGCATTTCTAACTGGACATGTGTTGTTATTACAGTTTAATTAGTCCACAGAGTTAAGGCACAGCATGTTTTCAATGCAAAAGTAGGAAGAGTACACTTATTACTATGATAGGGGGTTGCATGGTTAGATTAGTTCAAAGGCCAAGTGAGCTTGTGGTATGGTCATGCGTCCATTGTGCATCGTGCGTCTTACATCCGCCAACAATTGCTTGTTACCACACTGGAGTCCATATTTCTGATCTGAGCTTAGTCAGACTTGGAGCGTGGATTTAAATCATCAAAATCTTGAACATGTTCAATGATAAGCAAGGTCCATGCATATTAATGAAGTGATCTTGCATCTGATTGGTTAACCTTGTTACCATTCTGGAGGCCATATTTATGATCTGATTTTGATATATAAAAAAAAAACTAGAATATTTGCTTATATCATTAAGGTCTAAAAGAAATCAATAATGAGCGAGATATATGCATACTAATGAGGTGATCATGCCTCTGATTGGTTGAGCTGCTTACCACTCTGAAGGCCACATTTCTGATCCAATTTTGATGAAACTTGGAATATATGCTTCTATCATCAAGATCTGCAAGTTCGATAATGAGCAAGATGCAAACATATTATTTAGTTAATCATGCATCTGATTGGCAGAGCTTGTTACCACTCTGGTAGCCACATTTCTGATCCAATTTTTATCAAGCTTGAAATCTGGGCTTGTATCATCAAGATCTTGGATGGGTCAATAATAAGCGAGATCCATGCATATTAATGATGCAATCTTGGATATGATTGGCTAAACTTGTTACCACTTTGGATGCCATATTTGCTATCCAATTTTGATCAGACATGAAATATATGTTTATATCATCAAGATCTTGGACTTTGTGAATAATGAGTGAGATCCATGCATATTTATCAGGTGATCTTGCATGTGATTGGCTGAGCTTATTACCACTTAAGAAGCCATAATTCTGATCCAATTTTGATTAAAATTTGAATATGGGCTTGTATCATCAGGACCTTGGGCAATTTCATAAGTAAGTGGGATCCATGCATATTTATTGAGGTTATCTTGCATCTGATTGGCTGACCTTGTTACAATCTGAATGACTTGGGTAATGAGCAAAAGAAGGTGCATATTAATTATGCCTTTATCTTTAGAAAGAACTTTATAAGGATATAGTAAAATGGCTAAAGTCAACATGATACAAAGTTTGGGAGATAGTTTACACAGGATGTGTTTTTACAATGCCACATATGCCTGCTTAGTGAAATGGTTAACTGTTAAGTTGTATAAACCAGCTTGTTACCATCAGGCCCAATGGGTTTCTTGTTTTTCTGCTTTGTTTTAAATGATTGGCAAAAAACGGTATTTTAGACATCTTTACTACAATCCTGAAGGTCCAGTTGCTTACATGAATATCAATCGTGGCAACAAATAAAATGGAACAAAAGAAAATAAGATACACTGAATTAAAAGAATGGCTAATTGAGCAAACTACATTTGTTCTATATAAGCAAAAAATGAAAAGATTTCAATATAGAAGGGTGTTGGGCAGGATGATGATCAGTGGCAGGCAGACTTGTTGGCATGCAAGAAAAAAAACAGCAATTAATGCAAATACTTTGTGACAGTGATATATATTTTTTCAATTTCTATATAGAAGGGTCAATGTTGGACAGGATGATGACCAGTGGCAGGTAGACATTGTTGGCATGCAAGAAAAAAACAGCAATTAATGCAAATACTTTGTGACAGTGATAGATATTTTCTCAAAATACTCTTGAGCATAATAAATAAATACAAAAAAGGAGATGGCCTATATGAAGCTTTCAGAGAAATATTCAAGAAGCAAAAACATGAAAAGATGCAGTTTGATGAAAGAAAAGAAACTTAAAAGAGGCAAGTTCGAGATTTACTCGAAAATTAAAATATTTAATATTTCTCTGCATACTCAGAAAAAAAAGCATCAGTAGTGGAAAGGTTTAACAGAACTCTTAAGACTGGAATGTGGAAATGGGTTGATGTTTTACCAAATTAATTGATGGTTGCAATAACACTCATCACAGATCAACATACATGACTGATTTAAGCAAGCAAAGAGAAAAACATGAATAGTTTGGATCAACTTATTTAGCTACTTGACAACATATACAGTTGGAATGATTACATTTAAAATCAATGAATTAATCAGAATTACAAAACAATTTTTGAAAATGGCTACTTTTCTAACTTTACAGAGGAATAATTAAAATCAGGCAAGTAATTTTAAGTGATCTGGTCATTTAGGAACTGAAAGACTTTCATGTAGAGGATACAGAGGTCATGTCTTATGACAAGATTTTATGAACACGAGTTATTTCTGCAAGACAAACAAGATGACATACAACCGATTTTGAAGCCAAAAGAATGAACAATAAAAAGTGTGTACATGTGGAATGGAAATGCTCTGATGAATCATTCAACAATTGGAAACCAGCTGATAACGCTATACCATTAATAAAATGATGTATCAAAAAGTACCACTCTACTCTGGAAAAGATGTTTAAAAGCACACCTCTCCGTCAGAAACAACACCTCCATTAGAGATGCCTGATGAATTCATAAGGACCATATAACTGAGGTTTTGAAAGAGAATCAGTTTCTTGAATGTGACACATGCAAAAAGAAATGCATTACAGCATAAATGAGTTCAAACAAACATGGCATGCATTACAGAATGAATGAGTTCAAACAAGCATGGCATGCAAATCTGTATTTATCACAAAACCAGAGGGGAACAAACAAATTACATCCAAAACGATACAAAAAGAACATAATGATCCATGTCAAAAACATGATAAAGCAACAACAAAGTAAACAATGTTCTATCAGGGTAATAAATGTACACAATGTAATTAATGTATACAATGTAATAAATGTAGACAATGTTCTAGCAGGTAATAAATGACATTGCTGAAGAAATTTGGAGAAATAACGTTCAAGAGCATGAAGTTGATTCCAACTATACCTATAGAAAAAGACAACACATACAATATAAAAGACAACAGATACAATGCAAAAGACAACAAGCTTCTCTGAGATTTTGAACAAAATAAAAGGTAATGAAAATCACATAAATGTTGATGTAATCACGTGGGCATTGAAACTTCTTTCTAATTTTATACAACCAGGGTATGGTAATCGTGTCAACGGCACTATCAACTATATAATTTTTTCTAGATGAAATTTTTACAATGAACATTACCATGAACATTTTCAATGCATCAATAAAATCGTCACAAAATTAAAACTAAAATCAGTTGATTTGGGAACAGTTTTTACACCACATCAGTGAAGTAAAATCCAAAACAAATATAACGGTGTAAAAATATACAGATTTTAAAGAGATATGTTTTGGAAAGTTAAATTTGACATTAGTAGTAATTGAAAATTAACTACACAAATGGTGCAATCAACATTGTGTGTTGTGAATGGAAAAACTGTAAATAGAAGCTCAATGTATTTGCACAAAAAAAGCTGTTTCACATTAATTTGTTAAACTTAAATAATGGACTTAACTGGGTTTACTCATAGCTGCAGACACTATACTCGGTTAGTAGACCCGACAGAAAGTAAAGAAACTTGGCATATAATAGCAAGGTGACAACATTGGAGGACTCGTAGTCCTAAAGTAATAGTCTGCCGTTCTGATGTGATATGCCTCAATCAAACGTTGTCTCTGACAGAATGAACTTAAGATGTAATGCAAGAAAATAGTACGGTACCTTTCCCTTTTACTGTGATTACATTTATTGCAATAAAGTGGTTACCTTACTGACACCATGTTAGCATAGCAAATTCATTTAGCGAGATAAAAATGTACCATAATTTTTTTTTCACATACATTAATTAATACTTGATTATTTTACAGTGATGACTCAGTTACCTGTTATATAGCACAGAATGATATTAGATTATGGCAGAATAAACTTAAGACAGTGCAGTATGGATGGCAACATCCGGTTATGATATTTCCTATCGGCATTTAACAGATAAAAGTACTCCTGAGTTGGTTGAATCCTTTTACAGGTAAGAAAAATGTCTGAATATGCAATAATTTTACACTATGACAAATATTTTAATGCCAGCAACAATAACAGTGATGTTAACACAATCTAGCATAGAATGTAACTGTTTAAAAATTTCATAAGATTATGACTGGAGATACCTCAATGGAAAACAAAACATTCTTGATCAATAATATGACCGAAGCGTATAAAACTGTAAACTAAAGTTCTGAGAAGTCTACACCTGATGTTGTGATAGCTGGTTAAAAATGTTATTATAAATAGGAAGCTGGTACTGGTGAATACTGGGGAAAAATGTCAGCAGGTGAATTAATTCTGTGGTAGATGAAGATGAACCAACAGGTTGGGCTTACTTCATTTTGCAAGAAAGCAAGGGATTAATAAATAAGGGAATATTACGATTGAATCAAAGGATTGTCTACTACACCGTCTTTTTCGACAGTATCAGACACTGTTACAAAGTCTATGGAACTATTGATTTTAGAAAAGACAGGTTACAATACAGATGTGTCCTCAGTATAATCCTGCTACACTTTCAAACACAATGTACATAAATTCCTGTTCCAATAATGGTCCCAGCCTCTTTCTCAACCATGCAATCAGTCCTCTTGATTACTAGCAACGGGTCAACAATCTGTATACATTTTTATTATTGGATCTATTTTATCAGTCTCTATGGATTCATTTGGATGGTATTCTGGTAGAAACTGTAAGACATCTGTGTAGCACCACTGTACTCCTCCACCACCACCACAAGGTTATATCATACATATATTAATTACCCAGACTACAAATCTGGGATACCCCGATAAAGTACCAGAAGAAACTACCAATAAACAACAACAACAACGATTGCAGAGCCTGTGCATAGCATATGTGCCAATGTTATCTGATACTCTGACATTCATATGACACATACTAATTTAGAAACAACAAAATAAAATATTGACCATGAAATAAATATATAATCATTATTAATTATACATATGGTTGCAGGAATTGCTATAGTTTACTTTTTGAAATAGTTTACGAAGTTTATTTCAGCTCAGACAAGCTTTACATATTCTGCTAGATGCTTCGTTTAAATCATGTTTTTGAAGAAGTTGTCAAAGATATCAATAGGCCCACCATCAAACATGGATACTGGAGAAATTTTAAAACTAATTATTCCATTCTAATTTAGTCAGTCCTGAATCAAGTACTTAATAGCACATGTACTTTTAAAATTGTGAACACTGTATAAATAGAAGACAAAAATCAGACTTGTATTGCTAAGTGCCTTAACATTTTCGCTAATAAATAGCATAGGTTTTAACTGCAAACAAATGGAATCAACAAACATTATCAACACAATTTATGATGCAGCATTAAATTCTGCTCTTACTATTCCCTACAGCATGCATTTCAAAAGCTATTGAGTTTACAATTAAAATGCCGGGAAGCATGGCTAATGAAGAAATAGTAAAACTGATCATTCCAGTTTCTCGTAGCCAATTCACAGTTGGCCTCTTCATAGCTAAGGCGTCACTACAAGGTTAAGTTGTGTCCGAATAAATAGCATATATTTTAGATACGAATAAATGAGTACTTCTGGACCAAAGGAAAAATTCATTTCTGTTATAAAAATCAGGCCAAAGAAAAATGTTAAAATCATAAAACGTGCCACTGTATCTCACGTGCACATCTCTGTGCCTTCGGCACATGTGCTTCCGAACACCTTTGGTCATGTAGACAATGCATACAAAAGGTACAATACAACAGTACAACTTAAAACATGTAAAAATAATGATTACCACTCGAAAGTTTAACTAAGCTGAGTCTTCTTAGCCATTGTGTATCAGACTAAAGGATTTGAGAGGAATTTATACATTCAGTAAGTTTTAACACAATTTAAGTCCCTTATCAGTTATTATCTAAAAAGGATAGTACAATGTATTTACTAAATATTTTTCAGAATTAAAGCTTATTTGAGTCAGTGTTTCATATAGTGATAACCTAGATAATTTGTATATTACTGTTGTAGCTTATGATGTTATACATTAGGTAATATCAATAAAGATATAATTGAATTACCTAATTTATATATCAATTTTAGGTTATCAAGTAAAGTATAACATATGATATATAACTGATTTTTGCTAGCTTTGTAAGTTCACAAGGTCACCTTAGTAATATCCATGCCTACGTTAGTGCCATAAATACATGACGTTGTAGCTCAAATGTGTCAAGGACTTGATTAAGTTTACCTTAGCTGTATATGAGTACACGATGTATGCATGGTTTTATTAAATGTAGTAAACATGACGTTATAACGCAATAGTCTCACATTCTCAGGAATACGTTTATCTTACCTGTCTATTATTCCATTGCATGTGATGTATGGATGATTTTATTCAATGTGCAGTTAACATGACATTATAGCTAAGAAGTCCTGACAGCGTCAAGAATTTATTAAGTTTACCTTAGCTGTCTATTTTCCAGATATTAAGTAAGAGCTATGTAAACATGACACTGTAAGACTCCCAACACCAATCACCATCATCACAATTATATCCATTAAAAAATAACAAAATAAAATAACGAGAGAGAGGAGCAATACACTGGGTATATATATATATATATATATATATATATATATATATATATATATATATATATATATATATATATATATAAGAAGAGTAAGTGAGGTAATTAATGATATAGAAACAGATATCGATGTATTTGACACACTGATTTTAGAAGGTAATTCCAATGATAGATTAATATGTACAAAATACAAGAAACATAAATGTGTACTATCATATGTTATACGTGTCACACGGAAACATAAAATAAAATGAAAAAACGAAACATAAATTACCAACGATGTAAAGTGTGTGTAAACGTGATTAAAATCAAGCTGGTATTATAACGGAGGAACTATTATTATCACAGAAAAGAATCAAAGGAAAATTACATGTGACTGTGAAAAGACTGTAACTAAAGGTTCATAGTATGCTCGCAGAAAAAACTAAGTTTCATAATCAGTATTTACATGTAAATAATCGTAGAATTTAAAAAACTGAAAACATTAACTGATGCATCGATACCAAAGAGTGAAAGAAAAAAAGCACCACCTCTAAGACGACCTATTAGAGGAGATTATATATATATATATATATATATATATATATATATATATATATATATATATATATATATATATATATGTATATATATATATATATATATATATATATATATATATATATATATATATATATAATTACCAGACTGGTTAAGGCAACGTTCCAAATTTTGACACAAGATGCTTCTATTATGCCATAGAATCACTTCTATCCCCTCCTCACGAAATACAGACCATCAAACCATAACCTTGATAAGTACAATCACTGGTTTCACCATGCCCCCCAAAAGGCGATAGACATTGATAAATGTTAAGAGTAATTTAATGTATCAATAAATGTTTATGAGATAGTAGACGGGCGAAGCGAGCAAAAGGATGATAGAAATTATATAAAACCTGTTAAACTTTCAGAAAGAGAAAGAAACTTCTGTTGGCTTATTGATTTATTTATTATGAAAGAAGTGCGTCTCATTATTATCGCATAAATGATTTACCACGGTTGATATCAAAATATATAAAAATGCACAAAACTAAAAGGTATTTTCGCAAGAAGTGTTTAAATCATTTCACGATCAAAGAATGTTGAGTGAACATGAGATTATGTAACCGGGTAAATTATTCATTTGAAATAATGCCTGAAAGAGTTTTTTTTTTAAAATGTAGAACCTACCGCCACAAGTTAATGGTTAATTTTGAGCTTATTATGATTTTGAAACTATCATAAAAACCAGTTAAAGGTAAAAAAAAAAAAAAAAAACTGGCAGGAAATAATGATCATTTATGGACAATAAAAACAGATAAATATATTCCATCATTTCTAAAACAATGGGACAGATATTCTCTCGAAAGGACAATTAAATTTTTGTAGATAATTATAAGTGTATGGATGATTCGTTAGATACACTTTACAATTTAAGTGAGGATAAGTCTTTTGATACAATCAAGCATTTTGAAGAAATGGAAGGAAAGTTTTAAGGAAGGACATTTACCTCTACGAGTATATTGTGACTATATTGTAAAACTAAATTACCACCAATCTCAGAGGTGAAGGATGCTTCAGTGTTGTGTGATTGTTTTGCGGAATTCTAAAATATCTACATGCAAAATCATAAACTGGATCCAGCGCAATATTATAATGCACCATGATTGGCTCATGGTGCTTCTTTAAAGCTATCAAGGGTACGAACATAGTTATTGAACTCTTATGATGTTTTAATGATAGAGTCCGCTATAAGACGAGGAATTAGTGTGATACCGAATATCTGTGGTGCAAGTAGATTTTAACTTTTACCGGTACGGTACAGACCACCGACCCGTCTTTCCGGTACTGCCGTACCGGCAATAAATGTTTCAATGGTACGGCGTACCTGACCGTACCGACTTACTTGCACCACTGTGAATACATACCTTAAATCAAGTCATGAGTTTTATATCAGTGATTAAGGTAAATTCTAAATGATACAATATGATAGGCAAAGTTCACGACCACTTATTATGTACAGATACTTCAACAATCTTTATGATTAGTCAATGTGTCAATTGATGCCTGTTAAAACCTTTATGTGGGCTAACAAGACACAATTGAAATGATACATGGCAATTTAGCTAGTGGAAAGATGATGAGAAAACAGATGGTATTTTAGAAATATCAAAGCATGTGCATATGCAAGATTCTTTTAGTGATTACAAATTAGCATCAGAAAAATAGTCACGAGCATGACAGATTTATCACCCCTGCAAACAAAAGGTTGTAATATGATAGAAAAGGAAAAAACAAAACAATATTCCCTAAGTTATTATTTAGACTATACAACAAAGGAAAATATGTAATTCTTTATCAAAATTTAAAACTGCACTTTCAGCGGGAGTTAAAGTTGAGGCAAATACATAGAGTAGTATTATTTGATCACGAACCTTACCATACAGCACCATAAACATAAATTTAGCACATAAAGCAACCACTGATTTTGAAGGAAAATAATAAAAAAATTTAATTTTTTTTATAAAGCTAATGAATAATTACATATTTGGAAACCATATGGAAAATATACGTAAGAGAATAACTGTAAAACTGTTCAGATGAACAACAGTTGTTTCAGTATCTGACAAACTAATTATTTTCAGGGCGAACAATAATAGATAAGAATTTGGTTTTAGTAAGTATAAAGAACAAAGATCCCATTCACGAAACCTATTTATGGAGTATTTACAGTATTAGAGCTATCAACATGGCTGATATATGAATTTTACTACAAAATGCTGAAAAACAAATAAGGTAATATGTTGCAATTCTTATTGGCATACACAGGTTTGTTATGCATTCATGTTTAAATCGATATGCTTTATGAAGACACGAAAGAGTACATTTAGTTTTATGAAACAAGTGATTCCAAAAAGCACATGTCATGAGTTAGCAAAAAAGTTGTTGGATTATTCAAAGATGAGAAGAACCCATACAAAAATTTTGTGGTCACAAAAGTACGATCGATTCCTTTAGACTGACAAAGACCAAAAAAAGATGTGCAAA
Source organism: Margaritifera margaritifera (assembly GCA_029931535.1). Lineage (NCBI taxonomy): Eukaryota > Metazoa > Mollusca > Bivalvia > Unionida > Margaritiferidae > Margaritifera > Margaritifera margaritifera. The sequence goes on along the minus strand of JAQPZY010001649.1, from coordinate 2,581,755 downwards.
GGTATACAGAAACACGTCATGAAGACAAATTAAAATTATATATATATATATATATATATATATATATATATATATATATATATATATATATATATAGTAGGTTTAATTAAAGTAAAAATTACCGTGAAATTAATTTAATGAGTGCGTACCAACATGAGCTATATAACATCGCTGTAAATAAAGTTGCTTTTTCTATGCATGAGGACAAGAGATATTTAATTGATAATATTAAAACTTTACCATATAGCTACACTCTAACTCTATAACAAAACGTTTGCTCGAGTTGCATTAAAGGTTTCTTTCTTTCGTTTTTTTTGTAGCTTTTCAACCATTTGTATCTTTATAACTTGTTTACTTCAAAAAATTCTCCATTTACTTTTTATCTTTGGCGTAAAAGACCAATAAAAATCTAACATTCTTATGCAGGTTCTTTGTGACAAAACTGTATTTATGTACTAGTATGCACATATGTATTCCGTAATGTCTTCAACCGAATGCTAATTTGGTTAGATGTGTTGCCTTCGTTTCATGGTTAGAATAACCGTCTATAAAATAAAAAATATTCCCTGGTGGAATTGGTAAATAGTTCCAAACATTTGTGTAATTTATCACAAGAATCTTCGACAATTACTTTGTCGTCTTTGAATAACCTCTTTCGGTTGCAAGTCCTACTTTACGTAAAGGTTGGGCAGATACTTACAATATAATCGTCAAAAAAATCCTTATGTTCGGTTGTGATACGACATACAAAAATTGTATACGATTCTTTTAAATACATTGATTTTGTGTTTTAATTTTTGATGGAATATTAATGTTACGTGGTTCTATAGACGTGCCCAAATCATACATTGAAAATATCTTGTCTAGAATGAACAGATAGGTCTTGTTTTGATCACCAAATCTCATTTTAACGGAAATAAAACTAGCTGTTGACATTATTAATATTTATTATATTTCTTCTCATTATGTTGTAGCTTATTTATTATCTCATAACTAATTTGTAATATTTAATGTTGTGCTTTTATTTTAGTATGTTAGCAATGTAGTCGACATTTTTATCAGTTTGAATTTTATTTACAACACAATTTAATATTTCACCAGGACATTGCTTGGTAGTTTCATTATATATGTCAAATGAATTAATTTATTATTATCTTGTCATGTTTTGCCCTTTAACTTTCTTCTTCCTTTAGATTTATGATTATTTCAACACCACATAACAACACATTGTGCTGTTTTCTCTTGAATTTGAACAACTGTACTTTTTTATATTAACGTTATTTGATCAAACTTAAAGAAGGTTGTAAGCAACGTCAATATTATTACATGTTACCATAATAATAAATGTATGCCCACATTACACCTGATTTTCAGAAGGATAGTAAAAATCACCAAGTTTGGGTTCTCTAGGAGTTTTTAAAACAAAATTAGGACCAGAATAAATTGAAGAATATAGAGAAAAAGCTTCATCCAAATTATTTAGGTACTCAGTAACAAAACTTTCTTCACTCAGTCTTTGATTTAGGTGTCTTTTCTCTGTTATGTTTGAAATTCTGTTTGTTTCTCTTAAATTCTTCTGTATAATCATTACTTCATTTGCACCTATGTGGTCAAATAATTCGAACGTATAAGTACTTCCTGCAAATGCTATACCGCTAACTATTGCTACTCCAGCCATTACTGCTGCTGTTGATATTTCCTATGTAATGGTAGCAAATTTGGATATTGCTACCACTCTCGATTTTGCGTCCAAATGAAAGAAACACTTCTTTGAATTTAATCCAAGTATATAACATTATTTTCGTCAAAACAATATGTACATGTTTCCCTTTTTTACGATAAAGGTAGGTTAGGTTCGGAATTTTTAACGTCTAATGAGCATGCAACATTTTGGTTGATTACCTCTATTTATACGTAAAATCTAGATATAATGAATATCAAGTTGATCAAATTTTTTGTATAAAACCTAATTTCTTGATTTGAAAGACATACTGCTGTGAATTATCAACTGTATGTAACTTGTATATTCAGTAAAGCGTGATTGTGTATAGATAAATCCATAAATGTCAACTACTTTCTGAGGTGTGGTTTCACCTTAAAAAAAACACCTTTCAATCCTTTTAATCTGTATATTAAATTTCAACAATACCGTTTGTTTCTATCGTTAAAGAAATTTAAATATCACATTTAACCCTCATTCATAATTGAATACACTCTTGTGCAATATGAAAATACTACAGCAATACACATCCAGGCATAAGTTTTGTTTTTGATATATCACCCAATCTGTTTTAATTTTATCATCTTTAGCATTAAATGCTCTTTATATTTTTTTCTGTGTTTAATTTGGCTTGAAATCAGCTCTGTCTTGCTCGATATCATTTGAATCTTTTCGCATTAGTTTTATTCTTTTATATAGTTTATCCATAGAGTTTGTAAAGTCTGATGATTTATAACTTTCATTTTATCCTTTAAATTAGCGATAAATTAATCGGAAGATGTTCTTAATAATCTTACCGTGTTTTCATTAATATTGGTCTTGTCCTTGTTGTCTTCTATCTTTCTGGTTATATGATTAATATCATTCATCTTTCATGTGACAAAATAGTAGTGTTAGTAAAAAGAAAAAAGAAAACAGATCTTATTGTTCAGGGCAGTAATTTGGTGGTAAAAACATTCATTACCAGTTTAATATCTTTATTGTTTTCTTTGATTGCTTTCTTTAAGTCATTTTGTAGATGTTTAAGTCGCGATTGTGAAGTATTATAGTTTTATAGTTTTCAATAGATTGCTTCATTTCTTCCACTGCACTCTCTAATGCCTCAATCTCTGACTTTAATCCTTTGTTCATCTGGTTGGAAGTATTGCTGAATGTTTGGTATGTCTCTCTGTTGTCTGCCTGCTTTTTCACTCTTGCTGATTTCCTCTCTTACTGATTGTAATGCTTATACTTACACAGGGTATTAAATCTCTCATTAAACATGTTTTATGCATCTCAAAAATTTTTTTTTCATAAATCTGTTTTTTATGGCTTTTAGATTCTAATCTTGGAAAATATTGTAGTAATGGGCAACAAAATATATTCTCGGTAATGACGGATAGTTTACTATCGCCATTATCATTTGGATTGTAAAACAGATTTCATTTTCACGTTGTCCTTATATCGTAATATAGCTTTCCATTTATATGGATTAAATAATTTAGTTCTGTTTGTTTAAATAGTAACCACTAATTTATTCCCCCTCTTGCAAATAAAAGTGTTTTTCAACTCTTCAGTGTTGAGTCTGTGATAAATCTTCTCTGACTGATTGTATTCTTTACTTGTTAACTATCAAATTATATTTTGCATGACTCATTTCGTTGTCACTTATTACTTTATTCAGCATGTTAATGATAGTGTTTAACTTACTGATCGCCAAGGTCACTATCTCATCGTGTCTTATACCTTTGTTGTTGATCAACCTTTTCTTGAAAGCTTTTGCAACAAACCCAAGTAAATTTCCACCAATCCAGACTCATAAATTAGCAGCTATTATACCTATCCAACCGGAAAGTGTGGACATTCTAATTTTTAACCAGTTTACAATTATTGTTCTGTTTTGTATTTCTGTCAGACACCTTTGTAATGTTCTATCTCTCTAACGAAGTCAGTTTTAATTTTTGCAACCTAAAATTCATACCATTGTCCTTTTGAACTGTATTTTCGCCTCCATTTATATATTTTATTTTTAACTCATTTATTTTACAAATGAACTGGTAACATCGAATGTGTTATTAGGTAAACAGTTGTAATCAATCGTAAACTGTAATAGAGAAACCAGAATAGTCAATTTTATCATTTCATCAATTTCAAAATTGCTTGGTGCACCTACTATGATCTGTAAAATCGCCTTCATAATAAAACTGTAAGCAGTAGTTAAAGCTTAACTTTCTGTTACATGATATACTGTATTGATTATGTTGGTTGTTTTACTAAACCATTACGCTTACATTATATTTTCTGATATTCGACTTGAAATAAAGCCTTATTTAGGTACAAAAATATGTGTATAGTTATTAATAATAATTTTAATGATTCACTAAGGTCTCTAGGTGGACCAATACTTGTCTTAAGCATTTGTTTTAATAGGTTAATAGTAGCATATATTATCCCTACATCTAGTAATCTACCTATCTAGCTCAATATCACTATGTCTTGGATCTCAGTATGTTACTGTGATTGATGTCCTGTATGGAAACCATTATATTTATCTGCTAAAACTTTACAGCATCTCAGGAAAAGGACTTTTGTCTACTTTTGGTGTGCAAGTAATTTCTACCTTTTGTTGTTTGATCCAAAGTATTTTCGTAACGATTGTGTATACACAAATACCAACAAATACAATTCCAACACCTAACAAATAATACGCCCACTTGTTTGAACTAGCTTATTTCTCATCTTCAGTTGATGTTGTTTTGATTTTTGTTCAACCTTAAGACTTTCTGCTTTTTTTTAACATTCTTGTGAATGTTTTCTAAGATATCCACTAGGTTTAATTCTACGTGGATCGTTCTTCTTCTGTGAAATTACTTTTTGAACCTTTGAATCAGACTGATCTTCATCTTCTTTTATTTTCTTCACTTTCCATTTCATTTGCAAAAAAATTACAAGTTAACGATAAATGATTTTTAAGTTAGTTTACAGTTAATCAAAATCGTGTTTTAACTAATCTTCACCTCAACTTAAAATCATCTTACAAATTATGTTGAAAGTTAGTTATAGCAATTATTGAAAATAAAATAGTGACATCTAAATAATGAAGACTAAGACAGGTAGGAAATGTAAAGTTAAAAAACACGTGAGTTTTTATTACAAACCTTGTAATAGTGAATACTATAAACAGGGTAGAGAAACAAATATAGAACATTATATTGAGTACTTTAGACAGAGATACCATAACAATAAAAAACATATGGTATGTAATTTAGTAATAGTTATGATTTTGTAGACAGTGGGTGACAACATTAAATCTGATACAACATCGAAAATGTTAGCTGTACCATCAATGAATTTTTACCATTGGTGGTCGAATATTACGAAACCTGAAGTTGTTTTAATTATCTGAACTAGAATAACAGCCGTGTTTTCAATGCTCAGATATGAGATGTACGTAGGCTAGTGATAACAGATCAAAAAGGGCTAAAATGCCATCGGAAAGAAATATAATGCAACATATCTGAATAGAGTTTGTACAACATTCGTCAGTCTGTTTTCTTCAGGTGAATGTGTTTGAATTAAAGTAGCACATAGAAGCATAAAACTAAAACAGATAAATTGCGAGAACTGTTGGAAAGCCTTGTCACTAAAAGAGCACAAACAGTTCAACAGCGTAAGTTTAAAATCAATATTGAAAGCATTAATTCAGAAGTTAATTAGCATTAGGTGGAAGGTTACAAAGGTTGTTTTAAAAAAATATGTATCAATCGCTACCATTGTTATAGATATTCATATCATTGCAACAACGCTTGATGTGTCAATAGCAAATCTGGTAAAACAATTTGTTTCACATACTCCTGCTCCCCCTAGTCCCACTCTTGCTCCAAAAGAATAATTGTTTGGCAAAGTTTTAAAAAACCTGAAAGATATTACTGATTTTATGTTCGAATTATCTAAAAAGGCAGCAGTAACATTGCCTGGAATTCTATGTGTAGTGTAATAACCTCGCTTTTGCAATAAGCCGGGCAGATTGTTTCTTTCTTAGCTGATTATGTCATTTTACTTGTTTTAGCATTAGTTGCTTTGCTGTTTGCAGTTCTAACTTGTTGAATAGAAAAAATCAAAACAAGGTTTAGGAATTCATAACCTATTTCTTAAAAAGTAAATTAAAACAGATCTTCCAACCATTAGTAGTAGCATAAGTGCTTTGTTTTGTGTTCTTTGTCCTTAGTCTTTTATTTTATATACATTTTACAGAATTGTAACATCTTTACCCTTTATTTTTTATCTTGTCGAAGCTAATGTTTAGATTATTTTGGAAGGTGTTATCTTCCTAAAGTTTTTGTGCAATTCATAACTTTTACATTTTTCGAACTTTACCTTCAGTTGGTACCATATAGACACTATTGTGTTGAGGTGCAAAAAAAGGGGGCTCCAAATACATGCATACATTTTAAATGCATTTGCGAGTACAATACTATTATTATTTTCTCATTCTCATCTACATAGTTCTTACATTTCTTCTGTTATTTCATTGTTTTTTGTTTGTTTGTTTTTTTCGTTTTTTTATGAATTGTTCAAGACTGTTTATCAGCTGCTGGAATCATACTTTTGTTTTTACAACATCTGTTTTTTTATAGATGTGTTAACTCCTATTTTAAATCATACCATATTTCATGATCATGTCATCCTAAAACAATTATATTCCATTACCACCAACATCATAGTCTAGTTTAAAACCTTTGAATCTGAAATATATTGTTGAAATCTTCTTGTCATGTTTTCATCTGAGTCATAACCATATACTCCTGAAATTATTTTCTCAAATAACTTCTTGGATGTATATTGAACAGTTGCAACAGACTGTGTTCAAGCTGTTCCATTTTGAAATTGAGCACCCAGTACACAAATCACAATAAGACCTTACACTCTGATTTAATCTTGCAGTATCTTCATATATGATTCTGTTGCTATCTTGAAAACAAAGGTAAGCCCAGCCAATATATTCATTTGAGTCAACATTAATATTATAAAATTACAATTGTCTTGAATTCTATTAAACCAAAATCACAAATGTGTCCATTAATTACACAATTGTTTTCTTAATTAGTTATTCTCTTGATCTTTTCCAATGATAACCATTATTATTAACAGCGTTTTTTTCCTTTTAGAATGTCTACTGGTAGTTGGTCCTAAATGAAAATGGTGCTGATATGATGTCCAATATGGCCGCCAAAGTGGTAATTTTAAAATCTTGTTATCGCTACTTCTTCTGAACGGAAAGTCATATTGACATGGGATTTTCATTAGAAGTCTTCTTATGAAGTCAAGTTGGTCCTGAATGAAAATGGTGCTGATCTGATATCCTTTAAGGCCACCACAGTGAGCATCTTGAAAATCTTGTTATCACTACTCCTGAATGAATGGTCAGATCAGCATGGGGTTTTCATTCAAAGACTTCTTATAGTATCTAGTCGGACATAGTTGGCTTCTAATATGGCTGTCACAATGGCCATCTTGAAAATATTGTTATCACTACTTCTCCGTGATTACTGCTCATATCGACATTGTGCTTGCACCAAAAGACTTCTTATGATATCTAAATTGGTACTAAATGGAAATGTTGTCAATCTGATATCCAATATGGCCACCATGGCACCCATCTTGAAAATCGTGTTATTGATATTCCTTCTGAACGGATTTTCATATCAACGTAGGGTTTTCACTAAAAAGACTTCATATAATGTCGAGTTGATCCCAAATGAAAATTGTGCCGATGTTATGGCCAATATAGCTGCCACAACCGCCGTCTTGAAAATCTTGTTATCGCTATTCTTCCTGAGCGAAAAGTAATATTTCAAAGGGATATTCACCACAGGGCTTCTTATAATGTCTAGTTGGTCATAAATGAGAATGGTGTAGATCTGATGTCCACTATGACCACTACGATGGCCATCTTGAAAATCTTGTTATCACTACTTCTCCTGAATGAATGATCAGATCAGTATGGGGTTGTCATTGAAAGACTTCTTATGGTATCTAGAGGTCATAAATGAAAATGATGCAGATCCGACTTATAATATGGCTCCCACAATGGCCATCTTGAAAATATTGTTATCACTTCTTCTCATAGATGACTGGTCATAACGACATTGTGCTTTCACCAAAAGACTTCTTATGATGTCTAGTTGGTACTAAATGGAAATGTTGCAAATCTGATATCTAATATAGCCACTACACCAACAAATCTGAAAATCTTTTTATCGCTGAAGAATATCAGAGTAGGTTTCAACACTCAGCAGTTAAAAGGAAGAAATCGTCTTATCTTGAATGCCTGGAAATTCTTTGCAGTAAGTAGAGCCTTAGTCCCTTCAAGGGGTTCTTGTTTAAGTTTAAGGCTCAATGAAAAAAAGTTACCTGGGTTTTAGTACAAAGTTTGCCCGACCTGTGTGTGAAAATATTAACGATTTTGATGGGTTTTTTTTTTTTTTTTTTTTTTTTAAATATTTTTTTTTCGTCCAGAAATTATTGATTTTTAGAATTTCTAAAATGCATAGAGGATATATTTCGTCGTGTGGAAAAAAAATACATCGTTTTTGTATATCAAGATGAAATATATCCGGTATTTACGCAGGAAAAGAACATTTTCTTTTTATTATATACCGAACTTGTTCCTGAATAGAAGCTTAGAAGATAAACTCACTTTTCAGTACACCACCCCACTTTTCGAAAATGCATCTCACTTTCAAAAGCTGATTATATAAATATCAGTGACTTAAGGCAGCAACAGGATTGGAATGACCTAATCTGTGGCAGTCAATTACATTTTTGAGATTTTTATGTAAACTATTTGATGATATCTGAACACAAAGCAAGTCCGATTCAGCAATGCATCACAGCGAGTTTATCATAGTCGTCAAGGAAGTAAGGGGAAATAACTTCATAGAGACGCGTACGGAGTCGAGTCAAATTTCTTCAGCAACAAATAATCTCAATGTTTGAACTGTAATGCAGTTTGTATTTATTTGTTCTAGCTCACAAGGTGCTAGTTTTTCTTGCTGCAAGTATAACTTCTGTAGGGACACACAATCAAGCGCTGCATGGCATGATGGGAAATCTTTTATTTTTCACATTATATATAAGGATATATTTTCAAATGTGAAAATATAGGAAAGAAAAAAATATGTAAATTATTTCTCCAGTAAGTTTCTGTATTTCACACTTAAGTATATAATAAAACATACTTTTATTGCGCTTCTGCACCCACGGGTCGGGCAGGACTATGGCTTAGAAGCTGGGTAATTATTTGTGGATTTTTATACATTGGAAAATATGATGTTTTATCGATCAATTTCCATTTAATTACTACTCATAAATAATGTGAACTGATACAGCGAGAAAGCACTCCTGTTTAAATTCTCAGGGACTATTAAAACTTCACTTCCACATTTCTTTATAACAACAATATCAGTATATACTTTTACTTCATTATAGACGACCGTCCCTGGTATCCCTTTCCACAATTAACCCAAATCTATTTAGTGTTGATTAATCAAAGGAGGAAGTCTGAGAGCTTCATTCTACACAAAACCTGATTCACCATTCACAGCTGTCTCTCCTTTTCCTAACTTCATTTGATTTAGGTCAAGTGGCAAACATACCGAAATAATAGACATTAAAATATGAGTCAAGAAGTACGAATCACTGAATCGGCGCTAGTTAAGTGTCCTCGATTGAGAACAAGGCTGGTATAGGACTGAAGAAAGGCAGACTAAGATATTGAGGATAAACTATAATATAGATATACCAATACCATCTGAGTTATATATATATATATATATATATATATATATATATATATATATATATATATATATATATATATATATATATATATATATAGAGAGAGAGAGAGAGAGAGAGAGAGAGAGAGAGAGAGAGAGAGAGAGAGAGAGAGATTGATTGCACATTAAATGGCATGTCAGAGCTAAAAGTCTCAAATGTTTAGGCCTTCTACCCATATAAAAGTGAAGAAAACCTCCAACACAGAAGATTTACATAAATAAACGTATGGCATACCTATACATAAACCGTTTGTGCTTATATGACACTTTTAATGTGTTTGAAACAGTCGTTTTTCGCAAGTATCACCCCCTATTTCTTTGTATTTCTTTCTTTAGTCCTTTTATTTTCCTTTTTCTTTCTTTCTTTCTTTCTTGTAGATCTTCCTGGCTAGTTAGCTTTCTTCCTCTTCATTATGTTTTAGCTGTTTACCATTTATGAATAATTTCTGTGGGGTTTTTTTTTGTTTTTTGTTTGTTTCTTTTTCGGAACGACACCATGATTATATTAGGTTTGATAGAAATAAATATCTAGGACTTTAAGATTTTTTTTTTTTTTCATTTTCTCTGCCAATCAAATAGAAGCAGTTTAACTTCCTTGTTTTATCAGCACACGTAGATCTCTCTACAAGCGCACTAAAACGTAATCTGATTCTATTTCTTGGAGGATAGGTTCTTACGAGACCGCAAGGACTTTTATGTTCTGGAATCGATGTTAGCTTGGAGTGTTGGGAGAATTTCTTATATTTATAGTCGCTGAAATACTTCGGTATCGAATTACAGATGTTTATATATGCATGGTCGTTAGAGGACATGATTGTTTCAGTCTCCCAGTGAGAATGTTGTAACTGTTTTTGAGAGAGAGAGAGAGAGAGGTCTGCTTATGGTATTTTATTTTACGAGAACTCGGCTTTCTGATAGAATTCTTTTAAATTCTATTGAATAAATGTATGCCAGTTTTATACCCCCCCCCCGCCATAAGTTTGAGTGAATTATGTTATGATGCTGTCCGTCCGTTTGTCTGTTACCAATTTCTTTACAGCACAATAAATCGAGTGGTCCACCGTCTACAGTTATCAAACTTTGTGGATGGCTTGCACTTGAGGTACAGAAGAATCCTATCGACTTCGGGGTCAGAAACTCAAAGGCCAAGGTCACTGTGACTGAAAGAAGAATAATAGTTTCAGCACAATAACTCGAGTTCTCCACCATCTACAGTTACCAAACTTTGTGAATGTGTTGCACTTGGAGTAAGGAAGAACACTACGATTAACACTTGTTGGTTTATTTTTGGCCCAACGAAATACTAAAAACTATTAACAACGTTGATCTGCATTGAAATAATGTTTGGTTCCAAACATCCATAAATGGTCATATTTGTTCCAAACAAAGTTGTCACTGTTGATTGGAATCACACGTAAAGAAAGCAGATTTTAACATATTTGTCCTAGTCGATATTTCAGCATCATCGAAGCATATAACACAATGCCACGCTTTCAATTAGACTACATTTAATTTAGTCAAAGCGAACAATTTGTTCGCAGGTAAGACAGGTAAGTATAAATTAAGTTGCAATACAAACTCTATACGTACATAATGATATATTTCAACAAAAGGCAGTTGATATTGATGACATCTTAATTAAAAGTAAAACAGATAAGTATATGGGGAACATATTTGATAAATGTCAATCAGATGAATTATTGGAACATCTAAAACATTTGTGTAAACATAGATATGAAGCTGAAATCAAATGACGATGCAATTAATAACAGTTGTAAGGTATACATAACATATATTATATGGTCACGCTAGTCAGTGCAACAATTCAGCTTATGCATTTTTAAAATTGCAGATAACAGAAAATATTTACACACTGAATAGAATACAAAAAGTACACACCCTGAATCTTGGTCTCCAAAGAAAGATGAACATGAAAAATATCAGTCCATAACACTGAAACTCACTCTAAGGATGTGATTAGAAACTAACAAAAAGAAAGAGTAACATGGTATGACTAGTTACCATACAATTTGTACTCATATCTATATAGTGTTTTTGCATATCACTGATTCAAAGTTTGTTTAATATGTCTGTGCTTTTTCTCTGTTCTTCTCTTTCTTCTAACACCCTCTCTATCCCCATCAAAACGACGGCCTTCTTCTAACATCCTCTCTATCCCCATCAAAACGACGGCCTTCTTCTAACACTTCTCTATCCCCATGACAACGACGGCATTCTTTAATTATACTCTGAATATCATACATGGACTGTTAATACCGGATGTACTTGCGTATTAGTCGGATCCAACTGCAAACTGCATAGACCCAGATTTGCCGTCGCATAATGCGCCGGCAGATCTGGGTCTATGCAGTTTGTCAGGACTAATCAGTAGAACGAACAACATGGACCATGATCTGACGACGCATTATGCGACGGCAGATCAGGGTCTATATTGTTTGCAGGTGGACCCAACTAATACGCGAGTACGAGCGGATCTTAGAATGTATAAACAAAATTGTAGGCGTCAATTTTGTTTTGCCGCAAATCCCATTTTAATTCATATGTAAATTATGAGATATAATTATCTATCTGAGGGAAAATAATATTATATTTTATACAGCGATGCATAATTACTTGCCATGCCTTTAAATAAGTGTCTTTTTATTAGTCTTCAAAATTCTGCGTTAACAAGTAATCCCACAAAGCTAGGCACCCCAACGTGGATTCAAAGTACCAAGGAGTGATTTACCATGCACGTTTTCTCAAAGTGACTTTTCAAAAGGGATACCATTGTAAACTACTTTGAAAACTTAAATTAAAAATATATGCTAAAAATATCTTTTAATTTTTTTTTAATACGTAAGCAAATAATTAAAAAAATAATTTACAAATAGGTATTCCACGTTTAAAGAACGCAAATTATTCTTTCTTAGATAACAGATGCAAGCTTTCATAAACTTTTTTTAAATTTTAAACAAGAGACTTGAGGAAGAAGTTTCAAGGCCATTTCACCTACCACTATTCCTGATTTAGCAACTAATATATCTGATACTTCAACTGATATTGAAAACCATATCACCTTTATTTTTCCTTTTTTAATCGTAAATCTAAGTTTTTTTCTTTGATTCTTTTATAAAATAAATAAATAAGCAAGAACAAAATCTCTCTTTCTCTCTAACTCTTTCTCTCTCTCTCTCTCTCTCTCTCTCTCTCTCTCTCTCTCTCTCTCTATATATATATATATATATATATATATATATATATATATATATATATATATATATATATATATATATATATATATATATATATATATACTGCAGCACCCTCTCGAGGATAATGTGCAGTTGCGCGTATGTGCATGTTAGTAAGTGAAGAAAGAGTAAAAGCAAGCTGGTGAAGTGTTATGTATATTGAATTATTAATACGTGTCCATGATTGTAAGTTGTATTTTAGTCAGATTATGGTCATTTTGTAAATAACATGTTTACATAGCACGTGAGTTCAAGGCCGGTTTTGTTAGCAGCTGGACTGTTATTTCCATGTCTTGTTGTGACAAAAGTCAGGCACACAAAGTAATTTTCCATAAAAATTACTCATATTCTGACGTGAGAATTGTCAGGTACACACACACACACACACACACACACACACACACACACACACACACACACACACACACACACATACATATACATATATATATATATATATATATATATATATATATATATATATATATATATATGGGTTTAGTAAATACGAGATCATTCGGGTTCTAAAAGTCTTCTTCTAAACATCAGTCTGTAAAGAAGCTAGTTTAATAATCAGATGTTATAGTTGTGAAAACCAAATATAATACAGATAGATGAATTATTTATTTAAAATATTCATTGGAAATACTAAAGTGCTCATAGATTTTTGTACTTTTTGGGATTTATGTGAATGCGTTCAAAACATTCCGGATTACATCATTATGGTACGTCAGGAAATTCAAGACTTGTGGTACATCAGGACATTTAAGACTTGTGGTACATCAGGACATTCAAAGATATTGGAATTCATTCGGAACATTCTATATTTTTGGACTTGTGATTAGGACACTGAGGATTATTTGGACTTTAATTCACGTTATTGTGAGTGTCTTTTGAATTAACATTTTAATTTCTAGAAATAAATTGCTTGTTGATTTTACTTGATTTTGTTGGTTTCACTTTCTTTTTGTCACATATTTTTAGGCCATAGAGTCGTAACAGAAGGCAAAAGTGTGATATTGTTGAATATTAGTGAATACATAATAAAATATGATTAAAACAAGTAAACAGTGGTTTTTAGGGTATACTGTAATAAACAGCACAGAGTGTTGATTTGAAGGAAGATAGTTCGGCAAGACTGCGATATTTTGTGGAAGTTTATTCCACTGTACAATGGCCGGAGAAAAAGAGTATTTATAATAACTGCTCGTTGCCTGAATCTGGACAAATGTTGCTTTTTCTGAGTTTCTGGTATGTAATGTTTCATTGTGTGTCTCTTTTAGTGCAGCAACACCATAACAGTCCCGGCCAATAATTTTTATGGGATTGAAAAGTGTCTTCATGAAATTTTTTATTTGTTTTGCTCCTCAACTGATGTGTTTACTTTGTTATTAATATCAAGAATATCTTTAACTGTTGTATGCTTCTTTATTTTTCATTTGACCATATGTCTCATTTCGAATAAGAAGATTTGTCAGATGTCTCATTTTGGACCAGCTGTCTCAATTGAATGAGAAGATTTCTGTCAGATGTCTCATTTGAATCAGATGTCTCATTTGAATGAGAAAATTAATGTCATATGCCTAATTATATTTCTGGTACAGAGAGTATCTTTTTCTGATCAATCTTTTTGATTTCGCGAGTGATCCATGGTATATTTTCATGGTGCCTAGCTTTTCGTTGGTACAAATTTTGAAATACCACGGTTAATTTCACTTTTAAGGAAGTTCCTTAATTCTTTAACTGGTCTATCTGAGTGATTTTTTAAAATGTTATTTCAAGGTTTAAACATGTACAGTTTGAAATTATGCAAATATTAGGAAATATTCTATACTTGAATTTTAGCAACGTTGATGTACTTTCCTCTTTCAGACTCAGCATGAGTCACAACGAGTATCCGAGCCTATTTATTTATCTAGGTTACCATAGTAGAAGGATTGAAGATTTGTTTGTTTATTTGTTGTTTTCTTTATTGGCAAAATAAGATTGACCTTTTCCGGATTTTCCTGTTCAAAAGTTTAGAGAAGCCGATGCTCTGCCCAACCGTCGTCGTCTTTGGTGCCATCTCCGTGCTCGTGGTATTATTTCTGACCTAAAAGGTAGCTCTGTTGAATATGAAGCACACGGGAGACTCAGGGCATAGGGTCGCTTTTCACAGGACCGAAGCAGAAGTGGAACTCGGCAGCGCCGTGGGCGACTGAGCAGCTTTATTTAGGATCACACTGCTCACCTCCGTAACATTAAGAAGGGGATAGAATAGGTACCTTAAACATTGCTGGTTTCACCTTAACCCTGGTCAGCATACCGCAGCTGATGGGGATTCCACCTTTGCGGTCGAAAACCTAACAAGAAGACAAGGGTGACGCCATTCACCATCGGTGCCTGGAATGCGCGCACACTAATTGACAGTTCATCAGCAGATTTACCAGAGAGCAGAACAGTTCTAGTTGGTAGAGAACTGACCAGATTTATTACCAGATTGTAGCCCTAAGTGAAAGTCGCCTAGCTGAGGAAGGACAACTCACCGAAGTAGGAGCCGGCTACACCTTTCTCTGGAGAGGCCGAAATAAAGAAGAGCGACGTGAAGCTGGTCTTGGGTTTGCCATCAAGTCACATCTAGTCAGCAAACTCACTAATCTCCCAAAGGGTGTGAATGATAGAGTAATGCAAATGAGACTTCCACTGTCTGGAAAAAGACATGCAACTATCATCAGCACGTATGCACCCACCATGACCAACCCAGATGAAATCAAAGGCAAATTTTATGAAGACCTGTAATCTCCTATCACAGGCGTACTGAAGGCAGACAAGCTCATCATCCTTGGTGACTTCAATGCTAGAGTTGGCATAGATCACCAGACATGGCCAGGCATCATTGGCATAAATGCAACAATAACGAACTCCTCCTACTGAGGAAATGCGCTCAACATGACCTCCTAAACACAAACTCAGTCTTCCGACTGCCAAACTGCAACAAGACGTCTTGGATGCACTACAAGCACTGGCATTTCATTGACTACATCATTGTCAGGAGAAGAGACAGGCAGGATGTCCGAGTGACGAAGGCCATGAGAAGTGCAGAATGCTGGACTGACCACAGGTTCATAGTCTCCAAGCTCAATATCCGGATTCAGGTTAACAGACGACCACAAGGCAAAAGAAGCGCCCATAAAGCTCAATATCTCCAAATTGAAACAGGAAAATGTGAAACAGTTGATTGCTGAAGAATTGTGCAGCCAACTAGAAACAATTGATGCAAACTCCGAGAGCGTTGAGTAAAACTGGGTATTCTTCATAGCTCTGTGTACTCGGCTGCATCATAAACTCTCGCTCCCACCACCCATAAAAGTCAAGATTGGTTCGATGAGAACGATGCTGCCATACAGAGGCTACTGAAGGAGAAAAACATAGGCTGCAAACGCCTATATAAAAGAAAGCACTTTATCATATAAGACGGCAGCCTTCATCAACATCAAGAGGACTGTCCAATGTAAACTCAGAGAGTTGCAAGACTCATGTCTGAGTAGCAAGGCAGATGAGATTCAGTCTCACGCAGACAGGAATCACATGAATAACTTCTATGATGCTTTGAAGACAATCTACGGGCCAATGTCATAAGGAATATTTCCAGTACTGAGTTCTGACGGCACCACACTGCTCACTGACAAAGATAACATACTACAAAAATGGTCAGAACACGGTAACAACATCCTCAATCAACAATCATCTATCAGTGAATAGGCAACTGATCGACTGCCCCAAGTGGAAATCAATATATATCTCGCTGATCTTCCAATGCTGAAAAAAACTGAGAAAGCAATTGGCCTGTTGTCAAATGCCAAGCACCTGGAGCAGATGCTATACCAGCAGAAGTATACAAAGTCGGAGGCTCGCACATGACACAGAAGCTGACTGAACTCTTCCAGTCAATGTGGACTCAAGAAACTATACCACAAGAGTACAAGGAAGCATCCATCGTCCACTTGTACAAGCGGAAAGGCGAATCCTGCGACAACCATCGGGTCATCTCCCTGATGTCAGTAGTCGTCAAAATCCACCCCAGAATTCCGCTGAATCGTCTTGTGCATCACATCGATTACGGGCTCCTGCCTGAGAGTCAGAGTGGCTTCGTGAAAAGGACGAGGGACAGCAGACATGGTGTTTGCAGATCGTCAACTCCAGGAGAAATGCCAGAAATAGAACTCTAACCTGTACACGACATTCACCGACCTGACAAAAGGTTTTGACACAGTCAGTCGTGGGAGCCTTTGGAAGATAATGGCAAAATTTAGATACCCTTAGACATTCATTGTGATGGTTCGGCAATTCCACTCGCTCGCGTTGTGAATTACGGTCGTCATCTGAACCATTATCAGTCACCAATGGAGTCAAGCAAGGCTGCGTATTGCCCCAATCCTCCACAGTATGGTGTTCTTTGCCATCTTTAAAGATGTCTTCCGTGACCATGACACTGGGATCGACATCAGATACTGGACTGGTGGCAAGCTCATAAATCTGAGGAGACTGTAGTGTTACGACTCTAGGGGTAATGTAACAGAATAAAAGACACAAACAAGCTTTCAAGATTAAAATGCAAATCTTAAATTTCCTAAAATATTAAAAGAATTAAAATAGTTCAACAAACAATCAAAGTGAAAGAATTAAAATAACTTACAGTATAGAATATCCTAATGTTCACTTCCTGATGTTAATCCGAGTAATCCGGATGAAGTATTCCGAATGAAAATAACCTGTACTGTGCTGAAGTTGACAAGTTCTGATTAAATCCAAAATAATCCTTGCAAGTCTGGAATCTCACAAGTTTTAGAATAATGTCCGATAATTCCACGGAGCTGTATAGTAATTCAGATGAATTACTAATTAAATAAATTCCACACTGAACTGAATAATTTCAATAACTTCTCTTCGTTCAAGCAATTGTAAAGAATGATTTATCACTGGATGAGTTGCTATATATACGCAGATTTTAAAAGGGAATATCCTTTCTCCGTCTTTAATAATATGGTATTTCAAAATAACACAACCCTCTAAGAACCAATCAGGAACTAGGTTACGCGTCATTTACCCAAAGGTCTAGCGTACTAAAAATCTTAAAGAGTAAACATAATGTTATTGTAGTATGGAATGTGACCTTTCAATGTTGATTTCTAAAAGTACAAAGCTAGGTCGACTTCATTTTCCCGCGCAATTGATCATGTGACCACTTATTGATCGAGCAGTAGTCGTATCTATACTGATATGCTAACCGCTATTCAGACTAAAAACAGAGATCATAAATTAGTAAATTAAATCATTATAAAAAAAAGTAAAGGAGGCATAAGTCCGTAACTGTAGGCAAAGACGAACTTACAGGAAGTGACTGTTTGTGATCTCTTATTTGCTGATGACTGTTCCCCGAATACCAATTCTGCGTCTGACATGCAACAGAGTATGGACCCTTTCTCTTCAGCTTGTGACAATTTCAGTCTCACAATCAGTATCAAAAAGACAGAGGTGATGCACCAATCCGCACCATGAAAGCTTTACGTAGAGCCCACCATGTAAAAGGCAAAACCCTCTAGGCAATGGACAAGTTCACCTACTTCGGTAGTACACTGTCACGTGCGAAACCAACGCCAGAATAGCCAAAGTAAGCATCGGAGTGCAGAAGCATCAGTCTGCAAACAAAACTAAAGGTCTACAAAGCCATTCTGTTGCCGACCCTGCTGTACGCATGTCAAACCAGGAAGGTGTACAAACGCTATGTCAAGAAGCTGAACCATTTTCACATGGGCTGCCTGAAGAAACTGCTATGGATAAGATGGCAAGACAAGGCAGCAGACAATGAGGTTCTCACACCGGTAGACGTTCCAAGCATCCACAATCTGCTGATGAAATCACAGATGAGATGGGCAGACCACGTCACCAGGATGTCACACAACCAACTACCAAAAAAATACTTTTCTGCCGCGAGCTGAAGGAGGGAAAGCGAACGCAGGGAGGTCAGAAGAAACGCTCCACAGACTCCCTCAAATCATCCTTTTGAACATTTCAATATAGACCCTGAATCGTGGGAAGATCTTGCACATGATCGCTCCACCTGGCAAATTCGCATCCATACTGGATCTACAGATTATGAGCTGAGGAGAATTGCAGAGGCAGTGCAGAAGCGCGAGCAACGAAAATCTCTGAACTGCAGTACGTCCTCTATTGATCAAGCAATCCCAGGCGGCATCTCCTGTCCAGTGTGCTACAGACAGTTCAGAGCTCAGATTGGTCTGATCAGCCACTCACGTGCTCTAAGAAACCAAACCAGTTAGTTACGTAATGGTCATCTTCTAACTCGAAGGACGAACAACAACAACAAATAACTCAAGACGGTGCATCTTTTTAAAATTGACATATGTTATCAATTTTAGGAGTAATTTTTACATTTCAGTCCATATATATTTTATTAATAGTATTCAAACGTTTGTCTGCACCGCTGTACATAAAATGTTTTTTAAAAAAATCAATGTTTCATCTATATTTAGAACATTAAATATATATTTCATATCACTTTACCAGTTTTATGCATCTGCATTATACTTCATATATAAATATAGCTTTAGTTATTCTACCATCGTCCATAGACACAGTGCGATTCCATTATATTATAATAATTGTCAATCGTCTGTGAGTTGCTATCATCCAACCGATGTCAACATTAGTTGCTAAATTCGGTGCAGATCTGTATACATTTGAAAAAGATACTGTATAGCCGGATTTTGGACCATAACAATACAAACAATACACTTGAATGTTTTAAAATCCATTATTGATGAACAGTAATGTAAGTAGGAACAATACAGCTATTTAATAATTTCATAAATATTATGTCCATATATGAATCATACTGATGATTATTGAAGCTCTTGTTCTGTGGTTTCAACCGGATGTTATATGCATTGTATGTAGTCGACTAATAGGTCACGTGTACGGTCATCAATTCAGGATGTGCGTCTATTTCGGGAGAAAGAGGAAATATATAGACATTTTTGCCTCATATTCGCCTCTAAACAGGAAAAGAGGACACTCGAATGTAGGGTTATCTGTGTTCACTCTAAGGTCCAGATATAGTTTTCGGTTGGTTACAAAGATATTTACTATTTACTCCCCCGCCCCAACATCCCCCCACCCCGTTAAGTGCAAGATGTGTCCCATCTTTTTTTTGTTAACGATCACTAGCAATTTTTGTTCTTGAGAGTAGTAATTTGTTCAGATTGGTTTGGTTTGGGTTGATATTTTACGGCACATCAACAAAGGAAGGCTATATCGCGCCGAAGCAAAAACATCTTTTGCAATTTATTTCGATTTTCATGGTGATGATTATGACTCTAGCTTGACCAGACGAGAAAACTTTTAAGGATTAAAAAAAAAAAAAAAATGACATAAAATAAAATTTCAGGTATTTCACATTTTAGGTGTGAGCAATTCCATAAACTCCATTTCTGATAGACATTATACCTAGGTGTGTAACCCTTTTTGTTTAAACACACACACACACACACACACACACACACACACACACACACACACACACACACACACAACAACAACAACAACAACAACAACAACGAGTACCTTTTTCAGCTGCTAGTGGTATTAGGAATATGGTATTGTGGAAGAGTTCACCTTTTCTAAATATTATCATGACTCTGTTCTTTGAAAAACATGGTAAACATACCTATTATATTGTAATGACAACTTTGTATACCCTTACCCCCTTCATTGTACTGTTTGCTTCAGCTTCTAGCAACCTCTACAAGAGGTGTGTGTGTGTGTGCGGGGGGGGGGGGGGCTAAACAACTAAGCGAGCAGTCTGTAGAACGGAACCTTCAGTGGGGGCCTTTCTTTCTTTCTTTCTTTCTATCTAACTGGCATAACTTTATTTCCAAATTGATGCGACAAGTTGTAATAACGGAGATTCAATCACGATAATGATTCCGCTCCCCAAAAATTTATAACCATTTTAACACAAATAGATATTCCAGTCGTATTCAGAAGTTTCAAATAGCCATTTTTTCATATATGTAGGGTTATACAACACTACCAGCGTAGGCGATGGAAAAAGCATAGCATCCCTGCCTTATATACGACAAAAGTCACGCAATGAAGTGTTGACGTTCAAAAGACACGAACCCAAGTGCATACGTTACAGATTACGTTGCACACACACAAGAAAACAATGTTCATCCGCTATAGAGTTTTTTCTCTATCTCTCTCGTGTCACTGTTAGAGTCCATATTTTCCTGAATTTCTTTTCGTGCCTTCCTCTTTTTTCATTCTCTAATTTGTCACCATGATAATATTTTATAGAAATTTAGACAGTTATTTGTATTTTTAAATTCCTTTCTCATCGGAAACGAAATAACCAGTCTAGTATTGACTTTGTTGCTTTGAACCAGTCTAGTATTAACTTTGTGGCTTTGAACCAGTCTAGTATTGACTTTGTGGCTTTGAACCAGTCTAGTATTGACTTTGTGGCTTTGAACCAGTCTAGTATTGACTTTGTCGCTTTGAATGCGCTATCAGTACTCTCTTTTTTTTTCTCAAGAGAAAACGCATATGATTTTAGTATTGTCATTTTTTTTTTTTTTTTTAAATAACGAAGGATAGTAATATAGGAAGCTGATATAGGGACAAACGGGAGTCCTATGTTAAAAAGTGAAATTTATGGTCGAAAGTTTATGGTGGCAAAAGGGATTTTAACGTGGGAAAATTTATGGTCGAAAGTTTATAGGAACAAAGCGGAAGTGTTAATGTTACATTTTTAGATACTATCCAACACATACTTTTATTTTATATACTATTCAACACATACTTTTTAATACTATCCCAACATACTGTATGTAGTGACTAAAAAACCCCACACCTTCAATCTAGCCAATAGGGTATAATGTTAAAGAAGGGGTATGAAATATATACACACAATCACACACAAGCTAGGGTAGGTGTGTTTATAGATACATTATACCCACACAAACACACAATCACACACAAGAGGGATAAAGGGTTTTAAGTTTCATTTGGGTTGTGAACATAGACACAGACATACATTCACAAATATACAAACAAAATTGATAACAAGTAGTATCTCTCTTTTCTAGAGATCTGGGTGGCCCTGAAAAGGGCCGTTGGGTTTATCCTGGATCGCTGATGTTTATCGATATCCAATAAAACTGTCCCTTTTGGGTCCAGCTCGACAACAAGGACACATCTTGTCAAGGTATTCAGTCCTACGGTGGACAGAGACAGTGAGTCTAAAAGGAGCTCGTTAGTTTCCTTTCTCCCAATCTTCTTTATGCTCCTCATCAGGGATCCAGTCTTTATCCCCCTTTACCTCATTTTCTCCTTGACCCACATCCAGTGGGCATTGAGGCGCGAGAATTTCCTCTATCTCCTCTCCCGCTCTTTTTCTCTCTTCTTCTCTTCCTTGATCTTTGCCACTTCTTCGTTCATCAATTCTCTGACGAAATCCTTTGCTATTTTCAAGGAGGTCACTCCCTCTTTAAAGCCATTCGTCTTTGCGAACGAGTCAACGATGAACTGCAAAACCGGCGAACGCACCGCTTTATATGCTTTAAGCGCGGCCTTGAAGGAAAATATGTATCCGATTCGGTACGCGGACCTGAAGCAAATATAGTACAGAACACAAGTCAAGAGAAATCCCACGGACCAAAGAAAACTATTCTTCTTATTTTTCATATAGGTTTAGCATTATACAAGGGTTAGGTAGTGTTTATGCGTGCACACTATACCCACAAATACACTATTACACAGTTACACAGGGATAGAAGGTTTTTTTATGGAAGACAAAGACATACACAAACATGCAAACTAAAATTTGCAATGATTGAAAGTATCTCTTTTCTAAGAGATGTGGATGGTCCTGAAAAGGGCCGTTGGTTGTCGTCCTGGACCGTTGGGATGTTAACGACGACGATCTACAGGACAGCTAAGTCTTGCCATTGGCTTCACGACAGCGCAGGATCTTCTCTTTATGATCGCAGGATCTTTATACCACTTTTTGAAAATCTTCACTTCTGAGATGAGGGTCCATGGATCTTCCAGACACTCTTCCAACTTGTCTTCTGAGCTCATCATCAAACATCTGTCGTGTTGTTTCTGACAATGTTCCGTGGCTAGACCTGTGGTTCATTCAGCTAAGTCACGAGCAAAGCAGGAGAAGAAGTGTTGTTCATATTCTGGCCATCTTGACATCACGACTGTATTTGTGTTTTGTTTTTTCACTTGTGGTCTGCAACTGCTGTTGGACTTGAAATAAAAAATCTTCTTCCCATATCTCCATAGGTTCGTGTTCCATCAGTTTTTTGGGGGGTTGGGGTTTTTTTTGTTTTTTGTGTGTGTTTTTTTTTTCTCAAACTGTTGAATTCCAGATTCTGCATGCAAGATGACGTTCACTGTGTTCGCCAGAGCCACTGCAAACTGAAGTTCCACACAAAGTTGGCACGATTTTATTATGTGGAAACGTCCCTCGTCGCTGCCTTGGTCTGGAGTGAAATAAAATCCCCACAAAGCATATCCTCCTGCATAATCGTCGTACAAAATACCGTGGCTGATGTTGGTACCTAATTGTCCTGTGACTTCAAACAGTGTCAAGTAAGACCTCAAGTCATTTTTCAGCGCAAAGTTAGGCTTAAAGGGTGACTTCTATCTAGGATACATTGAAGTGTTGCAACTGTTATGTATGATGTTTATATAATATTATAAATATTTCAGGAGATTATAAATGTTTCTTGACTTTAATATTAGCTCAAACCTTAATATTATGTATCAGGTTTACATGTTTAGCTATTGTCCTTGAATTAGGTTGTTTACTTAGTATTTGAGTTCAATGACGATTTTGGTAAACAAGTTGTTTATTCAATTTGAGGTCAGGGTTGATTTTGTTTGCTGATAAAACTAGAATTTCCGTTAGAATTATGTGTTAAAATTCACATACACCATATAATTATCTAGAACATTCTGTCATGTGACCATCTTTATATATACCATGTTTAATGGACAGTTTTCACTTTTGACCTTACCATCAGTTTTTAAAGAGTCATCACAGTTGTGAAAAATCATTCCAAATTCAGAGAGAGGAATTATTTCTTTCAAAAGATCCATTGGATTTATTTATAGTGCCCATTCTCTTTTTGGAGTTTGGATTTTGAATTGATACTTTTGGGATTTATGTGAACTTATTCAAAGATAGTCAGGAGTACTTCATTTTCGCACATCAGCACATCAAAGACTTTTGGCACATCAGGACAGTAAAGACTATTGGCACATCAGCACATTCCAGGGTACTAAAATTCATTCGGAACATTCTATATTTTTAGGATTTGTGATTAGGACACTTAGGATTATTGGATTATTTGGAGTTTAATTCACGTTGTCTTTTGATTTTCATTTTAATTATCTAGAAATAAATTGCTTGTTGATTTTTACTTGATTTGTCGGTTTCACTTTCTTTCTGTTACATTTTTCTTAGACCATAGAGTCGTAAAACAACTTAAAATGGTTTTGATAGATAGCTCCATTTATGGCCACATTGCTGACGATGCCATGAGCAAACGTTTTGGTAGCTGATCTTGGAAAACATGATCTTCGATCTTGGATTGGAGTCCAGAGGCAACGGTGACGGTTTTGACTTCCACTTGTCGTAGAAGATACTTGGTTGTCATTCTGCTCCGAGTTTGACTGATGTTGTTTCCCACTTTACGTAAGACCTCCACACGGCGCACGTAGAGTCTGGCTTCTTCGACATTTGTTTTTTTACTCGTTTGCATTAGTCATCAAATGGAACATGGTACTACTTCGATTCAGTCTCAGGTGTACATTGACTCCATTCAACAAATACTTGTTCTTGCAAGCACATGTCCAAATCAAACGATCCATCATTTCTAAAGTGAGTCCTCGTTTGAATTTCTTTCTACGGTCGTTAAATCCAACATTGTGAGTATCGTCATCCGCAGTAGACACTGGTCGTTGAACTTGTCCAACGTGTCAGGTTTCCATAACACGGAAGTTTCCAGATGTGTGTTCTTGGCTTCTTTTACGTACGTCTAGAGATTTTCCAGGTACGCTTTGTTAGGCTAAGTGTCCATGCTGCTGCTGACTAGTTTGTTATTCAAGTACAAATCCACTCAGCTGAACAATGAATGCATGAAATTGTTGACGCGAGCCACTCTGGCATCGTTCCCTAGACTGGTGTTTTCCATTTTCAGAACATTGACTTTCCGGTACAGGTAATTATTATTCAGATCGATGTAATCTTCGGTTTATCCTTTGATTTCAAATTCGATAGGTGCTGAAGTGGTCAAAGACGACACAGGATTAAATTCTACTAATTGGGATTCTTGTAACGTTATCATCGTCGGAGGCATGGCAGACAGATCGAGTTCTGATTGGAACATTCGCAAGAATCTTGCTGCATCATTTTCGGTTTTTTTTTTTTTTTCAGTATGTAATCAAAAACGTCCAATTATCTGACAGCTGCTCTTCTTTTCTTATTCTTTTCCTGAACGTGTCTGTGAGGTTTAAAGGGGTTTCGACGTCTCTTTCTGTTTTGCTATGGCGTAGAGGAGGCAGTAATGTCTTGGCCAGAAGTGTCAAGCGAATTTAAATGGATGTCTCGGCGCC
Source organism: Margaritifera margaritifera (assembly GCA_029931535.1). Taxonomy (NCBI): domain Eukaryota; kingdom Metazoa; phylum Mollusca; class Bivalvia; order Unionida; family Margaritiferidae; genus Margaritifera; species Margaritifera margaritifera. The sequence goes on along the minus strand of JAQPZY010001649.1, from coordinate 2,556,271 downwards.
CTAGGAGGTCGTTTCCAGTTTAAAGCAACACATTTTTTCCTGTGTTAATGAATCCTTCTTTAGGACTTGGTTTGTTCTTCAGTAAGTGTTGGAGAAATTCTTTTCCTTGAGTCAAAGCTGCATCTTTTAAAGCATGCAGTCCTCGAGTCACCATTGGTTTTAAGGTGGGTGCTACCGTACTAAAAGCTGATTTGAACATATCTCCAAAACCATGTCTTCGTTGTCGTGCGACTCCTTGGTACACGGGATTCATCTGTTACAAGTCACTGAAGAATCTTTTTCAAAAATGTAGTTTCCTTTAGAGAATAGAACATTTTGTCCAATATTTCCTTTTTGGGCTATTATTGACACTGTCAGAATAAGATTTACTGACAAGAAGAAAATGAGAATGTGCAAATTCTCTGTGAAAGTGAGACGTGTTTCCTCGTTCATCGTAAGCAGCTAAGGCAGAATCCACTTTGAAAAGAACGACTCTCAGCAACAGAGCGCTGTGTTTCCCACGACGTTGTACTCGACGACATCAGAATACACAAGCAGCAAATTCAGTACTTTGTTCAGTTCGATGGAGTATCGAAAATACTTGTAGAATCGATCATTGTTATGTCTTGCATAGGAGCACGATAGGTCTATACACCTAGAATAGCAAACAAACCGGGAGAAAAAGTAATAGCCATAGTTTTGCCGTTAGAAAAATACATTTTAAGACGGTGAGCAATTTTATGGTACTCAGTCAGTACACTTCGGCAAGTTTTATTCAGTGCTTTACCAAACTAATTGTTGAAAATAGCTGAAATCGTTTCGAAAAGATGTTGATCATTGAAATAATATCCTGTAGGAATGTTTATGGTATAGGTGTTCAATTGAGGATTGGCTGTGATGTTTATGGTATAGGTGTTCAATTGAGGATTGGCGTGTGATGTTTATGGTATAGGTGTTCAATTGAGGATTGGCGTGTGATGTTTATGGTATAGGTGATCAATTGAGGATTGGCTGTGATGTTTATGGTATAGATGTTCAATTGAGGATTGGCGTGTGATGTTTATGGTATAGGTGTTCAATTGAGGATTGGCGTGTATGTTTATGGTATAGGTGTTCAATTGAGGATTGGCGTGTATGTTTATGGTATAGGTGTTCAATTGAGGATTGGCGTGTGATGTTTATGGTATAGGTGTTCAATTGAGGATTGGCGTGTGATGTTTATGGTATAGGTGTTCAATTGAGGATTGGCGTGTGATGTTTTTTTTTAAGATTCGTAATAGACAGGATCATTTTTGTCCACGTGATCTTGAACTTGTTCGTTGAGGATATCAAAGATAAACATGTTTGACCTTCGTTCATATTGATGTTTTGAGTAGGATTAATAATTTCTCCCAAAGCTACTTCCCAATGAGCTTCGTGATCCAACTGTTTGGCTTGAGGTAATTTGGACGTTTGACCGTGAAACAATATAATGTATTGTTGGGAAACACATCCATAGAACTATCACTAGGTAATATTAAATAAAATTTATTAATCATAGTTCGATGGTTCTGGTCTAAGAAAAAGTCGCTCGTTGTCAAGGAAGAATGATTTTCCAAATGTTCCAGAAGGGGACTGCTGCAGTGACTGGAAGAGTTGTTGTTGTTTTGACTGGCGTTGGCGAAGCTAACGTTGTTGTTGTTACCGTCGGTATATTTCAATGACAGACTATTAAGAAGATAGCCAATACAACTGATGAGTAACATGGTCCACAGTTGTTTATCTCCTTGTTGCTGACTCAGATTTCCAATGGCTGCTCCGATGATACAATACACCACAAAGATTTGGCAGAAAATGACGATTTGATTGTTAGAGACACGTTCTCCATACCCCACCTACAGGGGTTGTTTTTATACTTCTTGGAGAGAGGAACTCTGAGAAGGAGATGTAGCTGTGTTTACCGGCATGTGGGTGACTTCTACTTCATTTTAAAGTCGATGACTTGTGAAGCTGCGATTCATGAATCGAAAAAGGATGGATATCCTTTCCAACGAACTTTCACTTCCTGAAGTAGACGTTTTCCCCACTTTACGTGTTCCTTTTAACACCTCTCCATTCATATCTTCCAATTTATAGACAGGAGGATCACGTTCACGTACTTGTCCAGTGACAGGAAACAATTCTGTCGTCCAGTTGGGTGAAGAACCTTTGTCAAAAGCGCGTTTTGTTTTTCCAATGTGAACCAATCTCCGGTGTTGAACACTTCTTTCTTCTTCTGGTTTTTGATTTTCCAAACAATCGATCAAACACCATCTCTTCGTTTCCAGGTGTCACTTCTTCTGGTGCACATCCGATGGTACAATTGATTGTAAGCTTTGATTAGACGTGGTAACACGTCGATGTATTTGAGAGTATGTTGATGTGTAAAATATTTACACATGCGTTCTTTCAAAGTTCTTTTAAAACGTTGCACGACACCATGTTCATTTCAGGATTTTAGTGGTGAAAAAAATTAATGTCTGTTTTTTCAATTCTTTTTGAAAAGTTTGGTTCAGAAATCCGGTGCCTTTGTCTATTTGCCATCGTAAAGGATGACAACTACGTTGTTTTTAAGACCAGTTTTAAAGCTCGCACTCACTCTGAACTTGTGCTAGAAGTCAAAAAACGTCAATGACACAAAACAAATATGTGTAACATTGATTGTACGCCGCTAAATGAGAGACATCTGCTAAATATGCCTGCCATTGATGATCAATGCCTGCTACTTTCGTTTGATTTCTGTGAAATTTCGTCGAATGGGTTTGTGTAGCGCGTACGTCGATTGTTCTTGTAAATATTGTCGTATATCTTGCAGACGTAACATTTTTGAGTTTGGTTTTAGCGGCACGATACAATTTATGAATTCTTTCATAGCCAGCAGGATGAGCAGGATTGTACTAATTGCTGGCTAAAAGCGTGTCCATGATGTGGTTTGCTGTTTAGTTGCTGCTCCTCAATAAGTCACCCACTGTTCGATGCTGTTTTAGGTTGTTTGTGTGGCATTTGTTTGGATTGCGATGATACTAGACGTGTCCAACTAGCAGCAGTAGTTGGAGTAGGCATCGGTTGTTGGGGTACTTTTTTCTGCTGCTGAAGAGGGTGTCGACATTATATTTTTGACCCAAGTTTTCATTTCTTATCGTCTGGAAGCATGGGAATGCGTCATCAAGGAGGTTGTCATACCAGGTGTTTGAGCAGACGGAGTTTGAAACACTTCCCTTATTTCCTTCCCTTCTTCCATTGCTGTGGCTGTGTCTGTCATCGTCTTTGTTGAATATCCCCTGTCCCTGTTAAACTTATATGTAATTTGAACGGTCACAAGTTATCCCATGTCCATAATTCTACACCCAGTATCCCTGTATCTTTGAGACTTAGGTGTAATCTAAATAATCCCAAGTTATCCCATCTCAATAATCCTACACCCAGTAACCCATGTCTCTGTTAGACTTGTATGTAATCTGAACGGTCCCAAGTTATCCCATCTCAATAACCCTACACCCAGTAACCCCTGTCTCTGTTAAACTTATATGTAATCTGAACGGTCCCAACTTATCCCATGTCAATAATTCTACACCCAGTATCCCCGTATCTTTGCGACTTACATGTAATCTAAACAGTCCCAAGTTATCCCATCTCAGTAATCCTACACCCAGTATCCCTTGTATCTTTGAGACTTATCTGTAATCTGAACTGCCCCAAGTTATCCCATCTCAATAACCCTACACCCAGTAGCCCCTGTCTCTGTTAGACTTGTATGTAATCTGAACGGCCCCAAGTTATCCCATCTTAATAACCCTACACCCAGTAGCCCCTGTCTCTGTTAAACTTGTATGTAATCTGAACGGCCCCAAGTTATCCCATCTTAATAACCCTACACAGAAGTAGCCCTTGTCTCTGTTAAACTTATATGTTATCTGATCTGCCCAAAGTTATCCCAGGCAAGTTATTACTCGTTGTGTATTATTCCACGTCTAGGTATGGATCTACTACAGCAGCACAATATGTTGTTTGTTGTACCTCTTTTCTGCTTGTTATATTGCTGACTGAACCCGTGATAACGTGACACTTGTTATCTTGAATAATAGCTACGTACTTGTTGACTGTTATGTCAAGCTGAATGTGTGGGCCCACCCGTCATTGTGCAGAGTACTTCCTAGTTGGAATCAGTCACTGTAGTGAATAAATAACTCTATCACATTTTTTTTCCAGGCCTATTTATTACAAGTAGAATGGAACTTTCATTGCGTACTGGGAAATGCTGTCCTCATAATGTGATTAACTTGTGCCTAAAGACCTTTGACATAAATATTAAAACACTAACTCACAAGTTTAAATTCTTGCTTTATACTCGGACTATACATAAAGCTTGTCTCTTCTTATGTTACAATTCGTCTACTTTGAAACGGTGCGAGTTTTCATTTAAACACGCGTATGTATGTATGTATGTATGTATGTATGTATGTATGTATGTATGTATGTATGTATGTATGTATGTATGTATGTATGTATGTATGTATGCATGTATGTATGTTTTTGCATTGAAAGTTATCACTTTGATGCAATACTGAGGTTTTTAATATCTAAAAAAGTCACCACAGGCTATGGAGAGAGAGAGAGAGAGAGAGAGAGAGAGAGAGAGAGAGAGAGAGAGAGAGAGAGAGAGAGAGAGAGAGATTTTATTAGGTCACGAAACATTTAAGTACCAATGCTGATGAAATATTGGCTGACGCAACTAGCCTTAACGTGGTTGTCTGTTGTTAAATTCCCTTCTTCACTTACTTCGGGGAAATTTATTTTTCCCCAAATAAGTCAAATTTTCAGTTTCGATATCTCACTGTTAATATTCTTTGTGTGTTAAGCATGTGCTAAGCATTTTCCAATTGATGAGAAGACCGCAATGAAAACTTAAACGAAAACTGAAGTTTCTTTGCTTTTGCTGTAAATTAATTTTGACGACGTGTGAAAAAAAAAAAATAAAAAAAAAATAGAAATTACTGTTAAGCCGAGTACGTGGACATAAAATGGTCCACAAGGTGGCGCAATCCCAGATATCCAGAAGGTATCAATAACTACGGTTTTCACTGACTGGAGGGTGGCGAGGATCGAACGCAGATTCCAAATGATATTATGGGCGTCTACAGAAGGTTATTTTTGCTATATGTGGTGCATATTTTTTCCCCTCAAAATCTGTCTTACAAACTATCCCCCTTTCCTGGTCATTTATACGCAGGAATCAGAGATTATTTTCTATATTAACTGACAAAATGCATTATCTTTACATAATTTTTATCAGCATCATCTGCCTTACCTATATTTTGTAAATATTTTGTAATGCATGATAAGTAAATATCGAAACTAAATGGAGACACGAAAAAAGACTTGAGGAAAAAAATAAAATACAATAAAGCAAGCAGTAAGTACATGGATGCATAGGCATCATTATCCCGTCACTTTTTTATATTTTTTTGTTAATAGCACTTGAAAATCCGATTTTCGTTATGTCATACCTCACATGGAAAAAAAATTATGAACGTAAATTTAATACATAAAAAACTATAATGGTCAGCAGTATCCTCTGGGTGTATCAGTTTCTTCAACTTCAAGGAGCATTTCTTTTTAGCACTTGCTCTATATATTTTATTCAAGCTTTTTCATTGCTATTGTCATACAAAACAATCATGAAAGAAATGCTGTTTTATGATTTATATAGAAGATATTTGCTTGAAACGAGTGAATAACGAATATATTTCATTGAGTGGGTGAAAATACTTGAGTTTTTCACCCACGAGATGAAATATATCCGTTTTTCACTGGGAACAAGCAAACTTTCTTTTGATTTTGTGCTCAAACTTATTGGCTCGCAATGTGTATAACAGTTTAAAGTAGTAGATGTAGTAGATAATGTCAGCGGTTTACCGTTTATGTTCTGTTGTGTTTTGTGTATATTCGCACATAAAATATCAGTAGTAACATAATTCTCCTTCCCAACTGAAGGTAAAACAGCACATTACAACAACAATAACAAAAACAACAACACAAAATAGGAAGAAAAAAAGTATACGCACATTGTGGAATGTGAACTTTGTTCGTATGCATGTCACACGGCCATTCTTACCACTAGACCAAGCTCCTATTTCTTTCCCATAATGTCTCGACGTCTATTGATGGGGTAGTGCAAAAATATCTATGTTATTCCACTCCAGTGAATTATCAAAATGATTTCTCTTGAAAAATCCAGTAATTCGCGGCCTAGCATAAAATAATATATATTAATCAGTGGCTTTTGGTCTATAGCACTAGAATTGGTTGACCGCTGGCGTGTCAAGTTGATGAAACAATCCAACAGGACACTAGTGTGTGGCCGGAATCAGGCCACGACTGTTGCTGATTTCATGTGGGGTAATAGGGTGGATAAACGTCAAACATAAATCTACTTCAATGGACTGTTTACGTATATTGTTTTGTTATTGAATGTTGACATAGAAAATTACACAGAGAACCACCTTACCTTCCAATACATTATAAAATGCTATGAGATTTGTGTTAATTACTCAATTTTCAAGTACATTTCAGCAAAGGCCTAGTGTTAAAAGAGGTGATACTTTTGTCTCGACTTGGACCAATTATAAATGTTAGTGCATGCGTGGTTGGTCCGGGTGCATTCGGTAAGAAATAAACAACCCAGCACGTGTATCTCTGAAAACAAAATATATTATCGTCTACCTGAAATGAAAAGCATTTGAATATAAAAAAAACTTTTACCTGGAAGAGATTTAATTTGGATGGATACTGACAAGTTGGCATATAACTAAATATAAAATAAAATACATGTGCATTTCCAGCAATTATTTACATAATCATGTTTATAAAAATGACGTAGGTGATCTCAGTTTGATGTGAATACATTTAACCTACAAGCTTCTCAATCAAGCTTCTACTAATATTGACTAAAGTTTAAAAATAAATAAATATAAGTAAAAATGATAGATAGTCTGTTGTACTCATATGAAGAAAAAAAAAGATATACTTTTTTCAGTTGCAGATCCAATAAATACTGCTGATGCCATCATGGTATGTTGTATCTGGAGACTCCGTATGTTGCATTTGGTACCGAGACGTTTCGCCCCACGGACGTTTCGGCCCAAGATATTTCGCCCCACTTCATGGACGTACCTGGACGTTTCGCCCATGGACGTTTCGGCCCAAGACATTTCGCCCCACTTCAATGGACGTTTCGGCCCAAGACATTTCGCCCTACATTCAGTGGACACCAAGTACATGGCATTTGTTTTTTTGTTTTTTTAATAAAAGATTATGCCTTTGAACTCTTGTGGACTTATTTTAAACAATAATATCAGAATTGTAAATCAAAACAAAGAAGAAACATTGAACTCCTTTATTGCAAATGACCATCACCAAAAAAGGACTTTCATCAGTTTTCGTAAGTGCGAAAATGAAAGTATCGCAGTATAGAAAATAATGATCACTGTAAACGATAGATTCATTTTCTGATCAGTCTTAGTACATAAACGAAGAAAAAGGGGAAAATATTGTCAGATATAATGACAGGCTGAATGTAAATCAAACAAATTGAAATGGGCTCGTAAATCGAATAGTCTAAGTATAAGCCTATTCTTCTTCTTATTATTATTATCTCCTTCTGATAAGAGGATAACTTGTCTTACTATATTTTTTATTTTCTATACACTTCATCACGATACATGGAGAATAAAATGCATTTTCTCAAAGACTTGTTTCAAAATTAATTATACTTTTTAAAGAACACCGTTTTATACGAACATGATTATTTATTAAAAGATGTCAGAACATACATTGTCATGGTCCGAAACGTCCATTCAAGTGGGGCGAAATGTCCATTGAAGTGGGGTGAAATGTCCATTGACGTGGGGCGAAATGACCATTGAAGTGGGGCGAAATGTCTTGGGCCGAAACGTCCATTGGGCGAAACGTCCCTAATTCGTTGCATTTACATTAGATAATACAGTTTAGCGACAGCATTCCAGGACTTGAATTATCTTTTCCCCAGGTACCAGAAACATCAATGACTAAGATCTCGGTCACTCGCGTAACGCACGCACCTGTCCAGAAAACTCATGACCAAAGCAAAGCGTGCATACAATTATACGCACAATTTTCCCCAATGTAAATCAATCACCCATTAAGAATAAACGTTAAATCCAAATTTGTGTTCTTCGTATGCTTCAGAAAGGGTACTTCGGGCACTGCCTGTTGCACAATCGGGACCTTTTATGTCGAAAGATATCATAATTAAATGACTAAATAATTGTCATTACCTGGCAACATTAAAATCTCTCTGAGTATTTGATGAAAACTTTCAGCTTTATTTTTTTATTTATACCATTAAAGTGTACGAAATTAAGTCTGTTTTGATACCGTTTCACATTGTTATCACATTAGACTATCAACTGTGAAAGCCGCGTATCTATTTCTCGCACAGTGCACTCGCTCTCATCATGTTGGGTCGGTATTTTACCTTCTTAGAAGACTCGCGCAAGTACTTGGAATACACACACAAGCGAAGGGTCAACCTAAAGAGAAGATGAAAGCGACAAGCATAAACTGACCATGATGTGGGGGTTTTGTGTACTGAGTGTTTGGACGGTTACAGGCCTTTTTGAGTCGGTGTCATCGACTTGTAATAGTGAGGTATTGTATATCGTATCTTTATAGTGGTGTAATTGCTGTACCTAATACCCGACATTTATCTCAGTCACGTGGTGTTGACAAGCTATAAGTATAAGAAGAGAAAAGCGGGGGGGGGGGGGGGGGGGGGGGGGGGGAGAGAGCAGGTAGGGTTAAGTGAGACCTTCCACAATTTTTCTTCCCACTAAAATACATTTACTTACACTGGCAAAAGACATCAACTTTACAGTTTTGATCACGTAGGACTTGTTCAGACTTTGTTATACAATACTTGAATTTTGTTAACTTTATCATACGGGGTTCTGATTGACTGACCAGTCGGCTGACATTGACTGACCAGTCGGCTGACATTGTTGATCAGTTGTATAAACACTGACCTGTTGATTGTTTTAAATACATGTTAATTTGATCTATCTACGGGTATTGTTTAAATTAAAAATGTAGAACTGAACTATTTTGTAGTTGTTGGTAAAATAATACATTATTATGGAGACATCTATAACAAAGATGTCTCAGATTATTAACATTAGAAAGGAATTTCAAGACTGTTACAGAAATCGCTGAGCCGTAGTGACAAGATCGTGAATTGTAAGACTGCAAAAAAAAAAAAAAAAAGAAAAAAAAAAAAGCAATTAGAAAAGCATGTTTCGTCTACCAAATGATGTTTATTGTATTTTTATTTTTTTTATTTTAGCTCACCCACAGGCCTTTGAAATTCGATTGCTATAGTAAGATAATGTCAGGAATATCTGAGAATAAAAGGGGGAGAAAAAATCCTAGACAAAGATATATTATAAAGGAAAGGTTAAGGTTTTGTTTATAGCTCGTACAAAGAATCTGCATTTAAATTTCACCACACTGTTATTTTGTTGCAATTTATGAGAAGAAGTTTGAGGATAAAATTTGTGTTAAAGTTTGCACTATGTTGACAGGAGATTAAAGTTTACATTTAAGATTTTGTTATGGCTTGTAGGAAATAAATATGATTTTGAATTTCTCTTCTCTATTAAAAAGCATGTGTATGACTTGATACTTTATAACCCAGTTTTTCTGATCTTTTTTGCAGTTTATGGGGAAATGTTACAGACTTAAGTTTGTGTATAATTTTGTATTTATGGCTTGTATGAAGGACCTGTGCATTTCAGTGTGTATAATGTATATTCCCGGTCGTTTTGTACCCAGTTTAACTGAATTGGTGGTGGTGGTTAATGTATGTGAACAAGTTTTAGGTTAGAGTTTGCATTTAAGGTTTTGTTTATTGCTTGTAGGAATTAACTATACATTTGAATTTCACTTCTGTGTGTTAAATAGCATGTACTTGACCTTATTTAGTACATTTTATGTTATTTTGTGTGTGATTATTTTGGTGTGTACAAATTATAGGAAAAAGGTTGAAGTTAAAGTTTGCATCAAGGTTTGTTATAGGTAGACAGCAGGTTGAAGTTTGTGTATAAGGTTTTTTATATGTTTACATCATGTTAAAGTGTGTGTTTAAGGCTTGTTATAGGTAGACAGCAGGTTGAAGTTTGTGTTTAAGGTTTGTTACACGTAGCCATCAGGTTAAAGTTTGTATTTAAGGTTTGTTATATGTAGACAGCAGACTAAAGTGTGTTTAAGGTCTGTTATATGTAGACAGCCTGTTAAAGTGTGTGTTTAAGGTTTGTTATATGTAGACAGCAAGTTAAAGTGTGTTTAAGGTTTGTTATATGTAGACAGCCTGTTAAAGTGTGTGTTTAAGGTTTGTTATATGTAGACAGCAGACTAAAGTGTATTTAAGGTTTGTTATATGTAGATAGCAAGTTAAAGTGTTTTTAAGGTTTGTTATATGTAGACAGCTTGTTAAAGTGTGTTTTTAAGGTTTGTTATATGTAGACAGCAAGTTAAAGTGTTTAAGGTTTGTTATATGTAGACAGCAAGTTAAAGTGTTTAAGGTTTGTTATATGTAGACAGCAAGTTAAAGTGTTTAAGGTTTGTTATATGTAGACAGCAAGTTAAAGTGTGTTTAAGGTTTGTTATATGTAGACAGCAAGTTAAAGTGTTTAAGGTTTGTTATATGTAGACAGCAAGTTAAAGTGTTTAAGGTTTGTTATATGTAGACAGCAAGTTAAAGTGTGTTTAAGGTTTGTTATATGTAGACAGCAAGTTAAAGTGTTTAAGGTTTGTTATATGTAGACAGCAAGTTAAAGTGTTTAAGGTTTTTATATGTAGACAGCAAGTTAAAGTGTGTTTAAGGTTTGTTATATGTAGACAGCAAGTTAAAGTGTTTAAGGTTTGTTATATGTAGACAGCAAGTTAAAGTGTGTTTCCCAATTTATTTTAGTTCTGATTCAAACCCAGTGATAAGCAGTTTTCTATACATTCATTTCATTCCAACCTTTTTTCTTCACAATATGATATAATAAAATAGGATCTAAAAATATACATATCCTTGTGCTCCTAAGCTTTGCCCCCCCCCCTCTCCCAATAATCTGTGCCCCTAGGGTCATGTCCGGGGACATAAGAATTATGACTCCAGGGTCAAAGTCCTTGGGGATAGGGATGGACCCCATGGTGAATATCAGTTGCATGTATAAATTTGTCTTTTCAGGTTCAGGCTCTGTATATATGGATTTGGGGTGGAGATCTCAGTAGAGTATGTCATGGCCCAGGGGCTAAGTCCTAGGGGTAAGAATAGACCCATGGGCCAAAGTCAGTTGTATATCTTAAGTTCACCTTTTCATGTGTAATAAGTCTATGTATAGTTAATATAGCTTCTGATTTTAAACAAGGAATATTAACTGTTATTAGCTACTTTTGCAACAAATAGCAAATCTAACAAGAAGACCTTAGGCAAAGTACCAGCTCAAGGTTACCTGTACTTAAAACAGTTGAGGCAAAATACCAGCTTGAGAGTACCTGTACTTAAAACAGCTGAGGCAAAATACCAGCTGAATTTTACATGTACTTAAACAGCCAAGGCAAAATGCCAGCTCAAGGTTACCTGTACTTGAAACAGCTGAGGCAAAATACCAGATCAAGGTTACCTGTACTTAAAACAGTTGTGGCAAAATACCAGCTTGAGAGTACCTGTACTTTAAACAGCTGAGGCAAAATACCAGCTGAATTTTACATGTACTTAAAACAGCCAAGGCAAAATGCCAGCTTAAGGTTACCTGTACTTGAAACAGCTGAGGCAAAATACCAGATCAAGGTTACCTGTACTTAAAACAGTTGAGGCAAACTACCAGCTTGAGAGTACCTGTACTTAAAACAGTTGAGGCAAAATACCATCTCAAGGGTACCTGTACTTAAAACAGCTGAGGCAAAATACCAGCTTGAGAGTACCTGTACTTAAAACAGTTGAGGCAAAATACCATCTCAAGGGTACCTGTACTTAAAACAGCTGAGGCAAAATACCAGCTTGAGAGTACCTGTACTTAAAACAGTTGAGGCAAAATACCATCTCAAGCGTACCTGTACTTAAAACAGCTGAGGCAAAATACCAGCTTGAGAGTACCTGTACTTAAAACAGTTGAGGCAAAATACCAGCTTGAGAGTACCTGTACTTAAAACAGTTGAGGCAAAATACCATCTCAAGGGTACCTGTACTTAAAACAGCTGAGGCAAAATACCAGCTTGAGAGTACCTGTACTTAAAACAGCTGAGGCAAAATACCAGCTTGAGAGTACCTGTACTTTAAACAGCTGAGGCAAAATACCAGCTTGAGAGTACCTGTACTTAAAACAGCTGAGGCAAAATACCAGCTTGAGAGTACCTGTACTTAAAACAGTTGAGGCAAAATACCAGCTTGAGAGTACCTGTACTTAAAACAGTTGAGACAAAATACCATCTCAAGGGTACCTGTACTTAAAACAGCTGAGGCAAAATACCAGCTTGAGAGTACCTGTACTTAAAACAGTTGAGGCAAAATACCATCTCAAGGGTACCTGTACTTAAAACAGCTGAGGCAAAATACCAGCTTGAGAGTACCTGTACTTAAAACAGTTGAGGCAAAATACCAGCTTGACAGTACCTGTACTTAAAACAGTTGAGGCAAAATACCAGCTTGAGAGTACCTGTACTTAAAACAGTTGAGGCAAAATACCAGCTTGAGAGTACCTGTACTTAAAACAGCTAGATGAATCTGAGGCTTGACCTCATGATCCATTTGGAATGAATCAGAAAATCTAACAACCAACTTGTTCATTTTTTATACCTTGTTTTGTCAATTAAGGATACTTTTTATATTATACATGCTTTATGGTAGTATAAGTTTGTGAGAACTCTGTACTTTCTACAAATATGTTCTTTAGACCAAGAAGGGAAGAGTCATGAATAAAAAATTGCAGAAATGGATAAAGTAAAAAAGTATTCAAATAAAAGTTTAAAAGTTACATTTGTTATTGGTTATAAAATATACCAGTATAAATGTACTTCCCTATTGCAGATGCAAAAGGAGCAAAGTGGTTTTCAAAAAGGTCCATGTATACTGTTGATGTATGAACAAATTAATCAATCAACTCAACGGTTTCACTTTCATTTCAATTTTTTCATTGTAACTACCACACAAGATAAAAAAAAATATGTCATTACATTTTCATATCGTTTGCAAATGTAAAGATACTTGTATAATCTTGGTGAATAAATAAATAAAGACACAGTGAGGTGTACAAAGCAGGTACTGTACGTTATCATGTTGAACTCTGGTGACATGAAAAAATATTTCTCAAGGCAGAGAAGGAGAGATATGTATCCCTGAGTAATTCTAGTCTAAGCTAGAGGGTTTTAGACCCAATTAATTTATGAACCCTTCCATAAGTATATAATATACAAGTTTAGGATTCGTGCCTTTTAGCTATTTTTTTTTCTCTCCAACTTGCTGCTTTTTGTGGAAAGGGAGGGGGAAGGGGGCATTGAATTGGGCCTATTCAGATGTCCCACTTTTGTTTCTGCACAATAACTCTCATAACTGTTATTGGATTTCGAAAAAATGTTGTGCACCTGGATATTGATAAGACATTGGCTGCACTCTATTGTCAGCATTTTATGTTGTTTAACAGAGTTCTAGCCTCTGGTTGTTGGACCCACATACTTTTGTTCTGCACAATAACTCCCTTAATTACTATTGGATTTCATCCAGAATTTGGTATGCAGCTAGATAATGATGAAACTTTGGATGACTTCACTTGTCATCGTTAAGAAGAGTATAACTCCTGATTGTCAGATCCACCTGTTTTCAATTCCTCACAGTAAATCCTTTTATTTGATTTCAACCAGATTGGTTTGCTGCTTGTCGTTGATAAAATCTTGGTTGAGGTCATCGGAAAGCATTCTGCATCATCATTTAAGGGAGTTGTAGCCCCTGATTTTCAGACACCACTTTGATTTCTGCACAATAAGTCTCATAATTATTACCGGATTTCAAATAGGTTTGGTATGCAGCTTGAATTTAATGAGACCTTAGCTAAGTTTGATTGTCAGCATTCAGATGTCTGTGTATGTAGGTATGTATGTATGAATAGGGGTCTTTATGTACAGTAAATAAATATTGACTTTTAAATAAATGTGACCTATAAAACTTAACCTTTATACACAGGTTGTCTTTGTATAAAGGTAGTCACTAAAGCAGATCTGACCATTTGCACACAGATTGTCCTTATACAAACGTAGTCACTAAAGCAGGTATGTTTATACACAGGTTATCCTTATTATTATATTATGTATAGTCACTAAAGTGGTTGAAACTGTCCACATGTACACATGTTGTCCTTATCAAAGGTAGTCACTAAAGCAGGTCTCACTGTCTATACACATGTTGTCCTTATTCAAGGTAGTCACTAAACAGGTCTCACTGTCTATACACATGTTGTCCTTATACAAAGTAGTCACTAAACAGGTCTCACTGTCTATACACATGTTGTCCTTATTCAAGGTAGTCACTAAACAGGTCTCACTGTCTGTACACATGTTGTCCTTATACAAAGTAGTCACTAAACAGGTCTCACTGTCAATACACATGTTGTCCTTATACAAAGTAGTCACTAAACAGGTCTCACTGTCAATACACATGTTGTCCTTATACAAAGTAGTCACTAAACAGGTCTCACTGTCTATACACATGTTGTCCTTATACAAAGTAGTCACTAAACAGGTCTCACTGTCTATACACATGTTGTCCTTATACAAAGTAGTCACTAAACAGGTCTCACTGTCAATACACATGTTGTCCTTATACAAAGTAGTCACTAAACAGGTCTCACTGTCTATACACATGTTGTCCTTATACAAAGTAGTCACTAAACAGGTCTCACTGTCTATACACATGTTGTCCTTATACAAAGTAGTCACTAAACAGGTTTCACTGTCAATACACATGTTGTCCTTATACAAAGTAGTCACTAAACAGGTCTCACTGTCTATACACATGTTGTCCTTATTCAAGGTAGTCACTAAACAGGTCTCACTGTCAATACACATGTTGTCCTTATACAAAGTAGTCACTAAACAGGTCTCACTGTCTATACACATGTTGTCCTTATACAAAGTAGTCACTAAACAGGTCTCACTGTCTATACACATGTTGTCCTTATACAAAGTAGTCACTAAACAGGTCTCACTGTCTATACACATGTTGTCCTTATACAAAGTAGTCACTAAACAGGTCTCACTGTCAATACACATGTTGTCCTTATACAAAGTAGTCACTAAACAGGTCTCACTGTCTATACACATGTTGTCCTTATACAAAGTACTCACTAAACAGGTCTCACTGTCTATACACATGTTGTCCTTATACAAAGTAGTCACTAAACAGGTCTCACTGTCAATACACATGTTGTCCTTATACAAAGTAGTCACTAAACAGGTCTCACTGTCTATACACATGTTGTCCTTATTCAAGGTAGTCACTAAACAGGTCTCACTGTCTATACACATGTTGTCCTTATACAAAGTAGTCACTAAACAGGTCTCACTGTCTATACACATGTTGTCCTTATTCAAGGTAGTCACTAAACAGGTCTCACTGTCTGTACACATGTTGTCCTTATACAAAGTAGTCACTAAACAGGTCTCACTGTCAATACACATGTTGTCCTTATTCAAGGTAGTCACTAAACAGGTCTCACTGTCAATACACATGTTGTCCTTATACAAAGTAGTCACTAAACAGGTCTCACTGTCTATACACATGTTGTCCTTATACAAGGTAGTCACTAAAGCAGGTCTCACTGTCTGTACACATGTTGTCCTTTTACAAGGTAGTCACTAAACAGGTCTCACTGGCTATACACATGTTTTCCTTATACAGGGTAGTCAATAAACCAGGTCCAACTATATTTACTGTAAAGTAATAATTATTTTAGCATCAGTAAACTTTCAAATTTATTAAGTTCAGCGTATGATCCATCAACTTCTCATTTTGTACCTGAAACATTGTCATTAAAGTAATACAAATTTGGAAAATTCATTTTGCCTTTCTAAATTAATGAAAAATTTGTCTTCACTGAAAGTGTTGTGGTTTACAGTGTTTATTTATTTGTTGTTTATTTACTTGTATCTAAACTTGAAATTGTTATTGTTTCTGTCATATTGTTTTTAATTTTCTTTATACCTTTTAATAATTATATTTGGTGTGTGCAAATAATATGTCATTAAAAAAAATATTTAAATTTTAGCTGATTCTTACGTAAAAATATTTACAAAAGGGTCATTGGTTGAATACCTGCACAGGCCAGCCCATGTTAGCTGCCTGTGTGTGTCCTTGGGAAAGGCACTTAGCTTTCATTTCCTCTGAATGATACAGTCAATAATGGCTTGAAAATGCAGTTAAAAAAACAACCAGCATACCTAAATACTAAGATCTGTTTACAATTCTAGAGGTTATAAAATGGCATTGACAGTTTAAAAAAAAAAAAGATATTAAAAAATAAAATAATACACTATAGGTGACTATTTTCTTGGTATCTTTAACCCAGAGCTGTATTATATGTTATTCTTAGTTTGTACACCGTTTATTCTTGACTGACAGCACAATAACATGCCCACATTTAAATTCTTAATTTTGGATCATCATACATGCCCAACAGAAGTATGATAGGAGAGAGATCATTGTTTGAGCTTCATATATGAGAATCTGTATCTTTTTCAGGTTGGTTTTCAGTCCATTTATTCTCCAAGATTACATCACATACAATCTATCTGGTTTATTATTAGCTCTACTGGTCATAGAGGATTGGAGGATTGCCATGAAACTTTACACACACATTCATCCCATGGTCTAGTTGGTCATTAATGAAAATGGTGCCGCTCTGATATCCAATATGGCTGCCACAGTGGCCATCTTGAAAATCTTGTTATTGCTACTTCTCCTGAATGGATGGTCATATCAACATGGGGTATTCACTAAAAGACTTCTTATGATGTCTAGTTGGTCCTACTGTAAATGAAAATGGTGTAGATCTGACATCCAATATAGCCACCATGGAAGCCATCTTGAAAATCTTGTTATTGCTACTCCTTCTGAATAGAAGGTCATATCAACATGGGGTTTTTACTAATAAACCTCTTATGATGTCTAGTTGGTCCTAAATGGGAATGTTGCCAATCTGAAGCCCAATATGGCCACTATGACAGCCATCTTGAAAATCTTTTCATCGCTACTACTCCTGAACAGAAAGATATATTGGTGTGGGGTTTTCATTACCAGACTTCTTATGATGTCTAGCTGGTCCTAAATGAGAATAGGGTGGATCTGACATCCAATATGACCATTACGGCAGCCATCTTGAAAATCTTTTTATCGCTACTCCTTCTGAATGGATGGGCATATCAGCATCAGGTTTTCACTAAAAGACTCCTTATCATGTCTACTTGGTCCTAAATGAAAATGGTGCTGATCTGTTGTCCGATGTCCATCAGACCGTTAGCACAGAAGTTTGTTATTGCTACTCCTAAACTATTTTTTAGGTTTAACTTGAAACTATATATATATATATATATACACACACACACACACACACACACACATATAGATACATACACAGGCACATACAGATTAAGATCCCTGATCATAACTATCAAGTCACTTAGAACATAATTTTCCATGGCACTGTGAACTGTGATCAGTGCATTGTGTTTGAAAGAAGTCTAATCATGATTAGTTTCATTGTCTTCTACTCTTTGATGAAGTATATCTGGGTCTACCTGGGCTTGAAGAGAGGAGGTGTTAGAGGTATTATATATTTAGGCACTATTTGCATTGTCTTCTGCAATTTGATGAAGTTATCTGGGTCCACCAGGGCAAGTGGAGGTAAGGTGTTAAGTAACTAGGCCCTGTGTAGCTTTTGTCTACTAGAGCAAGGGAGTTTGTTTTTATGACTTTGCTTGACAGACACAGATAAGAGTGCAGGTTATGGGCCAAGTTGAGGATGGAACGGGTACTACTGTTTAATTGGTCAAATTCTGTTTTATCACTAACGGGTACTACTGTTTAATTGGCCAAATTCTGTTTTATCACTAACAGGTACTACTGTTTAATTGGTCAAATTTTGTTTTATCACTAATGGGTACTACTGTTTAATTGGTCAAATTTTGTTTTATCACTAATGGGTACTACTGTTTAATTGGTCAAATTCTGTTTTATCACTAACGGGTACTACTGTAACTGAATTTATTTCTCAATATTTTAGTTCTTAGCTTCTTAAAACAAAATATAATGTGATTTGACATTATTAAATACTATGTATTTTATAGCACTATAAGTGCAGAGTCATGTTAGAACATCCCTCAGTATAAGGCTACCATTTATAACACAGGTCACTGTTATGCTCCTATGAATATCATTATATAGAGGGGACAATATGCACAATTTAAATACAAGTTTTAAAAAAAATGGGTTTCAGAAGGATTCTTAGTGAAATGTATACAGTTGATTATATTTTGGATATGATTCCAGTTATTCTGGAGTCTTTTGTTTTGATACACGCAAGGTTTTTCACCTTTTCAGAAATACACTCAATTCTGTTCCCCTTCATTTTATTTCAGACATACATGTAATTTCTTTCACTAAAGTATTCATATTAAATGCCAATGATATGTTCACTAACACTCATACAAGCTTATTTAAAATCAGGTGATTTGTCAGAAAATGTATACTACATCACATGTTTTAGCATGCTTCCATTAATCTACTTCTACCCACTATACTGTTGTACAGAAGATTTGCTCCAAAAGTATATGGCAGACAATATCAATACTACATAAAATGCTGGATTTTATTGGAAAAATCACACTTAATTTAGCATTCCTGAAAATGTTCTTAGTCCCATTAGAAATTTGATGTTGGGGAGGGTTTTCTTCTCAAGGGCTAAAAAAATCACATTGGGGAAAATCATAATATTATGAGAAAACTTTGACTTGTAAGCAAAAATCTTAGATCTGGATTATGATCTTATCTTTTTCCTGAATTTTTGATGTTGTCTTGCCCAACATCAATCTCTTGGCATAACAAAATTTGCCAACATTCTTTTAAAACTCATTTCACTTGAGTGCAACGATTTATGGGAAGAAATGAATTCGCAGGAAAAACATTTTAATTTCAATTTCTTATCACTTTTAGCACTGCCTGAAGATAAAGAAAAGTAAATAGGTCTAATGAAGTTAAAAAATAGAAAGATTTGGGTAATTTTAGAAAGAACAAAGAACAAAATTACTGTTCAAATAGAATTGAAAACTTACCATTATGTACAAGAGTAATATTGTAATAGAAATAAGAATAGAGAACATTGAAATTACTATAAGAAATATGGCAAAGGTATATCCTTGTAAATATGCAAACATTCCCATTAAAAGATCCACCATTGAACATCAATGATGACAGCTCCAGATGAAACTATATAACACAGTACAGTATTGTAAACAGTGGTACTGACTGTGTATCACATTGCTTTGACTGATCTTCTTCAACCAGTCTCTTGTGATTCCAAGAGTTCTACTCTGAGCAAGTCTGTTACAGGTTTTGCTCATTTTATTTTTTTTTTCTGTTTGAAATATACATCATCTGCACCATAAAGTTTGTTGACATTTGTGCATTAGCAATAAATTCAAACATATTTACTGGTATAGTGCACTTTATAGGTGTATTGGTGCAAAAGCAGGCAATATGTTCCCATTTATGTGCTGAGTGAGTTAGTGTTATGATCTGACTATTTGCAAAATTTTCATGCAGAAACAAAGATCTGTACAGTATTATATATGTATGTATTTTTTTTGTGGTCAGTCCAAAGCATAAACAAAAATATAAAATTGTGCATTTTTGTGATCAAAGTTTTATTAAGAATGCTGACTAACCTATCAACCAATCAGCGACTTTACCATATTTCTGCAAAGCATCATTTTGGGCATTACAATAGTTCATATAGAGCTTTATCATACCCTTGCATGATGAAGATCTTGGAGCTGTGTGAGAGGTCTGATTGACTGACAAACATTGAATATCATACCCTTGCATGATGAAGATCTTGGATCTGTGTGAGAGGTCTGGTTGACTGATAAACATTGAATATCATACCCTTGCATGATGAAGATCTTGGATCTGTGTGAGAGGTCTGATTGGGTGGCGCTCTCCAGTTTCGTACCTTGCATAGGGTTAGAAATTTAAAGAAAAAGAATTAGCCAGGGTTTCCTCACTGGCTGTCCTGGCTATTTAAAAAAGACCTTGTATATCTTAGGTATTGTTAAAAGAACTTTGAATTCCCTTTATTTTGGTGTATGATTGATGGGTGAAATTTGGGTTATAGAGTATACAGCTTGGTCTTACTTAAGATGTGCACCTCTCAAAAAACTGCTAGCTCCGCTTGGTCATTTTCACTTCCTGGACTTCAAAGGTAAATAAAAAAAAAAAGAGCCGATAACTTTTTTTACTTTTTGGATATTTTTTAATTCATTCATAGTACTTTCAGAGGCTGGTATTGTCTGCTCTGGCAAAATTCTTTTCCCTATTTTAATAACTGCTGAAAATAGTGCACTTTTGACTAATTCAGGCTGATTTATCGAGTACTTTGGAGCGGCCATTTTGTCCGCTGTGTGCTTAGATCATGTCCAGTTTCCACAAGTACAATATGTAAAGAAATTTCAGCCACAGTACATGAAAATAACATAGAGGTATGCCAACATTCTCTCCATTGTGCATGTTGCAAATGCAAAATACTTAATCTTACACCTGTCACTCACTCAGAAGCATGTATTATCTGTAGAGCGCCCCCTTGACTGACAAACATTGAATATCATACCCTTGCATGATGAAGATCTTGGATCTGTGTGAGAGGTCTGGTTGACTGGCAAATATTGAATATCATACCCTTGCATGATGAAGATCTTGGATCTGTGTGAGAGGTCTGGTTGACTGGCAAACATTGAATATCATACCCTTGCATGATGAAGATCTTGGATCTGTGTGAGAGGTCTGGATTACTGGCAAACATTGAATATCATACCCTTGCATTATGAAGATCTTGGATCTGTGTGAGAGGTCTGGTTGACTGGCAAACACTGAATGTGTTTTTTGCAAAACCACACTATTATAGGGTACCTGAGTATTCATTCCATAAATGGATCAAATGGAGTCCCAGGGCCCCTACCATGTCTAAAAGTGTGGTAATTTAGAAAATACTAGAGTTAATAGAAACTATTTAGATCCCCAAACTGTATTCATATACACACTTATTAGACATATAAAAATGAATTTCTCCATGTATCTTAATTTACCCAGGGGTCCATTCCTACTCCCAGGGACTTAGCCCCTGGGTCATAACTTGGAAATGATATATATTTACCCTATAGCCATATATTTACTACTGGGTATGAGAAGACAAATTTATACATGCAACTGACATTGGCCAAGGGGTACATCTTTACACCAAACTGGTGAGTACAGGGATTGCAGAATTGTAGTTATTATTACTATTATACATTGTGATAAGTCTGAAAGTTAAGAAAGCTTAACTTTATACTCCCACAAGGAAAAAGTTTGCAAGGGCAGAATGAAGTTAGCTTGTCCATCCTTCTGTCCCACACTTGTTAACGAACCCTTTGAAATGCCTTCATGAAACTTAGTTTGTATTGGTATCATGACTAGACATTGTGTCCTATAAAAAATGTAGTCTGTCGGATCAGCATTTTAAGAGTTGTCCCCAGTTTTTACTCACCTGACCAAAAGCCAAGTGAGCTATATTAAGTATGGCTCCACGTCCATCATGTGTCATTCACCCTCTGTCAAAAAAGCAAAAGGCTTCTTTTCTGATCAGATTTAGCTGTAAGCTTATATCATCAAGACCCCAGACAAGTTTTATTATGAGCAACATCCACGCATATTAATAAGGTGATCTTGCATCTGATTGGCTGAGCTTGTGAACACTCCAGAGGCCATATTTCTGATCAGATTTTGATCAGATTATATAATTAATATTTCAGACGAGTTCGATTATGAGCAACATCCACAAATATTAATGAGTTGATCTTGCATCTGACTGGCTGAGCACGTGAACATTTTAGAGACCATATTTCTGATCAGACTTTGATCTGATTTGGTATGTAACCTTATATCTGACGTGTAAGCTATGGCCCGAGGGCCAGATCCGGCCTGATTTTATCCACTTATTTACATCATAGGTTGTGGCTGTAAAAATCATTTATCTGGCCCGCACCCTAAAGGAAGTTGCACATGCCTGCCTTATATCATCAAGATTTCAGATGAGTTTGATTATGAGCAACATCCACAAATATTAATGAGGTAATCTTGCATCTGATTGTCTGAGTTTGTGTACAATGTAGAGGCCATATTTTTGATCAGATTTTGATCAGGCCTGGTATGTAAGATTGTGATATCAAGATCTCAGATGAATTTGATTATGAGTGACATCCACACATATTAATGAGGTGGTCTTTCATCTGATTGGCTGAGCTTGTGAACACTCCAGATACCATATTATTGAACAGATTTTTAACAGACTTGCTATGTTAAGCTTATATCATCAAGATCTTAGATGGGTTTGATTATGATTGAGTTCCATGCATATTAAACAGGACATGGTTCATACAAACTAGAAAAATCATTGAATTGGAGGGGTTGTCTTGAAAATTCCTTGAAATTTGAACAAAAGTTGGTTTTATACTTGAAAAGTCCTTGAAATTCCTTTCAGTTTTTCCCCACAATCCTTGATATTATCGAAGGGAATACAAAATGGTAGAAATTGATAAAATTTATCATTTTTTAAATTCAGAAAGATCCTTATTTACATATTTTCCAAAAATAATAAATAAATAAAATGGGATACAATTGGGAGGATCAAACACAGGTAGTTACCAGATGGAGTAGCATCCCTTTGCTGTAGTGGCATGCTAATTAGTTTTGTTTTGTTATGTGTAGTTTTTTCTTCATTTTACATTTGTACCTATTTATGCAGTAATAAACAGTAACATTTGAAAAAAGTTTTATTCCATAAGAAATAAAACTCCTTGAAAACTTTTGGCAGTCCTTGAAAACTCCTTTAAAAGGTATTGAAAAACACCTTTCTGGGGCTGTATGAACCATGGAGGATCAAGACTGATTGGATGGTGGGAATCAAACCCGCATCCTTCTGTTCAAGAGTCCAACGCCTTAACCACTGAGCCATACCAGCCCCAGCCCTTTTGGATGGGAAGATCCAAGGGACAATGCTGGTTGTATAAATGAGTGGTCCTTGTTATGGTGAGAAACTTGTCATATATATATATATATATATATATATATATATATATATAAATACAATGTATATGTGGTCTAGTAAGGAAGGAACAAGATGCCAACATTAACACAATGTAGCAACTATGTTCTCCAAACTTTTGTTTCAATACTTGTGTGAATTATATGTCAACTACCAGAGTGAATGATATCAGGCCAGCTTGGGCCTCTTGTTATTAAAAATTGTGTCCATCTGTCAGTTACATTTTCGTTGACTTAGTATCTCTGAATCTTTTGAGATATCTTCATGAAACTTTGCTTTTGTCTCATGACTAGAGATTGTGTCTTGTAAAACATGGATTGTGTCTAGTCAACATTTTAAGAGTATACCCATTTTTATTAGCTCTACTGGTCATAGACCAGCAGAACTTATTTGGATGGTCTGTTGTCCATCCATTAGCACAAGTTTGTTATTGCTGCTCTCTTAAATTACTTGGAGGATTGCCATGCAATTTTATACACATATTTATCCCATGATCTAGTTGGTCCTTTCTGAAAATCGTGCCACTCAGACATCTACCGTATTTGCTGGCCTATAAGTCGATGCGGAGTATAAGTCGAATTCGCTAATTTCGTCAATTTTCAATCCTTCATCCATATATAAGTTGATGCGGAGTATAAGACGAAGCCAGATCAACACCTTGACTTCGTCACTTTCGCTAGTAACTTCCGGTTTCATGAATATTAATGGTATCACTATGCTATTCCAGATTAATTGGGAAAATGATTAAGATGGTCTGTACATGTATTATTTATAGGTATTATTTATTGGTACATTGAATGCAACGATTTTCACGTACGAAAAATTACATTAACATAAGGTCAATTTCAATGACATAATCCTTATATAAGTTGATTCGGAGTATAAGACGAAGCCCTGACTTCCAGGTAAAAAATTATCGACTTATAGGCCGGCAAATATGGTAATATGGCTGCCACATTGGCCATCTTGAAAATCATGTTATTGCTACTCCTTCTGAACGGATGGTCATATCAACATGGAGCTTTCACTAAATGACTTCTTATAATATCGAGTGTGTTCCTAAATGAAAATGGTGCTGATTTAACACCCAATATGGCCACCATGGCAGCTATCTTGAAAATCTTGTTATTGCTACTCTTCCTGAATGGAAAGTCATATTGACATGGGATTTCTTATGATGTTTAATTGGTCCTAAATGAAAATGGTGCTAATCTGATGTCTAATATGGCCATCACAGTGGCTGTCTTCATACATGTGACAGAACAGAGAGGTCAGCTTAGGACAGATCAGGAGATTTGAAAAATTTGGTCAGGAGTTTTTACTTCAAGTCCGGAGGATTTTCACCGACCTGATTTTAAGCATGCAAATGGACAAAAATGACAACCATTGAACAAATTTATTTTTTCTGTATTAAAATATGCACATCATCTTGTCATGTCAGTCCACAGTAACTTGTTGCTTTTCATACTGTCCTTGTATGTAGAGCAAGCATTTTTAGCCTTTCTTAGTAGATCATCGCCTGGATTATATTTGTGGCAGTCATCATCATTGTTGATCTCAACACTTAGGAGATGATGTATCATTACTGGATCCAGGTTTTCTCTGGAGTCAGCCTGAATTTTCCTCAGAATAGAAAATATGCTTTCAGTGTCTGCATTGGAATGTGTCAATGTTAATACAACTCTACTGGCTCCACCAAGAAGTTTCCTGCCTATTGGTAGATACAGGTTGCTGACTGCCTGCCAGAACTGCTCAAGATTGGTGCTATCTGGGTTGAATTTGGGAAGTTCTTCTTAAAATAAATTTTACAGGAATGGCCAAATGCATATTTATGTCCCTTTGAACTCGATTCCAACCACAAAAATTCCTGTTTCCAACCATTATTGAATTTCATGTGATATTTCGGTTGTTTAGATTTTGGTATTTTAACATTGGGAAATAATGCATGTGTAGATATCTCAACAAACTTTAAATACTGTAGCCAAACTGATTTGTTTTATGCTACTTTATCTCTTTAGTAATGACTAATCCAACCATATTCCATTAATGTTTTTAATCCTTTCCAAATTGCTTCTGATTCCACATAGTATAAACCACCTTGACAAACTTTAAGCACTGATGCCAAACCAACCCTCCCAAAAGAATCTGAGTAATGTGAATTGTTTTATGTTGCTTGAGCTGTTTAGTAATCCAACCATAATCCATTAATGTCTTTAATCCTTTTCAAATTACTACGGATCACACCTAGTATCATCCACTGATTGCTTTTAGGCTATTGTTTGTTGAATGAGCAATTAAAGTGGCATGCTTGCATACGCCAGTTCACAGTCATGTGATTGCAGTTCACAGTCATGTGATCGCAGAAAGTCTTTACAGTAAATATACTATATTATGCATTTGTATCATGACGAGTTTCAGTTACAAATAAGAATGGCTTTGTATGATTATTACCTTAGTGGTGGTGTTGGTGGTGATGGGCCGTATTTTGTAAGCACTTGCTTATACTGACATAAATTATTATATAGACTACTGTAACATCTTTCTTCTCAGTGGTTTCTTTTTATATAGTTTTTAAATAACTAAATAACTCCAGATATAAAATATCACATATATTAATGTTATTTTTGGTCTCCGATGTTTTCATGATATGATATTTCTTGTGTTATCTAGTAATTTAAAAACTAATTTTTAAAAAATCAACAACAACAACAAAATGAAAATCTTTATCAACAGAGATAAAAGAGCAGATTGAAATGTATTTTCCTTATAACCCTGCCTGGGTGCTCAGGAGGTGGATGGTTGGGTTGCATTAAAATCTGGAATTTTTACCAACTTATATCTCATAGGGAAGTCAATGACTTTGAAAGCAGTATTGTGAGCAGTAAGAAAAAGGTTTTTTAGTACAAGGATCTTTAAAAGTCAGCTAGGTTCAGTTTAATGCCTGTGACAACACGGTTTAGTGTCATTTTATTTTTTACATTTTTGACACCTGTCCTAGGCCCCAGGAGTCAGTGAGAGGATAAAATCCATTCCATGCAATAGTAATGTCTATGACCTTCAATTTGACACCCATGATGATATATCTTGATGATATCCTAATTTTTGACCCCCTGGGGCTAACTGTGAGAAATGTTAGATGTATGACATACCTTGAATAATTTAAGAACCATGCCAAATTAAAACAAAAAGCATAATCAGCTGGGAAGAAAGAGCATTCTATGTCTTTTTTTACCTTTAACCTTGCTCCAGGGCACCTCGAGGCCGCTTAGGTTGCAGAGAAATTTGGAAACTCTACTGCAAATCTCCACTCCATAGGGTAGTCACATGCTGTAAGGAAGTCATTTGTAAAATTTGACCTGATATCATGAATGGTAACAAAGTTTGCATTTACAAGGAATGTGATGATTGATGGACAGATGTATGCACACATGTACATAACATAACATACCCTCTTCTGTCCAAAAAGCAGGCATACAAGAAAAGGCAACCCAAAGTAATTGTTGATTCTTCCTTGTTACTAGAGTTCCTCTAAGTCTAAAACCACTTTACATGTACATCATTGTGTTTTTACAAGAAAACATAATGCAAATCTGATGAAAGGCAAACAGTCATAACATAACAAAGTTTTTCATATTTTATTGATGTCTATGCAGATTTAATCCAAATATACATACAACAGGTTTTTGCCGGTGCCTTAATTCAGCTGCCTTTTTTATGTATTGTATTGAAAAGTCAGAATACCTGTACTAAGGAACTTTGAAATCATTTGTCAACAGTCAGTAAGTAAGATCAATTTTAGTCCTGTATGAGAGCCTCCACCATGTATTAGAATAAAGGATTATTACCTTTACAAGTTAAATCTACATATCAGATATGATCTTATTAATTTCCTTATCTTTTTTTTGCAGAGCATCCCATGTGCAGTGTATAGCTACAAAAATGGAGGTAAATGTATAACTTACTCATATTTTCCTTGGACATTTTCATTATTGCAATAAATGTTTTATCAAGTAACTCATGAAAACATTAACATATTTAAATATCTGGTTAACCTGAAATGAACTGCACCATGTCATTTTCCATGCCAACTAACACAAACCTTGAATGTTTTCATTGCCAGATTCATTGTTTTGAAATGGATATTCATTGCCATCTTACAGCTTTTATCACTTGTAGTGGCTTTGTACATTGCTAGCGTCAACACAGACGTGGATGCACATCCATGAAGGAAAATTTTAGGCGTATTTGTTTTATTTTTTTCCTGACAAAAAAGCACGCCCAGAGGGGTGCACAGGGTCAAGATTTGGGGAACATAGGACAAAAAATTGTGGGAAAGCCCATGCACTAGGTGCAACACTGCATTGTGTATTACATCACTGCTTTTTGTTGGTGTTGATTAACAACAAAACAAGATTTTTTTTTTTTTTTAAAACAAGGGACATTTATTTTGTGGAACAACTGTCAATGTTGAAACTCAGTTTTTTTTAATTGTTGTATTAGTAAAATGTTGAAACTCAGTTTTTTATAAATTGTTGTATGTGTAAAATATTGATGCAGTGATTTCATTGTAAGTAAAAGTGACACTTCTTAACCTTGAGGAAATCTCTGAATGTCAATTCAGGAATTTTAAGTTTATTACAAACACAGGAACTTGCTTCTCTATAATGAAACAAAGCTTTTTATTCACCAATCTTATTCACCAAGTACTCGTTTCACTGTACAGTGTACTGAGAATGTTGTTTGGAAAGAATTTAACAAAATATAAGACTTCTTTTTAAAAGTTGAGAATTTCATTATGTTGATTCAAATTTCCGGGTACTAAACACCGTTTTTTTATGATAAAACAAGCAATATATCAAGGTTTCATTTACCAATTTTGATCATGATTTTCTTCATGTTCAACAAATAGGGGCCAATTTTTTAAAATTTTCTAGTTAGCAAAAATAGGATCCATGCCTAACGTTATAAGTGGGTTCATAAATTATCCGGGAGCGAGTTATAGAGGGAGTAGTGTATTTCTAATCCACCTGAATAGAAAGTCATATCAATATGGGTTTTTCAATGGAAGACTTCTTATTGTCTTAAATAATTCTTGTGCCCATCTGATATCCAATATGGCCACAACAGCAGCCATATTGAAAATCATATTGCTGCTCTTCCTAGATGCAAAGTCATATCATCATTGGGTTTTCACCAGAAGACTTCTTATGATGTCCAGTTGATACTATATGAAAATAGTGCAGATCTGACATCCAGTATGGCCACCATGGCAGTCATCTTGAAAATCTTATTGATACTCCTAAATGGAAAGTGACATCAACATAGGGTTTTTACCAGAAAACTAATTATGATGTCTAGTTGGTTCTGAATGAAAATGGTGCCAATCTGATCTCAAATATAGCTGTCATGCCATCTTGAAAATCTTCTTGTCACTATTCCTCCTAAATGGAAAGTCAGATTGACATGGGGTTTTCACCAGAAGACTTCTTTTGGTGTCTTGTTGGTCCTGAATGAGATCCAATATGACCACCATGGCAGTCATCTTGAAATCTTCTTATCGTTCCTCCTGCAGAATTGATGGTCATTTCTACAAAGGATTTTCACCAAAAGACTGATGATATGTTGTTGGTCCTAAATGAAAATGGTGCCCTGCATACAACCAATGTGGCTGCCACAATGAGCTTATTAAAAATCTTGTCACTATTTCTCCAAATGGATGGTCATATTGGCATATGTTGTTTCCACCAGAAGACTTGTAATGGTGTCTAGTTTGTCCTAAATGAAAATGATGCAGATCTTACATCCAATATGGCTGCCACAGCATCCAATTTGAAAATCTTATTGCTCAAGACTGTCAGGGATGGTTTCAAGTTAAACACACAGCAGTTAAATAGAAGAAATGGTTTTATCTTGAATTTGTGGAAATTCTTTTTGGATAGTAGAGCATCAGTCCTTTCAAAAGAGTCTTGTTTGTAAATGACCCCACATTTTTACTTAGAACGGGTCATTGCACCCCAATTTTTCCCCACTGTATATGCCAGTTGAAACCTTCGATCTACTGGACATGTGGCAAAAACACACACATAAACACACATATTAGATTTGGAAATAAATGATAGGATCACACAATACTAAACAAGAATAGTAAAGTAATTTTTAAGATGCTTTCATTTAAATATAATTTTGTCTGTATAGACTTAGACATTTTTTCACAGAATTCATAAATTATATACCCAAATACCCAAATTACAGTCCAACATAGAAACACATACTATTCACATTTACAATGAGTAGTCATGTATAATATTTAAATATTAATATCAACTGGTTCAGATTATATTACCAATTGAAATCAAAATGTAAATGTGTATAAGGTGATATAAAAAACTTTAAATATGTCATTTTCTTGTGTTTAATTATCAATAAATAACCCCTACAGGCAAATGGATTTTCTTACTGAAGGGTTTCTTATCATCAATAGATATTCCCCACAGGCAAATAGATATTCTTACTAAAGGCTTTCTTATCTGTGAAAATATGTTCAAGTAGGTTTCTCATGGATTTTTGCTGGTTAATCTGCCAAACGTTAATGGACATATTTACTATAACTTCATATATGTCATGAAGTCATTCACTTGTAGTTCATGTAGACATTACTCAGTAGTATGATGAACATGTAGCAAAGGTTTAAAATGGTTGTTGTATAATGTGTTTATAGTTAAATTTAAGCAAAGAGTTTTAATCAACTTTGAATAATGCCATAGCACATCAGGTTTAAGCTATCATGTAAACCCTATATACCCATTTATAAGTTAAGTCCAACTGCAAACAACATAGACCCTGATCTGCTGGTGCATTATGCACCAGCAGATCAGGGTATATATTGTTTCTTCTATTGATTACTCCTAATAAACTGCATAGATCCAGATCTGCCAGCACATTATGCAGTGGAAGATCTGGGTCTGTGCAGCTTGCAGTTGGACTCCGCTTATATGTGAGTATATACAGTATTGTCCCAACACTGTAGCAGGGGATTATTGAGATATCCTTCATCCTTCTTTAAGTCCATCCATCTCTCAATAACACTTATCTTCTCCTACAACAAAACTATGTGGAAATTCTCAAAACTTGGTCATAATTCCTACTGTGATATTACCTTTTGCAAGAAGGTATAGCTTTGTGGTCTTTCCTCTGGGTGCCAGGGATGTGGTTGGGGGCCTTTCCACTGGGGTCCCAGGGTTGGGATTTGGGGCCCATACTCTGGGGTCTCAGGAATGGATTTTGTGGGATCACGGCATCAAATATTGCAATATTGAAAACTTGGCTCAAGTTTAAATTGATACTGAAATAAAAATATAAATAGACTAATAGAATATGTGATTTTCCAGTTTCTTAAAACATTTTGACATTTGTTAAGTTGTAATTATTTGTACAGTAACTGATATTTACAAAGTAAAGACATTGTAATTGTGTTTTATAAGTTGAATAGAAGTCATTGCCTCCTCAGGATCATATTGTTGAAGTCATTTTGTCAGTTTTCTATAGCTTTACTGCCTGGCTTATTGTGGCTTACTTCAGACAAGTGCTTTTTTGTCAAACAATAGATGATGAGTAATCTTTACTTAAGTGGTACTTAAAGTTATCTTCATTTGAGTGGTACTTAAAGTAACTTTCTGTCATACTGTTGTTTAAAGGTGCAGAGTCATGTTACTCATTACCATATATACTCGTGTATAATCTTGGTCAAAATGCAAGCAACAGTTACTTGTATATAGTTTTAAAGGAAATATAGATTTTATACTTAAACTTTGATAATCTTTGCCAGGCCTCTACACCTAAAGCACATTTTGTTCACATTTATATTTGCTGCAGAGGTTGAACATGAGTTTAAGTGTGATCAGAGATGTAGTATTCATTTACATGTTAACAAATCAACTTCAAGACAAATCTTTAATAAGAAATTGAAGGGTTTTTTTAACATAGGAAACACAGATTTCTATATTAGAAACACTCAAGACAGTTAGAGAAGTATGATATCAGGATGTCTTCTGTGAAGTCCGCTAGCTTGATATATTAGAGACCAGCAATGGTTATCAGGGAGAATTTGAATTTGAATTTGGTGTAGTGAAAGGTAACAACTAAAGATGTTGCCTAAAAGTTTGTTTGTTTGCTCTACCTGCTAATTTCCCATGTAGCTGCCACACCCCACAACAGCCACAACAGGTGTATTAACCACTAAACTAAAATAACTGGACAAACTACCGGTAGGCTGGTTAGTATGACTGGTCTCATA
This sequence comes from Margaritifera margaritifera, assembly GCA_029931535.1. Taxonomy (NCBI): domain Eukaryota; kingdom Metazoa; phylum Mollusca; class Bivalvia; order Unionida; family Margaritiferidae; genus Margaritifera; species Margaritifera margaritifera. Next base: position 2,524,555 of record JAQPZY010001649.1, on the reverse strand, counting down.
TACCTAGACATTTACCCCCCCCCCCCCCATTTTAACATTCATCAAATGTCACCCACATTCACCTGTCAGGTGGTTGAAACCCTTTCTCAACCAGGCCACAAGCTACTGAGAGATGGAATAGCTCCCAAATGTAATGGGGATGATGCAAAGTCTAACTGTCCCTGTCAGGAATCAAACCCAGTTCAGCAGTCTCACAGTCAAGACTGAAAGGTCAAGGACCATCTGGACTGGTTCAGCAGTCTCACAGTCAAGACTGAAAGGTCAAGGACCATCTGGGCTGGTTCAGCAGTCTCACAGTCAAGACTAAAAGGTCAAGGACCATCTGGACTGGTTCAGCAGTCTCACAGTCAAGACTGAAAGGTCAAGGACAATCTGGGCTGGTTCAGCAGTCTCACAGTCAAGACTGAAAGGTCAAGGACCATCTGGGCTGGTTCAGCAGTCTCACAGTCAAGACTGAAAGGTCAAGGACCATCTGGGCTGGTTCAGCAGTCTCACAGTCAAGACTGAAAGGTCAGGACCATCTGGGCTGGTTAGTAAGTGGCTTCATATACCTAGACTGCTACATATGGATGATAAAGCCAAACAACCAAGCATTCAGATGAGATTTTCAGTAATCAATTTTAAATGATTGAAGTTTTCTTATTTGGAATATTTTGTTTTTGCACCTTAAATTTTAACATTTTCATTGCATCTCATAACACAATTTGTTTATTAGATCAGTTATAAACCATTTCAGACTTCCCTTTATTGGTCATAAATAACCAGTACCAAACATCAGGAGTTTTTTTTTGTAAGATAACCTGGTGACAGTGATAATTCTGAATTTAAGGTCACACAAAATGTTTCCAAGTTTGTGAAAATGACATTTCTCCGTTGAATACATTCCCCAATCACATTAATGTTAGGAAGAAGCTACACCACCTCTCAAATCCAGCAATTACAGAAAGACAAAAGTTTTTGTCTTTCCCATCTACCGGTACATATGCCATATAGATGAAGGGAAGAAATAATCACCAACCTTTCCCCTTTCTACTGCTAGATGGCTATGGTTGTCTAGTCAGTTTTAGCTTTGTCTGGATATGATGTACATCAAATTCTGTACCTCTCATAAAATCCAAGTTACATCTTGTGGATTATTGACTATCCATCAGTCAACAGAGTTGGTTGAGTGTAAAGGTATTTACTACATGCTCCAATCATTATTTTGATAAATATGTTGATATTTCCCAAAAGATTTTTCATTGTTCTTGTCTTGAAGAATTGTTTTTAGACAGTCTTGACAAAGTGCATAAAATGCAAGAGACTAAGGCAACTGAGGACATGCATGGGACCTATCTCGTGTGTACCAAGTGTTCCTAAGGCAACTGAGGACATGCATGGGACCTATCTCGTGTGTACCAAGTGTTCCTAAGGCAACTGAGGACATGCGTGGGCCCTGTCTCGTGTGTACCAAGTGTTCCTAAGGCAAATGAAGACATGCATGGGACGTGTCTCGTGTGTACCAAGTGTTCTTAAGGCAACTGAGGACATGCATGGGCCCTGTCTCTCATGACCAAGTGTTCGTTAAATTGTGTACAGTGTTTATGCTTCATGGTCAGAAACCATATGATCCACAGTACTGTGATGAGGTATTAAGACCAAAGAGAGACATGGCAAGTCCAGAGACATGGACTGCGATGTCCTGAGTTTGCATCATTACTGGCTAGTGGGGGACACTCTGATAAGTACCCCCCCCCCCCTCAAAGTGATGCATCCAGTGCCAATGGTGACCATTACATTGGGTCACCTGCAGATGGAAGAACAAGAGGTTGCATAGTTACCACCAACATAGTCTTCACAGGCATTGTCAGAGTCACAGATGCGACAACTAATCTAAGAGGTGTCAACACTGTTGCTGGCCTCAGGTGAATTTGTTCCACACTGTCCCTCATATTTCACCAGTGATGGCTTGGAGCTTATGGGAGACTGTTCTCCCTTTTCTAGGGTGCCCAGTGGGCGTTAGTTGTCCCACATGTCTGAGCTTGGCCTTAGGGCCTGTAAGTCCAGGTGCTTGGGGTATTTTTTGGACGTGGATGATCCGTTTTACTGTCAGTCCAGGCAGTATAATGCAGTTCATGCTGCCAACCAGCCAGTCCAGCTGGCCCTACTCCATAATTAGTGACTGGGAATCTGACCACCTCACTGATAAAATACATGACCCTGGCATTTCCAAGACTTTCTTTTCTGAAAGCCAGCTACAAGCATTGTTTTCTTCTTGCTGGTATCATGCACATATTCACCAATGTTCACGGAGTCAATTTCTGACAGTGAGGGGATTTCAGCGAGAGAGTTTTTACAACTGATTGGTCTGCCTTTTCATATTGACTCAATCAAAAAATCATGATCTTGAATGAAAGAGTGTCTTTTATGCTTCATGGTGCACATTGCAATGGCTCATGGCAAGTGTTCCCCTGGAAAACACAACTGGAATTTATGATCTGCATGGACACCAGCTCGTACAGTTGGGGAGTCCATCTGTTGCCCAGCTTCACCATGGTCAGTGGAACATGGGGAACAGAAAATTTACCTCTTCACATCACCATTCTATAAATCAAGGTCAAACATGTTTCAATTTTGGAAGGACCAGTTACAGTGTACCAGGATATGGAAAGGTAGTCCTCATTGTGATGGACAATTCTGTGGTGGTAGCCTACCTCGGCAGACCGGGGTGGGTGGGTGGGTGTGGGTGGAAGGGGGGATGAAATCACCAGACCTATATGTTCTGGTTTGGCAATTTCTGTTCTGGTGCACACCGATGAATATTACAGCCCTGATCAGATATGTCCTGGGAAGGCTTAGGGTCATGAAAGGGCCAGACCCTTTATACAGAGTGGTCCGTTCACCCATTGATCTTTCAGGGGATTTGTGCACGTTATGGATGTTTGATGATAGATCTGTTCATGATGAGGTGGAATCACAAACTGCCCACCTTCATCTCATCAGAATCAGACACAGAGGCATGGGCTGTGGATGTACTCTCAATCATTTGGAAGGGGTTTGAGGCTATGCCTACCCCCTTCCCAGTGGTCCTAGTACTGAAAAGAATTCAAAAAGTGAGGGGTCACAAATGCAAAGTGATTCTGACAGCCCCTCTCAGGTGGGACAAGTCCTTGGTAAATGATCTGCTTGATCTAGTGATAAACATTCACAGGAAAATTTGCCCAAGGCCCAACCTGCTCAAACAGCCATGGGCACAAGTGTTTCATCCCTGCTCAAACAGCCATGGGCACAAGTGTTTCATCCCTGCTCAAACAGCCATGGGCACAAGTGTTTCATCCCTGCTCAAACAGCCATGGGCAAAAGTGTTTCATCCCTGCTCAAACAGCCATGGGCACAAGTGTTTCATCCCTGCTCAAACAGCCATGGGCACAAGTGTTTCATCCCTGCTCAAACAGCCATGGGCACAAGTGTTTCATCCCTGCTCAAACAGCCATGGGCACAAGTATTTCATCCCTGCTCAGACTGGCTACTCCCTCATGCTAGGCTCTTGTCAGGAGAGCCTTGCAAAGAAAAGAGTTAAAGCCTTCTGTTGGAGATAGAAGCTCATAAGCTGGAAGGTCCTCCACATCGTAGGTGTGCAAGGGGCAGTGGCAGGATGTCAGGGACTGGTGCAACACCAACATAATCATCCCATTCACTGCCTCAATTCCTGAATTGGCTAACCTTTTTTTCTGACTTTTTGAGAAGAAGGTAGCCCCAACTACAATCAAAGGCTACTGCTCCATCATCTCAGACACATTCAGGCATCATGGTAGAGTAGATATTGGTTACAATAAAGATTTATCAAACCTGTTAGCCAATTTTGACTTGAAATGGCCAAAATCTCTCACCCTGTTTCCCAACTGGAATTTGTTGTGGATGTTGACATGGCTTAATTCAGATAAGTTTGAGCCCTTGGCCAGCACCTCCTTGAAGCTGCTATCATACAAACATGTTTCTTGATGACTCTAGCTTCAGCATGCAGGGTGAGTGAGTCGCATGCCCTTTCAGTGGACCCAAACTATCTCCAGTTCAGATCAGATGGTTCCATGGTCCTGATGATGCAACCAGGCTTCATAGCAAAGAATACTTGATGCCATCAGCAGGCAGTCAAAGAGGGGTCATCTGTATGTCCCCATCCTCTATCAATCAGTATAGAGACGCAGTGATGCAGGATCCAGTCCATGAGCTCAAACACTACATGAAGTACATGGAAAAGTGCTGGGGGCCCAGCAATGCCTCTTTCTTCTAGAAAAGATCGGGGAAAGAGGATATAACCACCCAAGCCCCAAGTTATATGCTCAGCGTATTCCAAGATCTTAAAAGATCAAGTATGCCTCATGAAAATCTCAGCTCATGAGATAGAATTATCTCAGCAAGTCTCGTGTTCAAATAGAACTTGGCAGTCGGAGACATAATAGATGCTGTTGGTTGGTATGCACAGTCAACCTTCTTAAGCATTTGCCTGCTTGATCTAGGTTCAGAGACAAGAATTGAATCTGGTAGGTCCAGTGGCTGCAGCCCAGACCATCAGCAGACCAGTTTGAAGTCAGCACAGCCTTACCATGGGCATAGAACAGTGCTTTTGCCAGGGGATTTTACTCCGTAAGAAAAAGTAATTGGTTCCTTTTCTCTTATCCAACTGTCATTTGTGCTGGTCTCATATTGGGAGTGCAGTTTACGCTCATACAAGAAAGAAATCCTGATTCCCTCGAGGGTGACCATGAAAGACATAGGATGCTCAGCATTGCCTTCTATTACCTATTCTTCTAACGGTAATGTGATCAAGGAACATATTCAAAGGGGGAAGCAAATATCTTCATAAATTATGTTTCTCAGAAAATAATTACCGAATCATATTACTGTTAAACCCTCCCACGCCTCCCACAAATGCAAGCATCCTCGTTGAGGTATCATTTAAGCTAAAACTGAGTAAACAACTGTAGCCACCTAGCAGTGGTAAGGGGAAGTAAGGGAAGGGTTTGGAAGAGTTTCTTCCTTTCATCTATATGGTATATACACAGGAAAGATGAATGTTTTCTTTCTGCGATTGCTGAATTCGAGAGGTAGCAGAACTTCTTCCAAACATGACTGTGATTGGGTAAGTGTTCTCGGAGAAACATAATTTACTACAAACTTCGCTTATTCTATGAAACATATAGGAATACATCAAACTGATTAAAATGAATGGTTCATCAGAACTGATCAGCAGTTTGTAAATGTAAACTGATTCCCAGCATTAGTATTATTGTATGTAATTCAGACCCTTCATTTCACAAGGATTGATCCATCATACATTCCCTTATGTACACAAATGTCATCATTTTACCTGAATACAACATCTTACACCATAGTGCATTCAGGATATAAATGCACAGGCAATAAATATAAACAGCATGTCTCATGTTGAAGTAAAGCCATCTCTGAATTGCCTCATCATTCTCATGTTACTCTCATATGATCTGCATAATATTTTAGCTAAGAAAGTAGTCCTGAAACTGTTTTCCCAGGGGCGCAATTAAGGCATGATTCAAAACCAAAACATAAAGCCAGTGCATATTTATAAAGAAGGATGTATTAACAGTAAGAAGCTTTATATTCCAGTTTAAATTCACAATAAGTTGAAGGGTAAACAATTAACCTGACTCATCAGCTGCATGTCATGCTTAATACATTTCAGATCATATAACAACTACTCATAACTCAAACACTCGTATCATGGCGTGATTCAGAACTCTTTTGAGAGTCATATTGATGTAGCTGGTTTATCAATACTACATGTTATAATTATCTGAACTATTTATGAGATATTTATCAATTATTAATTCTCATCATGGTTTGAATAATTGTGTGAACAAATTACCTCCGTCACACAATTTTGTTATCTCACTCTTGCTCTGTTTCTTGCAGAGAAAGCAAACACATCAAATCTACTTGTGCAACACTTTCTATTTCTTTTGTCTTCTCACCAAAACAATTCCTATCATCAGATTGTGGATTATTTCATATTTATGAATTAGTGATTTTCAAATATATTTCTGCAGTACCTTGATCTCTCATATCTTGTTTCTATGGTAACAGTTTCAAACTAGTGGTGGAAACTATTCACAAATTAAGATCCATACTTTTAATGCCCATGCTTTAGGGGGGAATATTGTGATACATTGTGTCTGTCCATCTGTTTTGTTCATTACCACATCTCATAAACTGCTGGGTAGAAATTCATGAAACTTTATAGTTGTGTTCCCCTTGGAGTAGCCATCTTCAAGAGGAGGGCCTTCCTTGGCTCCTGTCTCTGGGGTGCCTTGTAGGGGGTCAGTTTAGGTCAGTTGTACAAAAATTTCAATTACAATGACATTTTTTCAGCTTTTTTCCAATTAATATGTATATATGCAGTCATAGCCAGATGACACATCATATGTGTGATAGATTTTGCATCATGACTCCTGGGTCACTTTTGGATGTGTGGAGGGTAGAATATGCAGTAATGGGGGTGGGGGGTGGAGGGTAGAATATGCAGTAGTGGGGATGGGTGGAGGGTAGAATATGCAGTAATGGGGGTGGAGGTGGGTGGAGGGTAGAATATGCAGTAATGGGGGTGGGGTGGGGTGGATGGTAGAATATGCAGTAATGGAGTGGGGGGGGGTGGATTGTAAAATATGCAGTAATGAGGATGGGAGTGGGGTGGAGGGTAGAATATGCAGTAATGAGGATGAGGGTGGGTCGAGGGTAGAATATGCAGTAATGGGGGTGGGGGTGGGTGGAGGGTAGAATATGCAATAATGAGGATGGGGGTGGGATGGAGGGTAGAATATGCAATAAAAAAGCATGGGGATATGTGATGGCAAGATATTGCTGTTTGCTCTAGTTTGTGTTATTTGTAACCCAAGGTTTGTAGTAATTGTACAGGCCCATACACATCAGATAGCATCCTGTTTAATAATATGGAGTAATGGTACAGGCCCATACACATCAGATGGCACCCTGTTTAATAACATGGACAAGTTTTAAGTTTTATTAACAGGGGACTCAAGTTATAAACAATATGTAAACAGAAAACCTCATTTATAAATAGCACTTGTCATTATGAGTTATTTCATGTACTCTATAGTAGCTTAACCCAATTTCTGGATCAGTCTGTGTTTGTTGATGTAAATATTTACATTTAGTTAGAACCACATATGCCATCAGATCTGTCTACACTTGTATACTGACTTGGATTTGCTGGATTAAAGTAAATATTTTACCTAACTTGTGTCCATTAGTATACTGAACACATATACATGTATCTCAAGGTCTCATTCATAATATTTTTATCACTTCCAGCCTCATAACCTTTCCAGTCAGTCGGGTATTTTTAAAACATTTATTTGAGATGAAAACTTGGCTTAATAAGTTTAAGATTTCATAAATTAATCAAAATATACATTACCCTTTTTTATATGCCATAAGGTGGAGCATATTATATTATAATGTCTGTCCACCCAATTGTCTGTTACTAATTTTGTTTCCACACAATAACTCGAGTTGTCCACAATCTACAGTTACCAAATTTTGTGGATGGCATGGACTTAGGGTAAGAAAGAACCCTATCAAGTTCAGGGTCAAAAGCTCAAAGGTCAGGGTCGCTGTGACTGAAAGAAGAAAAATGGTTTCTGCACAATAACTCAAGTTCTCCACTATCTACATTTACCAAACTATGTGGTTGGCTTGCCCTTAGGGTAAGGAAAAACCCTGTTATTTTTGGGTCCAAAGGTCAAGGTCATTGTGACTGAAAGAAGAAAATGGTTTCAACACAATAATGCAAGTTCTCCACCATCCACAGCTGGCAAACCTTGTGGATGGCTTGCACTTGGCATAAGAAAATAGCATATTTATTTGAGGTCAAAGGTCAAGGTCATTGTGACTAAAAGAAAATAAATGGTTTCCATACAATACCATTAGTTCTATGTCACAGACCTGGCCCAAACTTTGTGGAGGACTTTCACTTGCAGTAAGGAAGAAGCCTATTGATTTTGTCATCAAAAAGTCAAAGGTCAAGGTCACTGTGACTGAAAGAAGAAAAATGATTTATGCAAAAAAAATTAATTTATCTGAATAGAGGACTATTAAACACAGGACAGGTGTATAATGAGCCTCTTGTCATGCCATTAGACAAATTCCTTTTTAGCTCACCTGGTCATATGGCCAAATCAGCTTATGGTATGGTCCTTTGACTTCTCCAATACCACTCAACACAATTTGACCAAAGTTGAAAGAAAGCATCCTGGCATGAAGGTCTTTCAGATTTGTTCAAATGATGCTGATCTGACATTAAATATGACAAAAAATAGAAAAACCTTTAAATGACTTCTCAAAATCCACTCAATAGATTTTGACCAAAATTTGACAGAAAGCAATCCTGGCATATGTGACTTTTAGTTCTGCGCACATAATGCTGAACCACTGTCAAAATTGGCAGCATTAGTAAAAATAGACAAACCTAAAAATCACTTATCAAAATATGCTAAAAAGAATTTGATCAAATTTAAAGGTATGCATTCTGGCATGAAGGTCTTTAAAATGTGTGAAATAATGTTGATCCATCATCAAATATTGCCATTGTTGCTAAAGTTGAAAAACCTTAAATTGTCTTGTCAAACACCACTCACCAGAATTTTTTAAAATATGATGCTGATTCACCATCAGATATGGTCACCATTACTAATAAAGGAAAACTGAAGAAAAAACTTCTTTTCAAAAAGTGCTCAACAGAATTTGACCAATTTGACAGAAGACTTTATGGCATGAAGACCTTTGAAATTTATAAATGATGAAAATATGTCCACCATTTCTAAACATAGAAAAACTTTTAAACGACTTCTCCAAAACCATTGACTAGAATGCAAACAAATTTAATAGAAAGCATCATGTATATGCCAGTTTGCCTATTAAAGCAAGGGAGGTAACACAGGATGAGGACTATTCAGAATTACACATATGGAGTTATGCTATCCTCCTTGCAGACAAATTTAAAACAGCATATAAAATATAATTTTAGCATATAGAATGCATAAATTTCAATAAAACAAGTTATATAAATTAGCAAAATAACACACCTTTGGGATTAAATTTATAATCTGTAATTGAAGGTGAAGAAAATTATAAAATGTCTATATAACAAGTAACACTTCAAGTTGATAAAATAAATTATGGATAAGATTAGTCTGGAAAAGAATGGAGAGTTTGCAATCTTGTGAATAAATTTACTGTACTGTATTCCAATACTTTATTTGTGGTCACCCCTCGGACTTCTAGCTATGTTAAGCTAAGAGGCCTTTGAGGCAACCCCCTTTTGGCTGAAAATTGTTTTAAAAGGATTTTATATCTGTATGTTTTCCCCCATAGTCTGTTGTTGTGGGTATTCATAAAAAATCAAAAAGAATTTTGAAGAAAATTTATTTATCTGTTTTGGATTAGGGTTGATCTTTGTTTTGGATAGTTGCGTACTTGTTCAGGTTCCTGTTTCCAGGTACCAGTTTGTTCCGCTTTCGGACCTAAAGTTGTGTTTATGGTGGCTATAGTTCCCTCCTAAGGTTATTAAACCTTTGGCTGGTTTCCTTGCCATGTTCAATACTAGTTATTTCATCGTGATCCTTGCCAGGGATCTATCGTCCAGTGTGTGCTATTGGTGTATATATGGTATATTGTTTTGTATTTGCAATAAACCTTTTGTGTTTTTGTTTGGACTGGCTATATGTTTCAAATCGTTTATAGTTATTATTTATTTTTATGTAAAAAAAAAGTAAAATATGAAGATTTTTGTTTTTTAGAGTGAGATAGGGAGTGAGTCATTTCTAGCTTATTACAGAGAGTTGGTTTGGCTCTTTTGGTATACCCCCTCCCTCTCTGTCGCAGCGGCTGTACTCTGCTCTTTCCCAGTCTCTAATTATGTTGTTCTAAAGATTTTTAGATTTTGAGGCTCTTTGGTGTACTTATCAAAAATAAGAAAAATAACATGAAAAGAAAAATAAAATTTTGCTGTTGTTTTGTATGCTGATCTGTACTGTGAGAGAAAAAAAAGAGTACTCGTAGTTGTTAGTGTATGTATGTTATTTATTTTATTTCTTTGTATTGTTGTTGTGTGAATGTTCTATGTATTATGCCTTCCTTTTTCCATAACTCTGGCATGACCCGTACTACTATTCCAATACCTGGCCAGGCTGGGTTGGCTGCCATGTTGTGTCCTTAGGCAATACACTCTACTCACATTGCCCAACAAAACTAATCAAAGCCTCCTGGTAAAAAACCTTAAACACACCAAACCAAAATATTGTGAATCTCTGACCCACACCAATAATTTGTACATCAGCAAAATACTGTAGTCATTGCTGAACAAAAACTAACCAAAGCCACTTAACACTTTAAAATAAAATTTCCATATTAAATTGCCTGAAAATGTCTTGTTTTTAATGTTATCACATGTATATGCATTATTCTATGGCATTTCATATATACAGTGCCTTTAGTCAAAAATTATTTTAAGTTTTATTTTGTATTTTTAGCTTTTCTTCTAAAACAATTCCAAATTTAACTGCTAAGAGCAAAGAAATCCATGACCTTAAAAACCCAGAAAATCCTGAGAAATTCAGTAGTAGTTCTGGACTGATCCGATGTTGGGAATTGAACCCTTACCCTTCTGGTTATGGGTCTAATGCTTTAACCAATGAGCCACCATAGCTACCCTGGGTGGGGATCTCAGTGGTTTCCAAGCAGTGTTCCCAGGGGTTTAGGACAGACCCAGGAATCCATGCTGACTGCAGAAATTTACTCCCCAGGTGGTGTCAAGTAATATACATTGGTGGGACTATGAACAGTCTCCAAGTTATGAACCAGAGGGCTAGTCCCTAGAAAGTAGGGAGAGACCTGGGGGTCATGCAGTGCTGATTGCATAAATGATGGACTTTTCATGCTCAGAAAGTGTGTGTTGTATTTTCTGATGTATTTTTTTATATATATAAGAAAATTACTTTTTCTGTCTGAAAACATACCAAAATATTTCATTCAGTGTCCAAAAAATCCAAGCCCAGGCAAACAAACCCACACATACAATATTTGGCTATCCTATAAGTCACATAGCCAAGTAATCATTTTTTACATGTACATTAATGAATGAAAGCCGACATTACTTGCCTTGTTTCATGTATTTTATTTAAGTTCACAAGAAAATACAAACATTACAAAAACGCAACTTCAAACATTAAGCAAAAAAAAATCCACTATCTTTTGATCAGCAATATGTATGGTCCGAAAAAGAAGATAAATGACACCAACATTAATAGGCAGCGTAGGAACTAAGTGCTCCAAACTTCTTTTTCCACTCCACAGTTTCATGTATGAACTTGCATTCACAAGGTAACATATGTATCACTTATCCAGGTGAGTGATATCAGGCCCACTTGAGCCTCTTGTTTTATTATTTTAAAATTTAAATAATACTTTACTGATATTCAATTAAATTTGTTTGCTTATCGCAGTCAAAATTTAAGTAGCATGGAACACAACCAACAGAAGCAGCTTTTCTGTAACTGGTGCAGCCAGTTTTGTGTGATGTCATGCTTGAATTGAGAATGTGAGCAAGGGTGAGATAATTACAGTGTTGTCCAGTATTTATTTGAGTGTTAACTTCTGCAGTTTTTTTAAACTGTCATATTACCTTGTTATCAGGACTGACTCTCATTAACATAGTTTGAAAATTGCTATAGGTTTATTGGGAGATATTTAAAGTGATTTCTTGGACAAATTGACCAAAAGTTGGTAGATCAAGGTTATTTGGGTCAGGCTTATAGAAAAAAATAGTAGTTTTCCAATAACCAGAAAGAAAGGAGTGTGTCCCATTTAGAGGATTGGAGAATGTCAAATGGGTGATGATGGATTGGGAAATGTCTCATGGGGGAGGTTAGATTGGGGAAGGTCACATGGGTGATGTTTAAAAAAAATGGAAAATGAGACCGTACATTTAAGTTTTTTTCTGCATACTTTTCCTTGTTTTGTAGATTGCATGCAACCCAATTTGTCAACTTCGCATCCAGATCTATACAAGCCCAGGAACGACAGTGCTATTCCAGGACCACCTGATGCCATCGATGCCATGATTTACAAAGAAAATAACTTCTATGGTCTCAATATTACATTCAAACCTTCTAAGAGTGGTAAGAATCATACCTGCCAACTTTCTTGACAGTGTTTTGGGAAGCAGGGGGAGGTTGTTGTGCAAAGTCTGTGTCAGTGATTATAATGAATAAAAAGTGAGTTAACATTGTTAATTGGATCTAATGACTTCTTGTAATCAAGACTTTAGATTTAAGGGAAAAATGTGATGGATATTATTTATTTATTAAAATACCTGAATAAAGCTTTTTTGGCCTTTGTGCACACTAAATGTATAAAAGCTTGTATGATTATGACTCTACAATGCCACTATGATTTCTGTTTTTTAGCTCTACTGGTTGCAGACCAGAAGAGCTTATGAGAGGGTTTTTCGTTCGTCATCCGAATGTTAGCACAAGTTTGTTATTGCTACTCCTAAACTACTTTGAGGATTGCCATGAAATTGTACACACACATTCACCCCATGGTCTAATTGGTCCTAAATGAAGAAGGGGCTGCTCAGCCATCCAATATGACCACAACAGCAACATCTTGATAAGTCTGTTATTGATACTCCTCCTGAATGGATGGTCATATCAGCATGGTGTTTTCACCCAAAGACTTCTTATGATGTCTGGTTTGTCCTAAAGGAAAATGGTGCCAATCTGATGTCCAGTATGGCCACCACAGCAGCCATCTTGAAAATCTTGTTATCACTACTCCTTGTGAACAGAAAGTAATATTGACATGAGGTTTTCACCAGATGACTTTTTATGATATCTAGTTGGTCCTAAGTGAAAAGGGTGCCGATTTGATGCCTAATATGGCCACCACAGTGGCTGTCTTGAAAATCTTGTTATTGCTACTTCTTTTGAATGGATGGTCATATCAACGTGGGCTTTTCACTAAAAGACTTCAAATGATGTCTAGTTGGTCCTAATGAAAATGGTGCAGATATGACTTCCAATATGGCCACCACTGTACCCATCTTGAAAATCCACGATCTACCAGTTACTTCACCTGCAAATTGTTTGCCAGTGGGATGTCACTTCAGCAGCAGCTGCAGTGCTTTCTACAGGATAAATTGTGCTTTAGAGCCTGTTCCTTGCTTGATCATATCTTTCATTAGTAATCTCCAAGAACTTCCCCAAATTAGTATTGCTAAGGCATTAGTAATATGCAAGAATTTCCCCAAATCAGAATATTCCCTTAGAGGTCTATTGTAGAAGTTTTTGAAAATGGGACTCCCCCCACTTTTTCATAGATGCATTTTTGGTAATTCATGATTTTCCAAACATAATTGTGTTGGGAGCTTGTTAGTTCTTAATTGTGTTTTTCATATGACACCCGTGACTTGGAAAGTATAATAAGAATTTATTATGTACAGTGAAACTTCTCCAGACTGGTACTTGAATTAACTTGTAAACTGTGTGTAATCACATTGGTAATTTTTGTGATAATTTTGGTCCAGAATTTACATGTGTATTAAGAAATAGAGTATTTACGTTAGCATACTTGTACAAATTCGCACACTTGGAGAGCAGTGATGCATGAGAACTCCTGCAAATTAGTTTAAAGTCGTGCATATAAAAATGTACTCTGCAGTATACCATTTTTATTTAACTGTTTACCCTTAGAATGCTTGCCACGCATGCATGCCATAACACGATGTGACACACAAAAAACACAATTTTGGACTCCCAAACCCCTCAACACAGTCGTGTTTCCAAAAACATGATTTTCAGCAATCGTATCGAGAAAAAAATATTCCCACAAAACAGAAGAAAATAAAACCAGTATATTTCTTGACTACGATGATATATGCCCGTAATCTGTGGTATGTATAAACAGTAAACAGTCCTGCTCAGATCAGAGCTCATGCAAAACTATCCTTGGGGAAGATTATACAGCTGATTTAGAGGAAATTAAAAGGTAAGGTGGTCAGTGATAAACAACCACCTTTTAGAGATTTACTTAATTGGCTCACAATAGCTAGGGTGATGTGTCGTGTCAAATCCTTTGAGCACTGCTGAGGGAGGGCCCATTATGCTAATTTGCAGTGATTTACCAGCACACTAAATGGAACAACCCAATTTGTCTGAAGTTAAGTACATCAAAGAGATGCGTGTTGAAGAACAAATGTTATTACACATCACTCCAAATATAAAATGCAAAACATGATTATTTCGGTAGGTCAAACAACAGCACCATTCACTCACTAATGCAGTGTTGCACCTAGGATCCCAAGGTCAGGGAACACTGTCCCTCACCCTCCGGATTTGGGGGACACACAACATTTGAAAGGGACAAAGGAAAATTGTAGTACATAATGCACTAGAAGTGCTAAAAAATGAGATAATCTTATTTGCTTCGACAGGTTTGCCACCTTAACTTTCTCAGATTTTCCTTGGACATTTACATTATTGCAACAAACGTTTTATCATGTGATCAAGTAACTAATGAAAACATTAACATGTTTCAATATCTGGTTAACCTGAAATGAACTGCACCATGGAATTTTCCATTCCGGATCGTTCATTTGACATTAATGTTCACTCATTATCTACTATCATTTATAATAATAAATACCCATGTTTTCTTAATTAATTTTCTTTTAAAAGTATTAAATCATTACGCAAATGACAAATTCTGTATTTGCATAAATTAGTACCTTTCTTCATTAATTCAGCCTGAGAATAAAATACATCTTCATTGACGTAGGTGTGGCTTTAACTTCGAAAATATGTTACATTAGCGGCAGTCGAAGACTTTAGCAACTCGGGGGACTACCACAAACCTTGAATCTTTTCATTGCCATATTCATTGTTTTGAAATGGATATTCATTGCCATCTTACAGGTTTTATCACTTTGAGTGACTTTGGCCATTGTTAGCACCAACATAGACGTGGAAGCACATCAGCGAAGGAAGAGTGTAGGCATATTTTGTGAACACAAATGACACTCGAATTACCTTCAAACCAACTACTGAACTATTGAAAGCAGCAGAGACTGCATGTAATTAAAACTACATTCCACTGTCCAATGGATTTTAAAGACAGTAACTGGGTGTATTTTTTTATTTAATGTCTGTGAGGTTGTGACCATGTGTGGACATATGTGTGTGGTGATGTTATTTAACAATGCTAAGTCTGCCACTTTTTTGTTTGTAAGTATATTAAAAGTTTCAGAGAAAACAGATGGTATTTTCTTTTATTCAGATTTGAATTTCCAGTCATTTGCTATAGGCTGATATGAAAAGATAGCTTATTCTCATTTGGATGGCATCACTTTTGGGGGGTCACGCACACTGACCCCCCTTGGGACCTCAAAACACACTTTTTGAGTCTCAAAAACCCCCAAACACTGTCTGGGAATATGGCAAGTATGGTCACGACATGCATCTTTTTTCAGGTGGGCAATTGTTTACACACCTGGGTACTTCGGCTTGACATGGATGGTTGTTAAACTAAATTTGATTGGTACATTGGGCCCTAGAACAAGCATTCTGTCATAGTTGGAACCTTGCATTCATCAAGGAAGTTTTATAAATGCATGTTTCAGATGTGGGCTACCTAGAAACCCCAAATGGCTGACTCTCAACATGGTTCATCTTCAGATGACGATTTCTATCGGCACAATACTGGCTGATGATAGTGATGATGACAATGATTTTTAAAGTTTTGAAGTATATCAGATTATTGGAGCTGTGAAAGTGTCAATAGAAATACCAGTGAGTAATTTTGAACCCCAAAATGATGTTGAATGCAAGTCCAATGTACATGTTGAATGGACAAAAACAGATGGTATTTCGAAATTAAATGTAGAAAAGGCAGAATACCTAATTAAAGTATAGGCAATTTACAAGTAGAGTGCAATTTTCCTTTCTTTTTTCAAAACATTCAATCCTGAGGGATCTTGTCCTACAAAACTATATAGCACTCTAAGGATTAAGATAAATTGAATAAATAAGAATCAAAAAAAGAAATTAAAAAGTAAGGATATTTATTTTTGATCAAAATACCTCTGTCTGAAGAAGCAGACTATGTCATTGATAGACTTAAAACCCTAATACAGCATTATGGAACAGTCAAGAAATCTGGCATAGTAGTCAGCAGAGCACTGATTCAACAGACAAGAAAGTGAAACTTTGGCAGAGCTCACATTAGTGACAAATATTATTTTGGAGCAGAGATATCCAAGAGTCAATACCCATGAGCTGTGGAAAATTGTACATAACAACCATAAAGAACAGTTACCCAACTTCTTTAAGCTGGCTAAACTACAGTACAGCTCACGTGATTTTTCGGAACCCCACGCATTGTGGTGGGGGACTTAATCCCCTCCACTTTAGCTCCACGATAACACTCTGCGGTGGAGGCATAAATTGGCATAAATACCTACAAATCACCGCCGATGTAAATTCCACCATGGAGGGGCTAGTTGACATTACTGATTGACATCTGAACAGCCAATGAATGAAAACCACCTATGGAAAGACTTAGACGTCAAGAGTAATTTACAACTGGATACCATTGGAAGAATCAGTTGTCTTTATTTCGATCATATTTGGACAATAACAAAATAATTTCAAAAGGCTTGTATATTCAGTACACATAACTGTTTATAAAGGCTGATCGACTTCTTTTGCAATAAGTTTATGATTTTAATTTATTTCAAAGAAATATGAACAAACTTATGCACTGACTTGACGAGAAGCACACATTGCTGAGCTTCTCAAGCAGAATAAATTTATCATTTTGTTCCAAAGGAAAGTAATTCTCAGAGATATGAACAATTAAAATCCAACTTGACATCTGCTTCTGCTTAACACCCCAACAACAACAACAAACCTAAAACACTGAATTTACACTGAAATGCAAACCACGTGCTTAGTCTTTAAGCAGTAACAGCATTGTCACGAGGCTGAATATTATGACTGCATGTGTACTGTAGGGACTGACCATTTAATATATGGGGTTTATATGTTGTTTTGTCTTTTTCGACCAGGATATTTTTTGTTCTTTCATCACAATACTGTATTTATTTATTTTAAGTGAAATATGAAACGGATTAACGTCTTTTTATACTACAAAAATTAGAGAAAGACAATTGTTTTCATGCATTTACCCCCCCCCCCCCCTTTGGAAAATTCAATTGTGTCTCCCTAATAAAGACTTGACTTCAGCGGATGTTCTACAGAAATCAAGGCAGTGACCATTGTGATCACTGTTGTAAAATATTAACAAGGGTTTGCATCAAAGGATGATGTAAGTTTCAGCTTGGGAACAGTGTGTTTTTATCACACAAAGCCATCTGACTTGGCGCGTTGTACTTTACAGCCGCAATTATGGTCCCGCCATTAACAACGGAAGTTTGATAATTGTTAGTAATTAATCTGAACTTGGCTTATTACCAAAATGAAAAATAATATGGAAAAAAACTAAAATCTGAGATGTTCAGAGATTTTAATTTTCAACAAGTTTAGAGCATTTTGCATGGATGTATTGTCTCCATGTGTATTCTATTATTTGCTCATTTTTCTATGGCGAAAATATAAAAATAAAATATACTCTTTTAATTATTTTTACGCAGATATTAAAGAATGCAGTTTCCTGTTTGTGGCTTGTAGAGCCTTTGTTCTTTTTTATCATCATAGATAAATAGTAAATCATATGGAAACGATATGTCAGTAACCCAATCATAATATTGATCTATTTCTTATCATTATTTTTATGCAGATATTAATGTATGCAGCTTTATCTTAAATTGTGACTTTGGAGAGGTTGCTTATTAAGACAAGAAATAAACTAATTTCTTTGAATAGTGTTTGGCATGTTTCTGTATATGGTATATTGCTTTACAGCTACAGTTACTATGGCCAAATGGATAGAGTGTGTGTCACACACACACATTTGATATTGGAGCACGAGGTCGTGAGTTTGCAACCACCGATGGGAAAATTTGTTTCTTTTTTTCCCCCTCTATTATGCTATAATGTCTAGTACAGTATTACTTTTCTTACCACTTGCAAACTTTTCCAGATTTCAGTTTATGATAACTTGTGCAGTAGTGATTTGGATTCCATATTTTATGAGAGAGAGAGCTAGAGGGGGGAGGGGAACTTTACTAAGAAGAGTTAATGATCTAAAATTATTCATCTTATTTTTCTGTATTATGCATATTATGCAATAGGAAAATGAACAGAAAAGAAAAAGTTAAACATTAATTTCATCTGTTGTGCAAGTTTGTCAAATCGATGGCAAAGAAAACAAACCCACAGAAGCGCTGCTGTTGTACTTTTAGGTTAATAGTTAGCACATGAAATTAACATGTCAATATCAAAGAAAACAAGCAGTGTTGATGGCTTCTCTTGTGCTAGGTTACTTGCACGTGTCAACTACATGTATCTAGGATGACCTTTTGCGGCCATTTGTGATTTAAAAGAACTCCACTACTTTGATAATTAATGCAAAATAGTACAGTTTAAAATAAAATAACGATGTGAAATCTTAATAATGCTTTATTTAAGCGATTGGATGTCAGAAAAAATCGTACAATATGTGAATGAGTACTCATGCATGGAGTAACCATCGGAACTTGTGCAATTTTGTTTCACTTCAGTCAGGTATGACTGCAGTTTTGTTATTAATTTGTTCGATGTTTATCGTTCTTTTCATTGCAGGTAGTAGAATATCACTGACTTTCATATGATCATTAAAATTTTGTATTGCGTTTACTGAAAAAGAAATAAGGATATGAATGCATGTTTAGATTCCGATAACATAGTATTGAAGAAAAAAAAATTAGATTCATTGCGCAAAATGTAGTATTAATACAGTTTTCGAGGCATTGTCATTACCTTATCATCATCTAAAATATGATTTGGCACTATGTATCATACATTATCTTCGTTAGAACAAGGAAATATTTATAATTAACTGAATTACTGTTTTTTTTTCAGTATAAAAAAGTTAGCAAATTGCTCCCCAGAGGGATAACGATGTAGATAAATCTGTGCCCCCCCCCCCCCCCATCTCTCTCTCAACCTCTGCTTGCATGGGTGATAAACATTAAACCACGCCCATATTATCGAGACCACGTCCACTCCGCGGTGGTGATCGAATGTGAATCCGCGAGAAAGCGTGGTGTGCAGGGTTATTCTCCGCGAGACGCCGCGACAACCTAGTCAGGATGTGTGGAGTGATGGTGGAGGGTTTTTTCTTAATCCTCTCCACTCACTCTCCACCCCCACCCTGATGCGTGGGGTTCCAAAAAATCACGTCAGCTGTACTGTAGCTATGCATATCCCCTTTCATAGGGCAGACTGTGAAACAGGGGTTCTCAGAACAGAACAATATTCATACACTACCGGTATATAAGGAACAGATTAAGCTCAGAAACAATCAACAGATTAATGCTTATGCAAGTGGAGGAGAAATCTTTTGATGATTTTGATTTCAATAGAGCTCTAACAGAGTGGAGCAGGAAGAAAGACAGATATTTAAATGTTGGGGAAATATTGAACTATGGCCATTTCCTCCTTCCACTCCCCCTTCTTTTGTTTTTCTATTGCCCCCTTATTTTGGTGACAAGGAGGGAGAAATACTTGCAGCATCTCTGCTTGTACACTGACTACTCAGTTAATTAGAATTGATATTCATTCCCAGTTAAAGCAATCAAAGACAAATAATAGCTGCCTCAGTGTAGTCCCTGGGAAAGGCACTTAACTTCTTTTTTCTCAGCATAATATAGCCAATAATGTGTTAAAAATGCAGTTAAAACCTACAAAATAAAACAAACAAAAGACAAATAAGCACTGTTCAAACTTTGAAGATGAGATTGCAAAAAGATTACTTCCACCAGATTAAGGGTAATGAAAGGGAAAAAAAAAAAGTAAGGCGTCCTGCAGTCATTCAGCCAACCTCGTTTCCATTCCAAGTCCAGATAAAAAACTCTTTAAGAAAAGTTTTCAATATTCGGAGTCACTAATTTGGAACAGAATCCCAAAGGAAATTAGAGAAAGTACAAATATAAATACATTTAATTACGATCTAATTCAATGAATGAAAAGTGGAACCTGTTCAATTTGACAAATACATTACAACTTAAAGTATAAATTCTCAAACCTTCCACTTTGTTTTCTCACTATTTTTTTGTAGTATATACACAATGTAGGAGTTGAAGCATGTTCTTACAAAATTTTCTGTTTATTATGTCCATATATACCATGCTTATTAGCAATTTTAAAAAAAATAATTATTATTATCATTATTGTGTCTGCAACTATGTACATGTAGTCTGTGTATAAATATGCATATAATAGAGGGCCACAAGGAGGATTAGTTCCATGCAACTAATTGTGCCACCCTCTTTAAATAAAGTCATTATTATTATTATTATTTTTATTTTTATTATCCATTTCTGAATGGAAGATTCCATATACTGACTTCAAATATGATATAAATCAGTATGTGCTATATACTGACAAAATAAGGGGAATGAAAACTCCACAAACAAGCTTTAGAACATGAGACCCATCATTGGAAAGTGGTATCCCACATATAGAACAAATTACAGAGATGACTTGGTATTGATCCGACCATGTACGGGACACACATACCAGACTTATACCTTTTGAAGTGCAAACCTTGACCGGAGTGCATATACTGCTAGTATCCACTGACAGTGGAACACATATTTGTCGAATATATCAATTTCCACCCTGTGAGATTGAAGTTTTTTTTATGTGTATTTATTAAGCAACTTTATGATGATGTACCACCCAAGAAGATTTTGGAACATTTTAACGGAATATGGTTTATATAACAAATTTTAACCCTTTGAAGGATTTTATACTTTTTCCCTGTATATTTTATTTTATATATATGACTTTTGCAGAATTTTAATCTATTTACATTTTATATTTTATTTTGTAGTACTTCATGTTTACATTTATTTGGAAGAATTTATCATCCAAACATTTTTTTTGCAATTCTTTATATTTACAATTTTTAAATTTGACTTTTAATTAGAACCATATAGCCAGTAATGTGGTGAAGTGCCATTAAGCCATAATACTTATATACATACATGCCCTCCTGATATTTGTTGCAGCTGTGTATTCAATAAACATCAACATGGTTGAAGAACTGTCATGTTGTGTGCTAGTAACACATTTAAATAGTGTCCAGTCTAATTTCCACACAGGATGTTGATCAAACACATAGTAGTGAATATTATCCAATGATCTAAACATTACTATGTGTTACTCGGTCATTAGGAATCTCAATTAAATACAGTAACTAAGCCAATCTGATTAAAATAGAGATCTCAGACATGACAGAAATCAGACAGATGCGACAATAAAAGTTAATGTTCTGGTGACCTTTGGAATTCCCTGCCACTTATTTTTAGTAGCCTATCAGATAAAGTGTTGCATTTCATGTTTGGGAGAGTTATAATTAGTGATTACATGTTCCAAATGAAATTTTTCACATTCAGAAATTTGAAAGCTGTGATTTGATTGGTGTACCACAAATTCAACAGAACATGACCTTGTATTGGTGTCCATCAGATCTACTTGTTATAATTATATCTTAATTTTAATCAGATTGGTAAATGAGCAATTGTCTCTAATAAACCATTTTAATCAGATTGGTAAATAAGCAATTGTCTCTAATAAAACCATTTTAATCAGATTGGTAACTAAGCAGTTGTCTCTAATAAAACCATTTTAATAAAACCATTTTAATCAGATTGGTAACCAAGCAATTGTCTCTAATAAAACCATTTTAATCAGATTGGTAACTAAGCAGTTGTCTCTAATAAAACCATTTTAATCAGATTGGTAACTAAGCAGTTGTCTCTAATAAAACCATTTTAATCAGATTGGTAACTAAGCAGTTGTCTCTATTAAAACCATTTTAATAAGATTGGTGACTAAGCAATTGTCTCTAATAAAACCTTTTTAATCAGATTGGTAACTAAGCAGTTGTCGCTAATCAAACCATTTTAATAAAACCATTTTAGTCAGATTGGTAACTGAGTAGTTGTCTCTAATAAAACCATTTTAATAAGATTGGTAACTAAGCAATTGTCTCTAATAAAACCATTTTAATAAGATTGGTAACTAAGCAATTGTCTCTAATAAAACCATTTTAATCAGATTGGTAACTGAGTTGTTGTCTCTAATAAAACCATTTTAATCAGATTGGTAACTAAGCAGTTGTCTCTAATAAAACCATTTTAGTCAGATTGGTAACTGAGTAGTTGTCTCTTATAAAACCATTTTAATAAGATTGGTAACTAAGCAATTGTCTCTAATAAAACCATTTTAATCAGATTGGTAACTAAGCAATTGTCTCTAATAAATCCATTTTAATCAGATTGGTAACTGAGTAGTTGTCTCTAATAAAACCATTTTAATCAGATTGGTAACTAAGCAGTTGTCTCTAATAAAACCATTTTAATAAAACCATTTTAGTCAGATTGGTAACTGAGTAGTTGTCTCTAATAAAACCATTTTAATAAGATTGGTAACTAAGCAATTGTCTCTAATAAAACCATTTTAATCAGATTGGTAACTGAGTAGTTGTCTCTAATAAAACCATTTTAATAAGATTGGTAACTGAGCAATTGTCTTTAATAAAATCATTTTAATAAAACCATTTTAATCAGATTGGTAACTAAGCAATTGTCTCAAATAAAATCCAAAGTAAAATGTCATGGTATTGATTGATGTTATTGTGAACATTACAGTCATCCAAAATAATCAGGAGTCTGATTACATTAATTAGAATGTTTCTGAAAAGTACATGGACAATGTTTTAATTGTGATAACAGTATAATTATTATGAATTTTAACCAGTACTTTGCAGTATGACCATAAAGATAGTCATTAAGTGGTTATTTTGTACAGATGAAATAGTAACTTGAGCTTAAAATCAGGGGAACTTTGATAAAACAGTAATCTGTCCAAATCAGTATTTCAGCTTGGTCCAAGAGCGTAGTGGTTTAGACTAGTTTCATTGTACTGTGTTTGTGTATATCACATTCTGTGAGACTATTCATGCTTCAGGAAAGTGACTTATCCTTCCTTTTCATACTGCCATGGACTTTAGGACCTTGGCATCAAGACATGGTTGATGTTGCCAGTCGAAGCCCAACATCACCCCCTTACAATGTGGAGTCCAAGAGGAAGGGGAGAGGCAGGCCCTCTTCTCCCAAGCACACCAGGAAAGACGAGAGGCATCCATGTCCTCATGTTGAGTCTGCTACTAGAACAGTCCCCTCGCTCTGCAGAAAACTCCCTTTACCCCCAGATCTCCATCACACCAAAGAGACCGGTCTCTCTCTCAGAGAGACAGGGGGTCACAAAGTCCTGCCTCCCCAGAGCGGGAGCAAGATGAAGACATCCTGTCGGTCCAGGTGGACTGAGGTGGTGCCTCCTCCTCTCATGATCCCCAGCCCTCAACTCGGGCAGAAGAGGAAGAGGAGATCTAGTCATTTGACAAGGCGGTAAATGAGGTTTATCGTCTTCTCCTGCTGGATTTGTGTCCCACATCCTCACTCTCAGAAGATGAAAAAGTTCTCTCAAGTTTGGAGAGACTCTCCAGTGCTACCGGACCTATTATTGCTCCCCCCAAGGTTTACCAAGGGTCAGGAACTGCTGGATAGCATAAGGTATGCTCAGTCCCCCACTCTATGTTGAGACCTTTGGTGTCCACAGCTAGTTACAGGGTTCATACTTTTTCCTGGCCCTTATACTTCCCACCTTAGGTGCTGGGGTGTCACAAGTGAGAATGTATTTGGGGACCTGGGCCCACTGCTCAGTTAAGACACTAGAGGCTTTAGAGCTCAAGGCTAGGTCAATGGTTACCATATCCTCTCATGTTGACCTTTTATTGGCAGCTTTCTTCAGTCTGCTGAAGGAGGAATTACTGTCCCCAGCTGCACTTCAGCACTTGCTGAAAGTGGCCACCAAAACATCTCAGCATGCTCTATCAATGTCCATGGCACTATCAGCGGAGTTGCTTCACCTCCGCAGAGATAGGCCCTGGACACTTCCAAGGTCTTGGATGAACACAGTAAGAACCTCCTTCAGGCTGCTTCTCTGGAGGTGGAATTCCTCTTCAGAGGTCTCATCCCCTACATGTCTTCCCAGGACCTCATCTGCTACTGGTCAGTCAAAACTGGCCAGGAAGCTTAGTCAGCATGACTGCTCTTAGGGGCCATCAGCCAAGGTTTTTAAAGCCACACAGCCCCATTCCAAGAAGCAATCCCATTTTAAAGTGCCCTCATGCCCATCGGCTGCCTGACGGGGTTTCCGGAGAGACCAAGGGAAGAAATTTGTGGGTCCTTCACTATTCAATACAGAAGGGGGGGGGGACAGCTCTAGAGACTCACTCCCTCTCATGCGGTGCATTCCTCTTCTTTCTATCCCCATGGGTGCCCAACAATGGGTGGGTCCTCTCTATCATAAAAGGAGGATACTGGCTTCAGTTCTCGGAATATCCTCCTCAGACAAGGACCCCATGCAGTTTCTTTAGCCGAATCAGGTGCGTTTAAAGGCAGAGGGTGCAGTAGAGAAAGTATTAAATGACCAGTCTCCAGCCTTTTCCCAGATCTTCTTGGTTTCCATAAAAGGAGGAAAGTTTTGGCTAATTTTAGACCTTTCGACCTTAACCCACTTCATACTGAAGCCCAATCAGACAGGTAGTTGTGTAGAACTGTACATTTTTTCAGTCACTGGTGTATCAGCATGTAAGAATGCAGTGATGTTGGTCAATCTGGCTTTACAGGACATGTTTTTCAAATAATTTATCAAAATTATATACCATTTTAAAAAGCATGAAATTTTCTAAAAAGTCACTTTTTTCATTTAAAATTTTCCGATGTATAAGATTAAGTGCAAAGTAAAGTTAAGTAAACTGAAAAACACACTTTACATTTTTTTTAAAACTTACTTTCAATGCAGTTTTTCTATCTGAAATATTAATTTGTAAGTGTATGAAAGTGTAACTTACTTTTAATGCAATTTTTGTATATAAAATATTCATATGTAAGTAAATGAAATGTACGGAACTTTACGCCATTTAAGATGGTGAAAAAATAATAAAAAGCCATCAAGAATGTCAAAGGTTATTACAATGTTATCAAATTTACTCATATGAGAATTGGAGAGCTAGCAGAACAGATCCTTACTGGAGAGTCGACAAAACTGTTAATTTTGTTTCAGTATTTTCATTCCATAATAAATTCTAATGCAAAAATACCAGAGTTTTGTCGGGTTTATTTTGGTTCATTTCCAGGAATGCAGTACAATTTTAAAATACTATGCACACATTTATATTTTTAAAAATTGTATTGTTTGAAAAATGTCAGTTACTGCACAATTTTACAATTCAAAAATTTGTAAAAGGTTGGTAGGTCCATATTTGATTGAAATGATCTTGGGACATAGTGCTATTGAAATTAGCCTTGAACATCCTTTTTTTTGTCCCCAGTAGTCATTCATGGATGAGAGACATAAAACACCCATGCAAAAACATAAGCCCATTAATGTCTTTATAGTTGGAATATTAATTGGCATTCATTTTGTTGTCGAGGGTGTGTGCTCCTGTTCTGTGTAAAGGTTTGTTTCTGTAACTAAATGTTGCCCAAGATCTTGATCCCATTTCAAATAAAAAAAATAACAAGGTCTGTGTGTTGAATCACTGTCCCCCGAACCTCGGTATATGCGTGAACCTTAAGATTAGTGAAGTTCTCAAATATCAGGTTAGCTTGAAAACCATCAAAGTCTTCATCATCATCAACATCTGAATAAAAAATAACTAGTTATCATCTGCTCGTTCATTTTGATGTAGTCAAGATCACGATCCCCACTGTCTAAAATATAAATTTCCCCCACAAAACTGTCTATATTTTCATCAAAATCAGCATTCACATCACTGCTATCACTTGCCGCTTCAGTACTGCGTGTCATTTTGATTTTCACATGTTAAAATTAAGTTTTGAAATAAAATTTTCTACTGACCTAGTTACATCAGCTCATATTATTTCATCAAAGTCAAGATCATGATCAACAGTGCCTAAAATGTCAATTTCTCCCACAAAATTGTATATATTTTCATCGAAATCACTGCCATCCCTTGCCACTTCAGTACTGTCCACTATGTTGATCTCTGCACGGTAAAACTTGTGTTTGAAATCAAATTTTCAAATAACCAGTTATCATCAACTCAGTTCATTTTGATGAAGATAACCATCCCATCAGCCTAAAATGTCAATTTTCCACATAATATGTGTATATATTCAACTAATTCAGCATGCACATCACTGCCATCACTTGCATCTTCAGTACTGTGTGCCTTTTTGATCTCCGTATGTTAAAACTCAACTTTTAAATCAAATTGAATTACGTATTTTGTTTTTTTTTTTAACTTGTGCTGTTACTGCATGATATAGCATTTGTGTACTGTTTACCTTTACTTCCTTCTTTTCAAAAGAGTACACGTAAAATATTGACGTATTACATGCACACTTTCCGCAAAATGGTAGATGCTATGTAGTGAATATACGACTGGAATTGTATCCCAGTGAAAAGGTAAAGTACTACTGGAATTGTATCCTGTATGAAATGGGTTAAACAAGTTTCTACAGGAGGAACTTTTCAAGATGGAGACCACATCCTCATCAGACTTGCCATAAGACCCAGTGACTAGGCAGTCTCCATCAACCCCCAGGATGCATAATTTCACATCCCAATTTTTCTTCTTCACAGGAAGTACCTCCAGTTCTGGTTGGATGGGGAGGTCTTCCAATTTTGCACTCTGCCCTTTTGGCCTAGCCTTTGTGCCCAGAGCATTTACCATGGTAACAGGAGTAGTTGCCATCCACCTAAGATCACTGGGGACTCCTGTTCTCCAGTATTTCGATGACTGGTTGGTCCACAGTGGTTACTTAGAGTCCCTAAGTCACGATCTGTCCTGCTGCTGGTCCATAGTGACCTGACTGGGCCTTTTACCCAACCTGGAAAAATCAGAGCTTGTCCCATCTCAGGATTTCATATACAATTATGTGGGGATGAATTTCCTCACAAACAGAGGATTAGTCCATGACCCACGGGACAAAGTGGACAGGATCCTGGCCCAGTTGGAAGTGCTGAGAGCCATGAACTGGTTGTCAGCTCACCTATATCTATCTTTTCTGGGGACATTGAAACTTCGCTTGTGCCCTCTCCAGTTTCTCCTCTTGGTGAACTGGAAACCACACAAGGACCCCCTAACAGCTCACATTTCTCTAGGACCAGAATTTCACCATCACTTGAGTTGGTGAGAAAATTGGGACCAGTTTCAGACTAGAGTCCCCATGCACACCTCTGAAACCAACTCCTATCTATTTATGGGCACAGCAGAATTGGGGTTGGGTGCTAACTTAGAGCCGGAAGGAATAATTCTTAAGGGTTTGTCATACCTAGAAGAATCTATCCTCCACATAACAATCTCAAAATAAGAGCAGTATTCATAGCCTACAAGGATGGGTTGACACAATACAAAGTTGCTGTGTGATGGTCTTCTCTGAGGACATGTCAGATGTAGCGTACCTTAGGTGACAAGACAGCACACATTCCCCTTCTTTCTGTGTGGATGTTTGGAACCTCCTTTGCTGGGCAACCTCCCTGGGAATTACTGTCTGAGTTTGTCACATCCTCAGCAAGAAGAATATTCTGGTTAACAGTCTGTCCAGGAAAGGCAAGTTAGTCATCACAGAGTGGTTGCTGCACCAATCCATAATGAACTCCATGTTCAGACTGTGGAAGAGACCCTTGATAGACTAGTTTGTAACAAAACTAACAACAAGCTCCCCATTTTTATGTCTCCCCTGTTATAGATCTGAGAGCCTGGGAAGTAGATGTGTTAGCCTGAAGTGGAATTGCTTGCTTTCGCTTATGCCTTTCTGCCCTTCAGGAGGATTCCACAAGTGCTCTAAAAAGTCTGGACCTCTACTACTCAGCTCATCTTGATAGCCCCTTTGTGGGCCCAATTGATGGTGATTCAGTGATCTTCTTAATCTGCTGATAGACCAAACCAGGACATTATCTCAGAGGAGGGACCATCTATCTTTGCACAGGAGCTTCCTCCTACACAACAGTCCACAGATTCTCCACCTTCATGCTTGGCTCATCTCATGTGATCTATCTGCCAGGACAAGTTTTCAAGCAGAGTTGAAGAGTGCATTTTTCAGGCCAGGAGGCACTCCACATCCAAGGTCTGTGATGTAAAGTGGAGAATCTTTTGCAATATGTGCAGTAGGAAACTGAATCTTAGCTATACCTCTTTGAGCTAGAGGCTGATTTTCTTTGCTTCCTTTTTGAAGAGAAACTGCTCAGTTTCTACTATCAAGGGCTGTAGGGCAGCCCTTTCAAACACACTCAAGTTTTCTAAAGGCCTGGCCATCAGATCGGATTCTCACATCGCTGATCTTATATGGTATTTTGAGTTGCAGAGACCGGTGTCTCACTCACTTCTGCCAAAATGGAACAGCTCATGTGTCCTATGGTCATTAACTAAAATCCCCTATGAGCCTTTGGGTGAAGTTTCTTTCGAGAATCTTACCCTCAAGACCGTTTTCTTGCTCGCCTTAGTGTCTGTGAGATGAAGGAGTGAACTTCATGCCCTATCTATTAAACAAGGTTGTCTAAGGTTCAATGGCAATTATGAGTCACTATCTCTCCTTTGCCAGACAGGTTTCTTAGCCAAAAACCAGCTTCCTTCAGTAGTACCACTTCCTATAGAGATCCCCAGTCTCCGTCGTATCTGTGTTGGGGATGATCACGATCAATTTTTATTCCCAGTTAGGGCATTAAGATTCTATTTAGCCGCTTCTATAAGGATAAGAAGGGTTGGAAACATCTTTTTCTCCCCTTAAAGGGCTCTGCTGACATTTCAGTATCCACTATTTTTAGGTGGATTGTCAAAATGATCAAGAGAGCTTATCAGTTCCTGACTGACAAGGGTCTTTAATTTATGAGGATAAAAGCACATGAGGTCCAAGCCATTGCTACCTCATGGGCCTATTTAACTTATTAATAATTGGAGGATGTTATGAAGGCCACGTTTTGGTGACCACACATGACTTTCTCCTACCTTAGTTACTTGGCACACCAGAGTAAATGCATTTATTCGTTAGGCCCCATAGTCACGGCACGAAATGTAGCTGAAATGGATTCTAACTTAACAATAGTGGACTTTCCTGTAGTAAGAGTCAGTATATCCTTGTTTATACCAATTCTTGAAGCCATCAGCCTCCCTCGGCACTGGCAAAGTCAGCTATGCAATACGGACAGGTCATGTATTACTATTATTAAAATTTAGTTTTTTTGGCGGTGGTGGTGGTGGTGGGAACTAATTTTAATGATGCAATACTTACATGTCGGTATTGCCAGATTCCCTCCTTTGATCCTGCAATTATGTCCCATGAGTAGTCTGGTCCTGAAAAAGATGAGGACTTCAGTGCATGCACCAGGGACTTGGACAACAGACTCGGTATGTGTTATGTTCTGGATTCTTTCCATAAATCTCTATGGAGGTTCATCCACGGGAGGATGAATTCTTATTACAGGGAGAAGAGTAATTCCATCCCGGAATAACAAGTTGTGCAATACCGACAGGTAACATATTACAGCGTTAAAATTAGCTTTTCCTCCTGCCAACTTCATTTTCATTCTTTCATCATCATTATCATCATAAATATGACTAATATTATTATCATTATTATCATCATCATCATAATCGATGACAAATTGCATTTTGTGTTTTAGAGGTTTAATTTTTTTCAGTAAGTAGAAATTCGTACATATACTTTGAGCTATTTGTTGTAAAATTCTGTATACCAGTACTTTAAATTTGACACCAGTCCTTTTATGATTCTGATTACAATGTCATTGAAATTGCCTTCAACAAATGTGAATGAACTCCCTACATATTGGATTGTCTTCTGAAAGATTCTAATGCTTTGCTACTGAAAAGCCATTTTTGATTAAAAAAGTGACTTTCATAAAATGTATTCTACGATGCTGCTATACATTGTTCTTTTAGAGAGTCATGCATTTAATTTTAAGTCTCCTGTTAGTAGTGCACAAAAGAAAGTATGCTTTATTACCATAGTAACATGCTATACATTGTTATTTTAGAGAGTCATGCATTTAATTTTAAGTCTCCTGTCAGAAAGTATGCTTTATTACCATAGTAACAAGTTTTGTTCATAATATAATTTTTGATAATCCAATACATTTGCTTCAACCTAGAAAAAAATAAAGTCTCTTTACAATGGATTTATGGTGATTCATTTTAAAGTTTCAGATGTTTCATTAGGGCAATACTGTCAAATTATATGAAAGGTTTTTTTTTTCTTTCCCTCATTCATGTAATAATTGTACATCTCTCTGTCTCACATTAACAAATTAAACCAAATTTCATTGCAACGATAAGTAGATAATAATACTTTACTCCTTTAATAAATGTTGCAGGGTTCCCTAATAATAAGGTAATGTACCCCAAAGTAGTCCTCAAACCATCAGGTAATGTACCCCAAAGCAATCCTTAAATCTTCAGGTAATGTACCCCAATGTAGTCCTTAAACCATCAGGTAATGTACCCCAAAGTAGTCCTTAAACCATTAGATTATGTACCCCAAAGTAGTCCTCAAACCATCAGGTAATGTAGTCCAAAGTAGTCCTTAAACCAACAGGTAATGTACCCCAATGTAGTCCTTAAACCATCAGGTAATGTAGCCGAAAGTAGTCTTCAAACCATCAGGTAATGTACCCCAATGTAGTCCTTAAACCATCAGGTAATGTACCCCAATGTAGTCCTTAAAACATCAGGTAATGTGCCTCAATGTAGTCCTTAAACCTTCATGTAATGTACCCCAAAGTTGTAACATGATTAATTGTTCTGTGAAATAAAACAAAATGTATCAGGTTTTCTCTTACACATTTAATGTTACCCCTCTCTGTCTCTTATCTTTTATTAATATATGCAACATTTTAATAAAGGTGTGTGTGTGTGTGTGTGTGTGTGAGAGAGAGAGAGAGAGAGAGAGAGAGAGAGAGAGAGAGAGAGAGAGAGAGAGAGAGAGTTTGCTTGACAATAAATACCAGTTGCTGCTTTAGCATTATCAGGTAATATATGTATCAGTATTTCTATTGAGGTTTCATTTTGGCATCTATATAAAGTGATCAATTGATTGAGTGATTAATTGACCATGGTATTCCCTCCACCCTATATACGGTCAACTGATTCCCCCATAGATTTTAAGAAGCATCTTAGTCAACATATGCAGAATCAATCATTTGTGTGATTTTGTGTAATTCAGGACTGCTGTTCTTTAAAACAATGTATCTTCATGTACTCACTTGTAATGTCTTATACAGTGTTCACTAATAATGGTATTCTTTATATGAATGCTGTACATACTCATCTGTAATGTCTGGAATGCCTTGTATATGTTTTATAGTAATAGAGGAACAATTATCTAGTTTAATAGCACTGTTGTCTAAAGAAGCCCCAACTTGTACAAATTGTACATCATATACTTGTAATTGTAGAGGGTGTCGTGGAAGATTGGTTTGTTGACCAAATGAGCTTCCTCAGTAAATTCATTTATTATTATTATTATTGATAAGTATATATATATATATATATATATATATATATATATATATATATATATATATATATATATATATATATATATATATATATATATACTTATTGCTTGGCATTTCAAAAATTCAAAATTAAAAATATTTCCTTTAATTGCGATTTTAAAAATTGGAAATAGAAAGTATTTCCTTCAATTGTGAGTTATGCTGATAATGGAAACTTAAATCAGTTTTATAAAAATGTAGAATGAGTCCAAGACAAGGCATTTAAATAAAAAAAAATGTAAAAGGCAAATAAGGAAGATGTTTAAAACCCAGGGGTTTTAACAGACAAGTTGGAGTTAATTTTAACAAAACGAAATCTTCCAGTTAAAGTTTGTATTTGTGGAAGTTTTAAAGCTAAAGAGTGCAAAGGAAATATTGATAGTATTCTTCTTATTTGGATATTGGTTCAATTAAGTTTTCACACAAGAACAGGCCAGAAATGTGTTTTGTTTTCTGGATATTGGTTCAATTAAGTTTTCACACAAGAACAGGCCAGAAATATGTTTTGTTACCTGGATATTGGTTCAATTAAGTTTTCACACAAGAACAGTCCGGAAATGTGTTTTGTTTTGTGGATATTGGTTCAATTACGTTTTCACACAAAAACAGGCCTGAAATATGTTTTGTTACCTGGATATTGGTTCAGTTAAGTTTTCACACAAGAACAGACCAGAAATATGTTTTGTTACCTGGATATTAGTTCAGTTAAGTTTTCACACAAGAACAGACCCAAAATATGTTTTGTTACCTGGATATTAGTTCAGTTAAGTTTTCACACAAGAACAGACCCGAAATATGTTTTGTTACCTGGATATTGGTTCAGTTAAGTTTTCACACAAGAACAGGACAGAAATATGTTTTGAAGAAACAGAACGGATGATTTATATAGTATTGTACCAAACAAAATGTGTACATTTAAGCAAAAAGTATTTTGACAAATTACGCCAATGGGTGTGCCACACAAATTACAACAATGTGGTATCATAAAAATCCAGTTTGTTGCCAATGTGTTTTATGATGTCAAAAGATAAATATCACTCTGAGGGATACTGTCTTAACCACAGTTAAAGGGTTAGACAAATGAATTTTTATTCAGGTATCACCACAGTTAAAAGGTTAGACAAATGAATTTTTACTCAGGTATTACCACAGTTAAAGGGTTTGACAAATGAATTTTTATTCAGGTATCACCACAGTTAAAGGGTTAGACAAATAAATTTATATTCAGGTATTACCACAGTTAAAAGGTTAGACAAATGAATTTGTACTCAGGTATTACCACAGTTAAAGGGTTAGACAAATAAATTTTTATTCAGGTATCACCACAGTTAAAGGGTTAGACAAATGAATTTTTATTCAGGTATTACCGCAGTTAAAGGGTTAGACAAATGAATTTTTACTCAGGTATCACCACAGTTAAAGGGTTAGACAAATGAATTTGTACTCAGGTATTACCGCAGTTAAAGGGTTAGACAAATAAATTTTTATTCAGGTATCACCACAGTTAAAGGGTTAGACAAATGAATTTTTATTCAGGTACTACCACAGTTAAAGGGTTAGACATATAAATTTGTATTCAGGTATTACCACAGTTAAAGGGTTAGACAAATGAATTTTTACTCAGGTATCACCACAGTTAAAGGGTTAGACAAATGAATTTTTATTCAGGTATTACCACAGTTAAAGGGTTAGACAAATAAATTTTTATTCAGGTATTACCACAGTTAAAGGGTTAGACAAATGAATTTGTATTCAGGTATTACCACAGTTAAAGGGTTAGACAAATAAATTTGTATTCAGGTATTACCACAGTTAAAGGGTTAGACAAATGAATTTTTACTCAGGTATTACCACAGTTAAAGGGTTAGACAAATAAATTTGTACTCAGGTATTATCACAGTTAAAGGGTTAGACAAATGAATTTGTACTCAGGTATTATCACAGTTAAAGGGTTAGACAAATGAATTTGTATCCAGGTATTACCACAGTTAAAGGGTTAGACAAATGAATTTTATTCAGGTATTACCACAGTTAAAGGGTTAGACAAATGAATTTGTACTCAGGTATTACCACAGTTAAAGGGTTAGACAAATGAATTTGTATTCAGGTATCACCACAGTTAAAGGGTTAGACAAAATGAATTTGTACTCAGGTATTACCACAGTTAAAGGGTTAGACAAATGAATTTTTATTCAGGTATTTACCACAGTTAAAGGGTTAGACAAATTAATTTTTATTCAGGTACATGTATTACCACAGTTAAAGGGTTAGACAAATTAATTTTTGTTCAGGTATCACCACAGTTAAAGGGTTAGACAAATGAATTTGTATTCAGGTATTACCACAGTTAAAGGGTTAGACAAATGAATTTTACTCGGGTATTACCACAGTTAAAGGGTTAGACAAAATGAATTTGTACTCAGGTATTACCACAGTTAAAGGGTTAGACAAATGAATTTTTATTCAGGTATTTACCACAGTTAAAGGGTTAGACAAATGAATTTTTATTCAGGTACATGTATTACCACAGTTAAAGGGTTAGACAAATTAATTTTTGTTCAGGTATCACCACAGTTAAAGGGTTAGGCAAATGAATTTGTATTCAGGTATTACCACAGTTAAAGGGTTAGACAAATGAATTTTACTCGGGTATTACCACAGTTAAAGGGTTAGACAAATGAATTTGTACTCAGGTATCACCACAGTTGAAGGGTTAGGCAAATTAATTTGCCCTCAGGTATTACCACAGTTAAAGGGTTAGACAAATGAATTTGTCCTCAGGTATCACCACAGTTAAAGGGTTATACAAATGAATTTGTACTCGGGTAACACCACAGTTAAAGGGTTAGACAAATGAATTTGTACTCCGGTATTACCACAGTTAAAGGGTTAGACAAATGAATTTGTCCTCAGGTATTACCACAGTTAAAGGGTTAGACAAATGAATTTGTACTCAGGTATCACGACAGTTAAAGGGTTAGACAAATGAATTTGTACTCAGGTATCACCACAGTTAAAAGGTTAGACAAATGAATTTGTACTCAGGTACTACCACACTTAAAGGGTTAGACAAATGAATTTGTACTCGGGTAACACCACAGTTAAAGGGTTAGACAAATGAATTTGTACTCCGGTATTACCACAGTTAAAGGGTTAGACAAATGAATTTGTCCTCAGGTATTACCACAGTTAAAGGGTTAGACAAATGAATTTGTACTCAGGTATCACGACAGTTAAAGGGTTAGACAAATGAATTTGTACTCAGGTATCACCACAGTTAAAAGGTTAGACAAATGAATTTGTACTCAGGTACTACCACACTTAAAGGGTTAGACAAATGAATTTGTACTTGGGTAACACCACAGTTAAAGGGTTAGACAAATGAATTTGTACTCAGGTATTATCACAGTTAAAGGGTTAGACAAATGAATTTGTATTCAGGTATTACCACAGTTAAAGGGTTAGACAAATGAATTTGTACTCAGGTATCACCACAGTTAAAGGGTTAGACAAATGAATTTTTATTCAGGTATCACCACACACAGTTAAAGGGTTAGACAAATGAATTTGTCCTCAGGTATTACCACAGTTAAAGGGTTAGACAAATGAATTTTTATTCAGGTATTACCATGCTGGCTAGCAAAAGCATGATGAGATAATTATAGGGTGATGAATAATTCTTAGACATTTCATAACTAATACAAATTTTCAATTAGTATAATTGAGTTGGTAAATAGGAATCTTGAGAAAATATTTCCATCATTTAATGCACTCAAATATTGTATTGGTTTAGACCAGGGGTCTCCAAACTTTATAAGACGAGAGCCATGTTAGATTTTTGAAGGGGGTTTGTGGGCCGAAGCGACTGAAAAATTAAATATATGCAAAATCGTTTTAAAAAAGTACAACGCTTTGCGGGCCGGACAAATCGAAGCCGCCGGTCGTAGTTTGGAGACCCCTGGTTTAGACAGACAAGAATGATTATGTCTATGTTGATGAATACTGTTTCCTTGTTTTTTGGCCAATGGTTATGCATGTAAAATGAGTGTATCATAGCACTTGAGTAGCTGTTATTGCATTATTGTGTGAATAGCTCATGAAAGAGTATTATTACAATGTGAAATCAAGAAATTAATTCATGTTTAAATTTTTGGTTATTATAGAAAATATGTCCAGTCTGCTCGGGTTTGAGCATAATTCGCAAATAGTCAACACAGATTGCATGAATGGATATATATATGTATGTACATGTATAGGGTTTAATGACATGTCAGCACAATACTAGCTAATGATAATGATTACAGCTCTAAAAATGTACATATAAAAAAAAAATTAAAAAAATGTTACGAATATAAACCATTCCAAATACATGTAAATGTAAACATGTAGATACAAGACACAAGGTAAGGATGTTACAATTGTGTAAAAGGTATATGAAATAAAATGTGCAAAATATGCAAAATATATACATTTCAGGATATTAATAATAAATGATGCAGAAAGAGACATACTACAACAGCAGGCTAGATGGAGATAGGTAAAGAGGTGTATAAGATTATTCAACAAGATAGATTTACAGAGAAAACTATAATTTAGGAATGTAATTTTGTTTTTTCTAAATTAGTAAATCCACAGTACAGCTGTATAACAATGTAAGTAGACTGTGTGGATTGTTGTTGCCGTGTTGTATAGTGATGAAACAGACATGTAGCAATGATTTTGTATTTTGGGTGACTTCTCCAGGACAGGTTAAATTTTCTACAATGAACCATCAACCAGTATATTAATAAATGTGCAGAAAATTGGGAGCGGCCATGTCCACCCTGGTTATGCTGATTCTTACAACCATGCATAGAAAGGTGGTCACTTGATATTTTCTGTATCCTGATTGCTATATATACATTGCCTTTGTTAAACTTGTTTATTGATATACAGTATATTAATAACCTATATAATGTACCTCCTAATCTCACTGTGAAATTAAGAATTTTACTCTAATTTCAACTTTTGTTTTTTATAGGAAATATGTCCAGTCTGCTGGGATTTGAATTGCGGTATGTTAGATCTAGTGCAGTTGATGAGTTCTGCAGAATTGTAGACCTGAGCAATCAAACTCTTATGCCAGAAAACAGAGAGGTAGCCATTTCATGTAACATATATTTAGATGACTAGGAACCTAGCTATATTAATATCTCTTTTCTATTTGTGTAGGAATAGAAAAGCAAACAATATGGTAGCATCAGTTTACCCTTGTAAAGGCAAGGTTAACTAATGCTGCGGTTGAATAGCAGTACGACTCTCGCTCGATAACTTGTGCACAGTAGAGTCCAAAAACATACACAACAGCATAAGTGAGGGCATGAGTTACTGAATGACCTCTGAAATTTTGTGAAAGAGATGGATGGACATCAATAGTGAGAAGGGGAAGGTGGGGCAGGAAAATGGTTGAATACTTGTTTAATAATTAATTAGGAATAATTGTGAATCAACAGCTTTTAATAATGAAGTTGTTCACTTTCTGTATAAATTACCTTTATTTTCAAGATAACCAATCTTTGAAATATTATTAAAAACATTACTCCAAGATGTTTCAACACACATCACGTGTAGTAGTGAAAACATATATTACATCACTGCTTTTTACATGTGAATGTGGATACATTCTAGTGTTACTGTTGATTCAGAACAAAACAAGATTCTTTTTTTTCCCAAAAATGACGGACATTTTGTTTAGAGAAACAACACCAAACTCAATTTTTTATTGTTCTATCAGGAAACTGTTGATGCTGTGATTTCATTGCAAGTAGTAGTGACATTTCTGCTTATCTTTGAGCAAATGTCTGAGTGCCAATTTTGGAATTTTAAGTTTAAACAAACTTTGGAACTTCCTTCTCCATAATGAACCTTATCTTTGAAACTAAGCTTTTCATGCCCCGTATATGGCTTTTGCTTGGTTCACATTTGTGAATGAGTAGAATAAACCACTAATTAATATTAGATACTTTGATTTTGTTACCGACATTATAATAATTAAAACCAGGTTCGATTGTTCAATTTAAATGAGTTGATTGGACACACGACCATGACCGCTAGCTCTTACACAGGAAGGATTTACAGATTTGCATGACTTTTAACTTTTTGTATAATTCAATCGCCATTATTTGATTTGATTCAAATGACTAATTAATATGATAATACAATGCAGGTCTACTTTTAATTGACTGTAACAATGCAACAAACACTTCCACAAGTTGGAGATCAAAACGCAGTCAGCACTTAAGTAGGTTCTCATGGAAATGCTCACAGGCATCGCTGTGATGGTCAGTGGACACTTTTCACATTTGAATACAAGAGGGCATATTGCATTTATAAGGATTACACTGAAATCAAATTAAAAGATAAAACTGAAACACTAATTTCATTTGACAAGACTTAATGGTATTTAATTGGTATTTATTTCTTAACATGTTATCACCAGTAGGCAATACTAACATTTCAATTGATCAATATTTCATTGTATATTGTTATTTACATTGTACTGAGAATTTTTAAAAAAGAAAACTTACCAAAATATATGAATTCATATTAAAAGTTGCAAATTTTATTTCATGATATTGATTAAACTTTCTGGGCACAAAAAAACTGCCACTTTTGTCAATAAAATGAGCAATATATCAAGGTTAAATTAACCAATTTTGATTGTGATGTTATTAATGTTCAGCTAATGGGGGGTCTATTTTGGGGGTACTTTTTATAAGAAAAAATGGGATCCACACCTGCCCCCAAGCAAGTTTGTGATTTATAATCCTGGCATGGTAGCATGAGTGAGTGGTGTAATATGATACCTGCTACTATTGCATGGCTACCCATTTCCAGGAAACTAAATCCACAGTCCAAGCTAAATATTCCCTCCTCCAATAGTAAGTGGATGGCCAGAAAAGAATAGAACAGTTGATGATGATCCCAGTCTGATTCCTTGGTCACATCCAACATGCAGAATATCTTCCTCTTTTTTCTTGGACTCTTGTGCTGATACACATGTGTCAGGACCCTCAAAGATATTGCACCTTCATTTTTGTCTTTAGGCTTCTTTTTGGCCAAACATTCTTTTGGGTGCAGTTTTAGTCATTTTCTCCTCAGTCCTTGCTTTGTGTGTGCCTTTTCATTATTTTTGAAGGATTTTTGCACCTTGCTTAGCAAAGTAGTGCCTCAGTAAATGTTTACCCCATCTTAGGACCGGTGTCAGGGTAAGTATCTC
This sequence comes from Margaritifera margaritifera, assembly GCA_029931535.1. NCBI lineage: Eukaryota > Metazoa > Mollusca > Bivalvia > Unionida > Margaritiferidae > Margaritifera > Margaritifera margaritifera. The sequence continues at coordinate 2,485,438 of JAQPZY010001649.1, read as the reverse complement.
CTACCCTTTTTTAGTTCCAGTTCAGTTTGTTTTGTGTTTTATTTTAGCTCTACTGAACATAGACCAGAAGCACTTTTGGGATGGTCTGTTGTTCGTTGTCCATCATCTGTCCGTCCATTAGCACAAGTTTATTATCGCTACTTCTCCTAAACTACTTGGAGGATTGACATCATACTTATACACACATTCATCCCATGGTTTAGTTTGTCCTAAATTAAAATTGTGCTGCTCGGGCATCCAATATGACCATCTTGAAAATTTTGTTATCACTACTCCTGAATGGATGGTCATATCAACATTGGGTTTTCACAAAAGACGTCTTGTGATGTCTAGTTGGTCCTAAATGAAAATGGTGCTGATCTGACCATCTTGAAAATCTTTGTATCGCCACTTCTCCTACATGGATGGTCATATCAACATGGGGTTTTCACTCAAAAACTTCTTATAATGTATGGTTGGTCCTAAATAAAAATGGTACCTATGAGACGTCAAATATGGCTGTCATGGCAGCCATCTTAAAAATGTTATTATCACAACTCTACCTGAACAGAAAGTCATATTGACATGGGATTTTAACCAGAAGACTTCTTATGATGTCCAGTTAGTCCTAAATGAAAATGGTGCCAATCTGACATCCATTATGGCTGCCACACAGTGGCCATCTTGAAAATCTTGTTATCGCTACTCATCCTGAATGGATGCTCGTGTCAACATGAAGTTTTCACTAAAAGACTTTTTATGATGTCTAGTTGGTCTTATATGAAAATGGTGCCAGTCTGATGTCCAATACGACCATCACAGCAGCCATCTTCAAAATCCTGTTATTACTACAACTCCTGAATGCAAAGTCATATCTTGAAAATATTGTTATCCCTACTCCTCCCAAATGGACACCTATATCAACATGGGGTTTTCACCAATAGACTTCTTACAATACCTACTTGATCCTAAATTAAAATGGTGTCAGTTGTACATCCAACATGGCTGCCATGATGACTGTCTTAACATTCTTGCTGTTACTACTCCCCCTGAATGGATGATCATTATGATATGTGGTTTTCACCAGAACACTTTTAATGATGTCTACTTTGTCCTAAATGAAAATGGTGCCAAGCTGACAGCCAGTATGTGCACCATTGAAGAATATCAGAGATGGTTTCAGTATGTGCACCATTGAAGAATATCAGAGATGGTTTCAGCACTTGACAGATAAAAGAAAGAAATGGTCCTATCTTGAATTCCTGGAAATTCTTTTTGCCCATTAGAGAATCAGTCTCTTTGAGGGACTCTTGTTTCTCTTTTACATCATAATTATGTCACAAGGTGTTGGTAAATCCAGGCATAAGACAGTACCATGCGACACTCACCCTAACTGTTTATCGTGTACTGAGTTTACACTTACTGACGGTTGTCCTATTTGTTGTCTATGAGAACATGCAGTGTGGGACTTGGCTGAAAGTTGCCGCACTTAACATTGGAAGGAAGAGTAGTATGTAGAAAGGCAGTTCCGAAAACACAAGTATTGACTTTCCAGTCTTGTCCCAGCTTACACTCAGCCTCACCTGGAAAATCATACTAGTGTTTTCGAGAACTACCTATCTACATACTACTAATGCACACCAGCTTGGTGGAAATATGGCACACACAAGTTAATTTCCTTGATTGCATCTATTTTTTAGATACACATGTATGCAAATTTGCCTACACCATAAACTTAGAAACATAGTATAGTACTGATTTATATATAAATTGAAGTCTGTGTATAGATAGCTGTGGAAAGGTGTGGTGTCTCATGGGGTAAGCCACTCTGTCATGATATTCAGGCTGGGGTCCATCTAGGACCCTGAAGTAGTTAGGGAGTTAGGGGATACAGCCTAACTTCCTATGTGAACACGGCCTCAAAGGTTGCACTAAGTTGAAAAGATTATGGGTGAACCTGCCTCCAAAGGCGATCACACTAGTGACCAGGTGCGGGTGTTAATAATTCTGATATGTTCCTTATCTGCTGAGAAACTAAAATATTAAGCAAGGCTAGTACCTGGTACAAGACTGGGCTTATGCAAAAATGTTAAATAATTTTTTTTTCAAATGGCCACAGTTGGCTTGTTTCTAAATGAACACTCTGCCTCACCTGAAAAATCATACTAGTGTTTTTGAGAATGGCCTTTCTGTATACTACCAATTAGGAGGCTGCATATTTACATTAATGTTTACATAATTCTGTCATCTATATCAATATTGACATAAGTTTTGTCTTGAAGCATGATGAATGTTGAATTAGAGAGATAAAGATATATATATATAATGGCCTGAGAGAGCATCCTGTCCACAACTTGTATGAAGCAAATGAAAACAGAGACGTAACATATGTTTTGCATCAAAAAATTCTTTCAAAGTCATTTGTTGCTGCAGTTCTCTTTGCTGTGTTAAAATTGATGTAAGTTTTCAACCAGGTTTCTTGTCTGAATTTTAATACACAATTAACCGTATATACTTGCCTATAAGTCAACGTTTTTTTTAGCTGAAATTTTGATTCATACAGAATAGGGGTCATCATATATGCGCGACATACAAAATAATTTGATAAATCTAGGTGTAATGTTGGAAAGTAGATGTTTGCAGTATACATAAAAATGCTGTCAATTCAAATATTTTTATGTTTTCATGCCACTATTCTTATTCAGAAATGCATATATGGTATGTACTGTGTTTATGTTTCATGACGGTAATCATTACACAATACTTTTATCTACAGTTATTTTGATTTTAATAATTTGAAAATATTACCGGTAAATTAAATACTACCTACCGCAAAGTGAAGTGTCCATCAATGTTGTTTACCATGGGTGTTTACTAGTAAGTATATTGCTTCCATTTTCATGCAAGTCTGAACAACCTGTATTTGTATTCATATTTTTGTTTTGCTGTATAAACACTGTATTTGATGCCAAAAAGGTTTTGATTTAATTTGTATTTTCCTTTTCCATAAGTCCCAAGTGATATTTCCCAAGTTATCTGCCAGTGCACGTGTGCCAATAAGCCGTTGACTTGTACAGGCAGCACTCACTTTGTTGACAATCCTTTTGATCAAGCCACGAATTTAATACTTGTTCAGTGCCAAATTCCTGTGCATGTTTGACCTTAATCCTTTAGCTTCTAAAGGCACCACCCTCTTTGTTTTTGCATGTGACAACCCTTTGATTGAGCCACGAGTTTGATACTTGTTCATTGCCAAGTAACAGAGGTTGGTTATTTGAACTCCCTGTGATCTTGCTGCACAATTGACACATGTTCAGCTGCATCCTCTAATAGATTTCACTGAATTTATGATCAAAGTGTTACTTACAGAGCCGAAGCTCAGTCTCTACATAAGCACTCGCATATGACAGTAAAGCCAAGGAATCAGAGTCAGATGATATTTATGATGACTGGACGACGATGATTTAAAATGACTAGATGACAATGGAGGATTTCAGAACTTTATCAGACAATGATAAGGAATTCTTGGACTTTGTACCAATTGACATTAGATAGTGACATTTATATGATACTGTGAATCACAAAAATGTGGACTTGACTTTCATTGTTTATTTGTAAGACATGTGGAATTAACATATTACAGGATATTGTGAATCGGATCATTCTGAACTACTTGTTTTATAACGGTATGTGACCTATAATTGAAGTCATGGATTTATTATATAAATGGATTTAAAATGTTGATTATTATGGATTTCAGTGGATTTTATTACAAGAAGATGAACCAATTGTAAATTGTCAATTTATTTGTGACATATTCCACTCAATAATATAATTGTATTTTACATTGGTTTTGTCATTCTTTTTCCTATCTATCTGTCTATCTATCCAGTTTGGCTTGTTTATTTTTCCAAAGTGCAACTCTGACTCACCTACAACAATTGATCCCATCAGATGGATCTGACTTGCAAAATACACCTACAACAATTGATCCCATCAGACTGATCTGACTTGCATAATACACCTAGACTTATAAGAGAGTGAAAGAGAAATTGGCTTTTTGCAGCCCTAAAAGGGGGGGAGGGGTCGACTTATAATTGATTATATATTTGGTATTCTGAATAACTGCAAACCTAAGTCCAGATATTGTTTTAGATTTCTGTAATGAATCACATAACATTTTTGCAAAAGCCCAGTCCCAGACTGATTGCTAGCCCTGCTAAATATTTTAGTTCCTCAGCAGATAAGGAACATATTAGAATCACCTCCACATGCACCCAGTCGCAAGTTTGAGTGGCTTCTGAGGTGGGTTCACCCATAACCTTTTCAACTTCATGCGACCTTTGAGGCTGTGTTCACATTGGAAGTTAGGTCGTATCCCTAACTGCTTCAAGGTCCCGGAGGACATTTGCCCAAATGTCACAACAGTGTGGCCTACCCCAGGAAACACCAGACCTTTCCACAGCTATCTATACATTGACTTCAATTTATATATAAATCAGTATTATACTACATTTCTAAGTTTATGGTGTAGGCAAATTGGAATACTTTTGTATCTAAAAATAGATGTAATCAAGGAAGGTAACTCGTGTGTGCCATATTTCCACCGACCCGGTGTGCGTTAGTAGTAGGTAGAAAGGCGGTTATCGGAAACACTAGTATGATTTTCCAGGTGAGGCTGAGCAGAAGTGAGGCAGAGACTGGAAAATCATACTTGTGTTTTTGGAACTGCCTTTTTGCATACTACTAGGAAGAAGAGTCTCATTTCCTCCTCCTCATTTCAAGATGACCCCCTCCATTCTCACGAGGGATCTAGGACATATCCTGTCTTATTTAAGTCAACACCTCCAGTGAGGGAGGGATCAAGAGCGCTTTCCTTGGTTCGAATTGCCTAAAGGCCTTGGATCACTGACACTCAAACTAATGCTGTCAGTTCCTGATAGGGAGAGATGCTTGGCCCCTTCTAAGGGAGGGAAAGTGCCAGTGCCCAATAAGAGCGAGTCGCACCTTCCCGAAGGTAGGAAGCAGCAGTGCTCTCAGACAGATCTGATACTGACTCTAGTTTTGTGAACAGAGATTCTTCCATCAGATCATCATTGGTCACTAGGCACAGGGCACTGGTCAGTTACTGGGCACCCGGTTTCAAGCACAGAACATTAGGCACCGCTCTTAAAGCAACCGGACAGCTGGTTTTGAGCAACAATCTGGGGACAGGGATTGGATTGATATGACCCTTTCTCCATGTTACTGTTTTATCCCTATAGGAATAGGGAGATGGGCTTTGCTCACCCAGCTAGGGAAGGGGATCTAATCAATGTCCCCATCTTCCCATTTTAATCCATATGGGATTTGGCGACCCCCACTGACTGGAAGTGAATCTTCTTTTCCCCTAATGACATCATGGATGTCTCGTCCTTTGTTTCAAGGTATGTCATATGGGGGCAGGCCATAGACCTTTATCCCCTCCAGCCTTCTAAAACAAAAAAGGAGGTGGGACACCATTCTCCTGCTAGATCATCCAGAAGGGAGATTGTTGATCCTGTTCCTCAAGGATGATAGATTGAAGGGTTACTCTTATTGCCCCCCCCCCCCCCAGCATTTACAGGACAACAAAAACCCCATTTTAACCTCTCCTTCTGCAGAGATGGTGACTGTGAAGGATAGACCAGTCTTGCCTAGATAGCAAGGCCAAGACAACGATGCTTTTTCAAGTCTGGTTGACTTGAGTGAGTTTCCAGAAGAATCAGTTGCAGCAGGGCTTTCCTTCCATTAAGGTCCTCTTCTTCATCCAACCCTTTGGGGGAGGTGATGGAGAAGGAGGAAGTCTAGACTTTTGATAAGGTGGTAAATGAGGTTTACCACCTCCTTCCCCCAGAACTGTGTCCAAAGATTTTGGGATCCAAGAACACTAGGATTCTTTTTGGTTTGGAGAGACATTCAGGGCCCCATTCTCGTTCAGACCTTCTGTTGCTCCTGCACTCATCGATGCTGCGGGAGCTTACTCAGAAGTTTTTTCAGGGGCCAGGAGGCTGCCACACATCATAATGGGTGGTCCATCCCGTCTTTTGCACTTCAACTATTGGTTTAAACATTAACATCAAGTTATCTGGCCCATTCCCCTGCTTGGCCCATCCCCCCAATGGACTTGGGTGATTCCCAGTTGGGGATGTTGGCTGGAACCTGAGCTCATCTCCTGATCAAATCTTATGAGGCCTTGGAACTAAAGGCTAAGATCCTGGTTACATTAGCCTCAAATGCTGATCTCTTTTTGTCTGCCTCCTTCATCTTGTTTAAGGAGGAATCATTGTCTTCAGCAGCATTACATCACTTGTTGGAGGCTGTGGCTAAAACAAATTGTGGCATGCACTTTCAATGTCCATGGTGCTGTCTGTGAAGCTTCACCACCTCCATAGAGATGCCACTTTGGATCTTCCAAGATTTTCGCTGGATCACAACATAAACCTGTTGAGTGCTGCTTTGCTTTAGGGGTCCTCATCCTCCAGTATTTCATTGACCGACTAATGCACAAAATCTGCAGAGATACTCTTCTAAAGGACCTGTCCCTTTGTTGGTTGACAGTAGCTCATCTGGGTCCAATCTCCAACCTCGAGAAGTTGGATCTTTTTTCTTCTCAGGACATATATGTGGGGATGAATTTCCTTACCAGTCATGGGATGGTTCATGTTCAGATTCTGACCCTAAGAGAGGGTCTTTTGACCAAGACTTCATTGTCAGCTTGCCTTTACCTATCTCTTTCTTGGGAACTCGGAATGCGGCTACTGCACTAGTTCCCATAGAGAGACTTCATTTGCATCCTCTCCACTTCCTGCTTTTAGCAAACTGGAGACAGTACAAGGACCTGCTGTTGGCTTGGGCTATTGCTGCATATTGAACCTAGTTTAATCACTCCTTTTGGATGATGTCATGAGAGCTGCCTTCTAGAAGCCTCAATCTGCCTTCTCATCCTTTTACCTTCAAGCTTTGGTGCACCAGAGTGAAGGCATTTACTCGTTGGGTACCTTTGTGACAGCACAACATGTGGCCAAGCTGTCTACCACAATAGGGAACACTCCTACAGTACCACTCCTACAGTAATGGTAAGTGCATTTTCTTATACCAGTTTTGTGTTTTGAGGTAATCAGCCTTCCATCATAATGGTAAATTCAGCAATGCAATAGTATAAGATATTGTATTACTGCTATTAAAGACTGATTTTTTGGGTGGGTGGGTAATACTAATTTTAATTATCTAATACTCACCTGCTACAATTGTAAAGATTCCCCCAAACACCAAAATCTGAAGTCCTGTAGCTTGAGTCCAAGTCAAAACAGGAAGACATTCCATGATTAAGGCATCATAAGGGGATCGTGTTCTGTTCTTTTTTGGTCCTCCATTTACTGTTTGGGGGAGGGAATATTTAGCTTGGACTGGGGATTTAGCATCATGGAAAAAGGTAGCAATGCAAGAGTAGCAGTTAAGTATTACATAATTACAATTAATTTTATCCCCCCCAAGAAAAGGAAAAAACTACATATTGCATCCATTTTAGTCTTAGCATATTGATGACTTCATTATCATTGTTGTCATCATGATCACTATCATCTTCAGCAGTATTATTATTATTATAATAATCCCATTGTTTTTTAATAACCAACAGTTTCCATTTGTTTGTCCAGTCAAATCTGAATCTGTTTTCATGCGATTCCACAAAATTATATAGACATGTCACTTGTCCCAGTTGCCACAGAAGCATGGAAAACTTGTGTTATAGCAGTTCTAAATAATTTTCCACAGAAACAGAGACAACTTGTGTGTTATAACAATTCTAATTCATTGCCACAGAGGCAGGGGTAACTTGTGTGTTATAACAATTCTAATTCATTGCCACAGAGGCAGGGGTAACTTGTGTGTTATAACAATTCTAATTCATTGCCACAGAGGCAGGGGTAACTTGTGTGTTATAACAATTCTAATTCATTGCCACAGAGGCAGGGGTAATTTGTGTGTTATAACAATTCCAATTAATTGCCACAGAATCGGGTAATTTGTGTGTTATAACAATTCTAATTAATTGCCACAGAATTGGGTAATTTGTGTGTTCTAACAGTTCTAATTAAATTACATTAACTCTAAGCAGCAATCCCTTTCCAAAAATAATATTATTGAAGCCTTTTAATTCCTCTTGCAGACAATTTCATAATTATTTTTTTCAGACACTTTTCAATGTGAAGTTGGTTCCAGTGGCGACAGCAGCAACATATTATCTGATATTAAAGAGTTTACCAATGTCAGGCACATTTCAAAATGGCCAAAATAACTACATAACTCTTGGAGTAACAGTACCTTATGTACGCAATGGTAAGTATACATCAGAAATTTAACCTTTTTGTATTTGTATCTGTGATTTGTTTCAATTTGACATTTGTTTAAACATTATCTCTCTGTACATTAGAATTTTGTCTATGAGTGTTTGTTTTACACATGCAGAGCATATTATGTTATGTTGTCTGTCCTTCCATCTGTCTGTGACAAATTTTGTTTCCTCATGATAACTCGAGTTGTCTAATACCTACAGTTACAAAACTTTTGGATGGCTTGCACTTGGGGTATGGAAGAACCATATAGATTTCTGGATCAAAAACTCAGAAGTCAAGGTTACTGTGACTGAAAGAAGAAAAAATGGTTTCCATACAATAATTGGAGTTCTCAACCATGTACAGTTACCAAACTTTGTAGATGGCTTGCACATTGGGTAAGGAAAAAAAAACTAATGATTTCAGGGTTAAAAGTTCAAGTTCACTGACTGAAACAAAAAAAAATGGTGCACAACGACTCTAGTTCTCCATCATCTACAGATCTACAGTTACCAATCTGTGTGGGTAACTTGCACTTATTTTGAGGAAGAAGCATATTGATTTCAGGGCCAAAAGATCAAAGGTCAAGATGACTGACTAAAAGATGAAAAATGGTTTCCATGTGATAACATTAGTCCTACATCAGATACCTTTAACTGAGGTTTGTGGATGGCTTGCATTTGGGATACAGAAGAAACCTATCTTTGTGGATGGTTTGCACTGGAGGTAAGGAAGCCTATTGATTTTTTGATCAAAGATCAAGGTCAGTGTGACTGAAGGAAGAAAAATGTTTCCACAATAACATTAGGGCAACATCATATAACTTGACTAAAGTTTGTGGATGGCTTGAACTTGGGGTAAGGAAGAAGCCTATTGATTTGGGATCAAAGGTCAGGGTCACTAACTGAAAGAAGAAAATGGTTTCTGCACAATAACATTAGTTCTACATCACTGACTTAGACCAGACTTCATAGATGACTTATACTTGGTTTAAGGAAGAAGCCTATTGATTTTGAGGTCAAAGCACAAGGTCACTCTGACTAAAGAAGTAAAGTCGTTTCTGCACACATATTTCAGTTATCTACATAGAAGACTATTAAATATGGGATGGGTATATAATGTACCATTTACAGTACTCTGGTTGCACAAAGACTTGTAGATTAATATATATTGAAATCATATTTATATTGATACTGTAAAATCTGCATAATAAGGGCATACATTTTAAATTATTGAAGATAGTATTTACTTATTTGTGATACACACTTATGGGTAATAAAATATATCATGATACAGCTATTGATTTACAAATTAATAAAGATGGCAAGAAGGGAAAGGAAGAATCAAAACAAGGCAAGTATTGTAATTAGCAGATGTTTCCTCCTTTACATCAGAATCTGCACCTATGGATTGGTCCACTTCCATATCCTTTAGAAACAACTCTGATCTACACCAAGTGTCCCTGGCCTTTAAGGAACCACCAGCGAAATATGGATTTACAGAGTTTGAGGTCACTCTGATGCCTTTACCCAGCACAGAACAGTTCAGAAAGCAGAGAGTCCAAATTTACATTGTAAGGAAGGCATGCAGTACACCAACATACACAGAAATATGCATGTACACACAAACTGCATACATGAGATAACTTGCATACCAGAAATATGGAATCCTTCACAGCTAGTATGTACCATTGATTTAAATATGCCACATGGTACTTTTTTTTTCTTTCTATTCATAAATTAACTTTTATTACCTAATCTCAGTTATTAGTTTGCTCCTTTAAATGATTTAGACATGGAAAGCTTTGATTTGATTGGAGACCTTGCTTTAAATGATTTAGACATGGAAAGCTTAGATTTGATTGGAGACCTTGAATTTCAAGCTTCACAGAAGTCTAACAAGGAACAGCTTTAAGACTATTTTAAAATATTTAAAAAATGAACTTATACGGATATAGTGCATTCACAATACCAAAGCACAGGCGATAAATATAAACAGTGCATCTCTTTTTGACATTAGAGAAGGGTGCATTGATTGGTCTCACCATGTATTAGTCAATAGTTGAACAATTTGCATAATTTTTAGCAGAGTCCCAAACCTGCTCTCCCTATATTGGTTCACTATACTTGATACAAAAATAAAATAAAAACACTGCATATTGATGTTGTGAATGCACTATGTTTGTCATGTTTTGTTATTGTATAATTTGTTTTTTTAATTCTTTTCATCTTGGTGTATTTATCTTTTTAGTTCCAGCATACTTTCACAGATGTTATACCTGGACAATACAAATTACAGGTGAGTAAAAATGAAATCATACATCTTGTACATTGCTAAGTCTCAATTCATTCTGACTGATATGATATGACACTAACATTGGTCCCTCACATGAAAAAATTAATTTCTGGGCTGCCTACCTCAAAAACATTTACAGTAAGTCATCTATTATAGTGAAGTCCTGGGAGTGAAGTGCTCTTCATCATATGTTACTTTAACAAATAATGAAAAAATAAAAATTAAAAGCCGTAAAATCTTTCTTAAATTTGTTTCAAAATCATACCAATCTGTTAACTGTAAAAAAAATATACTTAACACTTGGCAGTGGATTGAATTTGTTCCAGCTTGTTTCTGATGCAGACAGCACCAGTGCAATAATGTAGCACATTATTGATCCATCCCCCATTTTGATGCTACTTTGTTTTGACCCAATGTCATAGACTCCCAGTTCTCAAGAGAAAGCATCTCTCAGTGAGATCATGATCACAACATTTGTTTACACTGGTCAGCACTGTTTCATATGGATAGAACATTTTTTGAAAAATCCTGTCATTATCAGCTGTGAATTGAAACAAAGATATATACCACAAAAAAACTCCATTTCACTAATTCTCTGTTTTCCAATTAGCAAGTACTCATAAAAAATCCTTACTAACTATGATATTACAGATCATCTTCCTGCCACACCAGGCATTCAGTCATCTACTCAGTATGTGATAGCAATGTGACTTACAGTGGATAGTTCATCAGTAACACTGTTTAGAATAGTGTACTGCATTATAAAGTTTCCTGTGGAGCTTTTGTTGCTATGTTCAGAGATGGCTCTTTGTTACACCGCTCCCTCGATAACTCGCGCACAACGGGGTCCAAAAACATAGACCGCACTATAAGCGAGGGCGCGAGTTACCGAGGGACCTCAAAAAAATTAAGAAAGAGATGCCATCCCTGCTGGACATCGAGAAAATCGCAGTGGGGGTGGGGGTGGGTAACGGGGCTGTTTAATGGCGGAATACTCGTTTATAATTACATTGGGAATGATTGTCAATAAAGAGTTTTTTCTAATGTAGTTGTTTGCTTTTCTGTATAAATTACCTTTAGTTTCAAGATAACGAACCTCTGAAAGATCGTTAACAACATTAGTCCAAGCGGTTTGAACAACACGTGTACGCGATATATTGTGTATTACGTCACTGCTTTTTGTTGTTGTTGATTCACAACTAAACAAGATTCCTTTTTTCAAAAACTATTGACATCCATTTCGTGAAACAACCGGCAACATCGAACCTCGATTTATTTATTGTTCCATTAGTAAAATATGGATGCCGTGATTTCATATCAAGTAACAGTGAAACTTCGTCTCATCCTTGAGGAAATCCCTGAGTAGCATGTTAGAAAGTTCAATACAAACTCTGGAACTCGCTTCTCCGTAATGAACCGCATCTGTAAAACAAAGCTTTTATTCTCCAAGTACTCATTTGGCTTGGTTGCCTTACTATCTTTGATTATATTTGTGAATGAGTAGGCTAATTTAAGGTAGTTTAATTATATTACTTACATAATAATATTTATAACAGTGTTCGATTGATCAATTGAAATGAGTTGACCTGACACACGGCCGTGACCGCTAGCTCTTACGCAGGCAGGATTTGCACGCCTTTTAACTTTTCTGTTATTCCACCCCCTTTGTCTGATTTGATACAAAAGACGTAATTAACGTGATAATACAAAGCAGGTCTGCTATTAATTGAGTGTAACAACACAACATATACTTCCGCAAGTCGGAGATAAAAACAAAAAAAGGTCGGCACATAATTAGATTCTCATGGAATAGCTCGCGGCGATAGCTGGGTCGGTTGAATTTTAATTTTCACGTTTGAATACAAGAGGGCTTATTGCATTTATGATGATTACACTGAAACCAAATTAAAAGATATAACTAAAACACATATTTCACTTGACAAAACTTTTTTAATTGGTATTTATTTTTAAAGTCTTGCCACCAGTAGGCTTTAGTGACGTTTTCATTGATCGAAATTTCGTCGAATATTGTTATTTATAGTGTACTGAGAATGTTGTTTGGAAAGAAAATTGAACAAAATATTTGACTTCTTATTAAAAGTCGAAAATTTCATGATGATGATTCAAATTTCTGGGTACTAACCACTGCTTTTGACGATAAAACGAGCGATATATTAAGGTTTCATTTACTAATTTTTGATCACGATTTTTTTCATCATCAACAAATAGGGTCCTTTTTTTAAATTTTTTTTTTATAATTTTCTAGTTTAAAAAAAATGGGATCCACGTCTGGTCCGCGTTATAAGCGGGTTCGCGAGTTATCCGGGCGCGAGTTATCGAGGGAGCGGTGTATTATGATTTGTGAATATTTACAAGAAAAACATACTTTTACCATATATTTTATAGTTAAATCAGTGTCCTCTACATTTTGTAGTTAAAACAGTGTCCTTTACATTTTATAGTTAAAACAGTGTCCTTTACATTTTATAGTTAAAACAGTGTCCTCTACATTTTATAGTTAAATCAGTGTCCTTTACATTTTATAGTTAAAACAGTGTCCTTTACATTTTTTAGTTAAAACAGTGTCCTTTACATTTTATAGTTAAAACAGTGTCCTCTAAATTTTATAATAAATCAGTGTCCTTTACATTTTATAGTTAAAACAGTGTTCTTTACATTTTTTAGTTAAAACAGTGTCCTTTACATTTTATAGTTAAAACAGTGTCCTCTACATTTTATAGTTAAATCAGTGTCCTTTACATTTTATAGTTAAAACAGTGTCCTCTACATTTTATAGTTAAATCAGTGTCCTTTACATTTTATAGTTAAAACAGTGTCCTTTACATTTTATAGTTAAATCAGTGTCCTTTACATTTTATAGTTAAAACAGAGTCCTTTACATTTTATAGTTAAATCAGTGTCCTTTACATTTTATAGTTAAACAGTGCCCTTTACATTTTATAGTTAAAACAGTGTCCTCTACATTTTTTAGTTAAATCAGTGTCCTTTACATTTTATAGTTAAAACTGTGTCCTCTACATTTTATAGTTAAATCAGTGTCTGTCGTCTGTTGTCCATCCATCCGTTAGCACAAGTTTGTTATTGCTACTCTTCCTAAACTACTTGGAGGATTGCCTTGAAACTTTACACAAACATTCATCCCTTGATCTAGTTGGTTCTAAATGAAAATTGTGCTGCTCGGACATCCAATAGGGCCACCTCAGTGGCCATATTGAAATTCTTGTTGTTGCTACTCTTTCTGAATGGTTGGTCATATCAGCATGGGGTTGTCACTAAAAGACTTTTTATGATGTCTACTTGGTCCTAAATAAAAATGGTGCCAATCTGATATCCAATATGGCCACCACAGCAGCCATCTTGAAAATCTTGCTATTGCTACTTCTCCTGAATGGACATATCAACATGGGGTTTTCACTAAAAGGCTTCTTATGATGTCTATTTGGTCTTACAAGAAAATGGTGCTGATCTAAGATCCATAATGGCCACCACAGCGACCATCTTGAAAATCTTTTTACTGTTTATTCATCCTGAATGGAAAGTCATATCTTGAAAATCTTGTTATCGCTACCTCTCCTACATGGATTGTCATATCAGAATGGGGTTTTCACTGAAAGACTTCTTATGATGTCTAGTTGGTTCAAAATGAAAATAGTGTTGATCTGACATCCAATATGGCTGCCATAGAGTGGCCATTATAAAAATCTTGTTATCGCTACTCCTCCTGAATGTATGGTTGTATCAACATGAGGTTTTCACTAAAAGACTTCATATATTGTGTAGTTAAATGAGAATGGTGCAGATCTGACATCCAGTATGGCCACCACAGCAGCAATCTTGAAAGTCTTAAAACTGCTGCTCCTCCTGAATGGAAAGTCATATCTTGAAAATATCGCTATTTCTACTCATCTCAAATGGATGGCTATATCAGCATGGGGTTTTCACCAGTAGTCTTCTTATGATACCTACTTGATCATAAATGAAAATGGTGCCAGTTGTACATCCAATATGGCTGCCACAATGACTGTCTTAAAAATCTTGTTGTCACTACTCCCTCTGAATGGATGATCATTATGACATGAGGTTTTCAACAGAAGTGCCAAGCTGACATCCAATATGTGCACCACAGCAACTAATTTGAAAATCTTTTTATCATTGAAGAATATCATAGATGGTTTCAACACTCTACAGTTGAAAGGAAGAAATGGTCTTACCTTGAATTCCTGGAAATTCTTTATGCTCAGTAGAGCGTCAGTCACTTTAAGGGACTCGTGTTATACTATGCTGTAACATTGTCTATCTGTCTGTTCCCAATTTAATTTCCGCACAATAAATAACTTCTCCATGATCTACTATTACCAAACTTTGTTAATAGCTTGGGTGAGGAAGAAACTTTTTGATCTGATGTCAAAAGTTTAAAGGTCAAGGTTACTGTGACTGAAAGAAGAAAATAGTTTCTTCACAATGACATTAGTTCTACATCACAGACTTAGATCAAACCTTGTAGATTGTTTGCACTTAGGGTAAGGAAGAAATATATTGATTTGGGAATCAAAGATTAAAAGTCAAGGTCAATGACTGAAGGAAGAAGAATGGTTTCTGCATAGTAGCATTAGTTCCACATCACAGACCTAGAATAAACCTTGTGGGTGGCTTACACTTGGGGTAAGGAAGAAGCCTATTGATTTTGGGTTCAAAGGTCAAGGTCGCTGTGACTGAAAGAAGAAAAACATTTTCTCAACAATAGCTTTATTCTGCATCACAGACCTGAATTAACCTTTGTGGATGGCTTGCACATGGAGCAAGGTTGAAGCCTATTGATTTTGGGTTGAAAAGGTCAAAAGTTGAGATAACCATGGCTGAAAAATGTTTTCAGCACAAAAAGTTCAATTCTCAGTGATGTACCTTCACCAAAGTTTGTGGATGGCTTACACTATGGATAAGAAAGAAACATATTATTTTGTCCAGTTGAAAGGTAAAAGGTCAAGGTCACTGACTGATTAAATAGTTTTGCATAATAACTTTTGTTCTAGATCACATACCTTGACCAAAGTTTGTAGACGGTTTGCATTTAAGGTATGGAAAAGGCTGATTGAATTTTTAGTCAAAGAGACAAGGACAAAGTCATTGTAACTTGAGGAAATATAGGTTTTGCACAGTAACATTTGTTGTAGAGTAAATTCCTTGACTAAACTTTGTGGATGACTTGCACTTAGGGTAGAAAAGAAATGTATAGATTTTGGGGTCTAAAGGTCAGAGGTGAACATCCTGGTTAAGTCTAATAAGAAAGTAATGGTTTATGCACAGTAAGTTTAGATCGAAGGCCAAGGTCATTGAGACCCATTGGTCAATAATATCCAGAGCCAACAATGCCCTACTGTTGCCAACATAGAGGACTATTAAACACTGAGCAGATGTAAAATGTACTGTTGATGGTTCCAGGATCTTTTCTAAGATACATGGTTGTTGGACTCGCACTTATTTCTAAATAATTGCACACAAAAAAATGAACCTATTGTAATAAAATATCATATTTTCAAACATAACCTTAATTTTTTTTGACAAATCTCTTTCGTATTCAGAAAATTAGCCCCATTTTTCTACATTGTTTAACATCAGGTAGTGTGATTGTGCGATTTGGCCCCCCTCCTAACAAATAGTTCCCTCTAAAAATAAGCAAGTGCACAACAATTATTCAGAGATAATTCGTTCTTCATACCAACCAAATCCTCCACATCTGGAATGCTCGTTATTTTTCAGGACTCCTACAATCTTTTAAGCACATGATTGTTAGATTAAGAATGAAACTAAAGATACTTGATGATACTCAGTACAGTAAAATGTCCATTATCTGCAAATAATAATGGGCACAGATTTTGTTCGGATAATCGTTTGTCCAGATGATTAAAATTTTTACATTGAATCAGTGAGATGTAATGCTTACATTGATTAACAATACCATATTATCTACTGCACTTGATCATGTCATCTGGTAAAATCACTGACTATTTTTGCCCTACTAATCTGAAATTTTGTTGTGAAAATGAAGATAGTAATGAGGATATTGCAGGCATATCAATATTAAACTGGTCAAAAACAAGTATATTTCAGGATAGATGATTGAATGGTTGGCTATAGCTTTATGTTGTTGGTGAGGAATTGGGTTTGAAATGTTCCATGTGCAAGGAAGCTGGCAAAGAGAACCCATCATGATCGGTATGCTAAAAGTTGCATAGATTTTAGGACATAAGTCTGGTGACACATTCAAATTCTTAAGGACCAAACAGTCTAGAGCACATCTAGAAGGTGCAATTTCTAATGTAATTATCAAGGTACAATTTCTAATGTACATGTAATTACCAAGGTGTGATTTCTGATGTAAGGGAGAGTCACTAGCAGCTTCATTTCGGTCAGTTGATTGATTTGCTAAGGAACAAATCACCACAGACAAACATGCATCATTATTAGAATAACTCTTATACAGTACCCTTACATGTGATATAACTGGAATTATGTTGAATATGGTTCCCTTGCATGTGATAGAATTGGAATTATGTTTAATATGGTACCATTGCATGTGATAGAATTGGAATTATGTTGAATATGGTACCCTTGCATGTGATAGAATTGGAATTATGTTGAATATGGTACCCTTGCATGTGATAGAATTGGAATTATGTTTAATACAGTACCCTTGCATGTGATAGAATTGGATTTATGTTGAATATGGTACCCTTGCATGTGTTAGAATTGGAATTATGTTGAATATGGTACCCTTGCATGTGATAGAATTGGAATTATGTTGAATATGGTACCATTGCATGTGATAGAATTGGAATTATGTTGAATACAGTACCCTTGCATGTGATAGAATTGGATTTATGTTGAATATGGTACCCTTGCATGTGATAGAATTGGAATTATGTTGAATACAGTACAATGGCATGTGATAGAATTGGATTTATGTTGCATACAGTACCATTGCATGTGATAGAACTAGAATCATGTTAAATATGGTACCATTGCATGTGATAGAATTATAATTATATGAATACAGTACCATTGCATGTGATAGAATTGTAATTATATGAATACAGTACCATTGCATGTGATAGAATTGTAATTATATGAATACAGTACCATTGCATGTGATAGAATTGTAATTATATGAATACAGTACCATTGCATATGAACTGGTATCATGACATCTGTACATCAGCAGTTGCTTGTTACCGTTGTGGAGTCCATATTTCTGATTTAACATTGATTAAACTGGGAATATGGTTTTATATATGCAGAATTTCAGACAAGTTCGATAATAAATGAGATCAAAGGATACTAATGAACTGATCTTGCATCTGATTGGCTGATCTTGGTACCACTTCAGAGGCCATATTTCTCATCCATATTGGAATATTTGCTTATATCAGCAAGATCTTGGAAAAGTTCAATAATGAGCAAGATGCACACATGTTAATGAGGTGATTTTGCATGTGATAGAATGGGTATTGTGTCAAATATGGTATCATTGCATGTAATAGAACTAGTGTTATGTTGAATACAGTACCCTTGCATGTGATAGAGCTGGCATCAGACCCTGGACTGTATAAAATGCTAATAAAGTACATTTCTAATTCCTATCTAGGTGTCATATGGGAGCCTTAAACCTTTTAAACTCTTTGTCATTATATTTAAATTATTAATTTCTTCTCAGGTGAAACCTGTGGATAACTTCACTGGAAATTGTATATGTAGAGACACCAACATTATTTGTCAACCATGTATTACCACGGAGACATTTCCTTTCTTCATTTACAATGGTAAGTTTACTTTGGTCATGCCTATGTTTATCTAGAAGAAATACAATGACCTTCTGCTTTTGATTCTGTGTAATCAGCACTAAAACATCAATATCAAATTTTCCACCTACATAGCATACATGCTAAAACCTCTCTATCAAAACCAAAGTTAAAGGAGGTGATCTTAATTGGAATGTGGTCTGACTTTAGACCAGAGTACCATATATACTCATGTATAAGCCAATACCAACAGCAAACTGCATAGACCCAGATTTGCCACATGTGTACAAATGTTAGCTGTTCTTTAGCAATCCGTTGTTTTCACGTGACGTCGTCAAAATGCGTGCACTTCTATGTCCGCCATTTTGATTCCCTAGTCACACGAACTGGCACCTAACAACACAGTGTTCTCGTCAAAACATTATGAAGGCAATTGAAATAAATTCACTTTTCTTTTCGGTTTGTTTACTATAATCGATTTTGTTATTTTTGCCAAGCCTTGCAGTAGTATTCGCCTTGTCTGTTGCTACAATTAATTGTATTACACTACCATATGAAAGTGGTAATTATTATTGTAATCAGTTTAAACTTCCTTATGCAAGAAAGTAGTTGTGAGAGTCAGCCATAATCAGGTCAACAAATGCACTGGCTGAAATCAATCATTGTTCAAGATCAAGTTAAAAAGCCAAGTGTTAATATATAATTTCAAATTTTTTAAAGCACTTTAAGAATACTCGGTTTTGATATTCGACACAAAGTCATGTTCCGTTAGACACAAGTTTAATTTCAATACACTTAAGATGACACCACTTCTTTGAACAGTTCTCGCTTTCACTTAATATCATCCTCCGTCCATCATCATCTCCACCACAAATACAATATTTAACCGTACTAATTGAAATTAGTTTGTCAGCTGTCTCTGGCACAGACACTTGCTTTCGCAACAAGTATTTACATAAAAGTTCTGGGACAATACACGTGCTATGAAATTTTTATGCCTTAATTGGCATTGCATTCCAAAGCTCATTGTTCGGAAATACTCTTTCAAGATGGCAGTCTTGGAGATACCATAATAAAAAAAACAATATTGTCTGTTTGTTAGAAATAACTGCATTAGTATTTGATAAAAATATGCATGATGCATGATTGCAGTTCAACATCCTTATTCCGTCTTCTGACATAAACCAGGGAACTTCCAGCTTTATTTTATCTATCATGCTGTAGGGGCACTTAGTTTCAGGTATAATCTATGTATTATTTTGATGAAGCAAATATATCAGTAAATATCCTTATTGACGATTAAATCTGAGATTTTTTTTTTCTTTAATGTATGTGATACTGACAAAGGTTTGTTAGGAAAACAAAATGGCGGCACAAGGTGAGCGCGAGTTGCATTGTGGATATTTGTGTACACAATCATTACGTCTGTGAAAACAATGGATTCTAATCCTATTACTCGGCCACACATCATCGCACTGGTCGTTGTACTGGTGGAGTATTTCCGGTCCCCTGTGGACTTGTTCTGGTTGGTTTCTCTACTGTGTTGATAGAATGCGTACAAAAAGTGTGCTTGGTTTTTTTTAAATTTTAAAAAAATTTCTTTTAATTTTCAAAAGTGGTAGATTTTGACTATAAAACGGTATGTGCGGTAGACGGCCTTTAAAACGTTATTTCTGGCCTACTGCCGGTAGAATCACATATATGATTCATCCATGCTACACCTATATACATCCTAGGTTTCTCAGAAAGCTCTTTCTGACCAATGCAGTTGGAAGTGAAGTAGGAATAAATATGTTTATTCAATGGAATACTTTCCATTTTAATGACTGCCTTTTATATCTGATATGTTACCTTCAGCAGGTTAACTGTGCATTGTACATGTGAATGAGTATAGGAATTAAGTGAGTGGAGTGCATACCACATGCTTTTTCATGGGAGGCCTCACCTTTAGTGCTTAATCAAAGTCATTACTGCTGGCTGTTGGTTGGTTGTTATGGGTTTAATGCCATTTTTCAGCACATGATACATGGCAGTCAGTATATTTGGTGGAGGAAGAACCCGAGAAAACCTCAGGAAGAACCACCGTCCCATGGGAAGCTACTGGCAAGCTTTCTCACATATCCACGTTGGTCAAGCCTGAGACTCAAACCCACGAGGACAGAGGTGAGATGTCAGTGATCTGTGAAGGCGAGCGCCTTAGACCACTCGGCCACCCAGGGGCCCTACTGCTGGCTGTCACTGCAAGGTTACTCAAAGTCTGTGACTTTCACCCAGTAATATGTGGCTTATAGGGGTGGACAATGATAATAGCTTTTCAAGAAGATTTTTAAAAACAATGATTTCAAAAATGAATGCAAAAACATTTATCAGTTTTTTATGAACTTATTACCTTGACTTTGATATGACAGAAAAGAAAGTTCTTTTTTTATTGTTTTGCATCTTATATACCCTGTTACAGTAGGTAGGTGGGTGGGTTGGTGGTTTCACAAAATGTCAGTACAATACTGGCTATATAGTGCCAGTTAAAAGTCAGAATTTAAAATTTTAATATGATTAAAAGTTCAGATGCAAAGATAAAAGATTGCAAAAAAAATTTTAGTTAGAAAAGGAGCCAAGATCACCGTAGTCTGAATTTATTTTCTGCATGATGATGCTTACAATGGTTACTGGAGATTAGTGAAAATATAGGTGAACTATGTAATTGTTTATTACTCTCAGCTTTGTCATACAGTTCTTGGAATATTGGCATGATTAGTTTATTGATGATCTTGCTCTGGTGTGTTGCCGATCTCCAGTGTTTCAGCTTTTCTCGATTGTATCACTCGTCGTTCTGGTTATAATTTTCACTTTTACCATTTATATGGTAACACCGCATAGCTGGCTATTGCCATATAGTATAATGCAAATGGATGCTGTCATTGTTAGTCAGATAGTATCATGCAAATCGATGCTGTCATTGTTAGTCAAATAGTATCATGCAAATGGATGCTGTCATTGTTAGTTAAATAGTATCATGCAAATTGGATGCTGTCATTGTTAGTAAGATAGTATAATGCAAAAATATGCTGTCATTGTTAGTCAAATAGTATGCAAATGGATGCTGTCATTGTTAGTCAAATAGTATCATGCAAATGGATGCTGTCATTGTTAGTCAAATAGTATCATGCAAATGGATGCTGTCATTGTTAGTCAATAGTATCATGCAAATGGATGCTTCATTAGTCAATAGCATCATGCAAATGGATGCTGTCATTGTTGGTCAATAGTATCATGCAAATGGATGCTTCATTGTTAGTCAAATAGTATCATGCAAATGGAGGCTATTATTGTTAGTCAAATAGTATAATGCAGATGGATGCTATCATTGTTAGTCAAATAGTATAATTTGAACAGATGCTGTAATTGTTAGTCAAATCAGTGCTTTAAATGGTCTCATTTCTGCAAAGTTTGTTGTATTGCTTGGATTATTGTTGTAAATTAATTGGTTATAAATATGCCAGGAAATTGCATGTTTACGGACAGTTGGAGTATGAATCTTTTATACAAGACTGGCTCATTTGTGATCAACAGTCAAAATATAAGGCATGGTGCTGGCTTTGTTAAAAATTGTTGGCAGAGTCAGCATTAAAGAGTCAGTGTTGCACATATGATCCCAAGGGCAGGGGACACTGTCCCCCTCCCTCCAAATCTGGGGGCACACACCAGTTTAAAGGGACAAATGACAATAATAGTACATAATGCACTAATAGTGTTATAAAAATGAGATAATCTTGCTTTGACATTTGCTACCATAACTTTGTGGTCTGCACTGTACTATCATATTTTCCGTGAACTCTTACATTATTGCAATAAAAATTTTATCATGTGCTCAGATAACTCATGAAAACATTAACATGTTTGAATATCTGGTTAGCCTGAAATGAGCTGCACCATGGAATTTTCTGTGCCAGATCTTGCTGTCATTTAACTTTAGTGTACACTCATTATCTACCATCATTTATTATAATAAACACCTATGTTTTCTGAATTAATTTTTTTTCCCAAACTTACAGATCATTAATTAAATGATAAATTGTTTATTTGCATAAATTTAGTCTCTTTTGTCATTATTTCAGACTCAAAATAAATTCAATCTTCCTCAACTTAGGGGTGACTTTAACCTCAAAAATATATTACACTAATGGCCATCAAACACTTTACATTGCAACTCTGCTGACTACCACAAACTTTGAATGTTTTTATTTCCAGATACAGTGTTTTAAAATAGATATTCATTGCCATCTTACAGTTTTATCACCTTCTGCAACTTTGGATATTGAAAGCGCCAACAGACACATGGATGAACATTCACTAATGAAAAGTTATAGGCGCATTTTTCAAATTTTGTTTTCTGATGAAAAAGTGCACCCGGGGGCAGGGGGGGGGGGTGCACAGGGTCAAGATTTGGGGGACATAGGACAACAAGTTGTGGGAAACCCACGAGCCTGCACTCAGTGTGCAACACTTAAGAGTCATATGAACAGTCAAAAACACACTTGATTGTATGAACATGCAAAGAAAAAAGCTTATACAGGACCAAATATAAAGAACTTTTTTGCTCAGCCAGCTGAAAGATCCTAATGCTAGTTCTAATAGTAGGATCCCAAGAGCGGGGGACCCTTCCCCCATCCTCCAAATTTGGGTGACACATCATGCTAAAAAATTAGATTTGCTTTGACCGTTTTGCCCCTTAACTTTGTCATCTGCACTGTACTATCATCTTTTCATTGGATGCTTACATTATTGTAATAAACATTTTATCAAGTTCTCAAGTAACTCATGAAAACATCAACATGTTTGAATATCTGGTTAACCTGAAATGAGCTGCACTGTGGAATTTTCCATTCCAGATCTTGCTCTCATTTAACTTTAGTGTTCACTCATTATCTACCAGAATTTATAATATCGTCCAACCACCTGATCTCTTGTGAGTCCTTCAATCGTGCACCATGTATCTTATGACCTAATGCGCTTGTTTCGAGATAATGACGTCATCAACTGTGTCACCAGTGTTCTTCAAGAGTGACCGGAATTAATTAAACAGTAAAATCATACAAAATGAGATTTAAACAGGTAATTTAATGTAATTTTAAAAAATCATATATTTTCACTAATGCCTTATTTGTGTCTGACAACTTGGCCTTGATTGAATTTTCTATTATATGCTAAAGATAGCGCCGCCGATCACATGATGGCTTTGTTTACATATTTTGAACAGGAAACCCACTTTGGGAATGTATACAACTGGATAGCCAATGTAAATATTTGGTTTAATCATGTGGGGTTCTTATACAACGTAAGAAAAATGTACACTCGAAATATATATTGACTATGGACTTTTTAGTTTCAGTATTATTTCATAATGAACATATATTCTACATCAAAAGACACTGAATCTATTATAATAAAATGTGTATCCATTCACCAGTGTCTATTTTTAAATTTTCTCTCTCCTTTAAATTTCTCTCTCCCTGTCTGCCTGTCTGCCTGTCTCTCTCTCAGTATTGAGTCATGTATTTATTTGGTAAAGAACAAGCAAGCAGTAATGTAAGTGCACAAAATGTATATAGAATTAACGGAAACAAATTTTTGGGTTTTTTTTTTTGTTTTTGTTTTTAATTTCAAAGACATGGAGATGCTATAAACTAATAATATCCATACCTTGACCTAACTGGCACATTCTGGTCAAATGCCACGTGACTTTTTAGTCAGTGTCACGAACCATGGACGCACTTCCGGAAATAAGTAAATTTTACACACGCTTGGAAAAACAGTAATTCTGAACTAATGTACAAGAATGCCAAAATTTTTTTAACGATGATTAAATGAAGTAGATATTGTTGAAAAATTTCTATGGTTATTTGAATAGATTATCACAATATTATAGCAAACGAGTTAAAATTCACGTTAAGTGCACGAAAAGTGGTTGTTCGAGAATAATAATTCCCATTTTGTTGTGAATTTTTTTTTTCTTTCAAATTAGGAATTCATTGATTAAATGCCAAATTGAGTATTTGCAAAATTTTGTCTCTTTTGTCATTAATTCAGCCTTGAAATAGACTAAATCTTCACTGCCGTAGATGTGCCTACAAACTCAAAAATAGATTACACTAGCGGCCGACAGTGATTTAACATTGTAACTTCGCAGACTACCACAAATCGTTAATGTTTTGATTACCAAATATGTGGTGTTAAAATGGTTGTTAATTGCCATCTTACATATTTTGTTGCCTTTGCCAACTCTAGGCATTGCTAGCACCCAACATAGACAAGGATGGACATGCACTAAAGGAAAGCAGTAGGCGTATTTTAAAAGCATACCCAGTGGGTGCAGAGGGGTCATAATTTGGGGGACATAGGAAAGAAAAGTGTGGGAAACTAGTGATCCCATGCTCAGTGTGCAACACTGTTTGTAAGGAGTGCTGAGAAACAAATTATGAGTTCATGTTTCATGTGATGACACTCAAATCAGAAATACTGTGGACATTGTCCACCATTCATATCATTCAGATGTTGACATTGATAAAGTATTTATGCATATGTTCAGGGCCCTGGGTGTGTGAGTGGTCTAAGGTGCTTGCCTTTACAGATCACTAACATCTCACCTCTGCCCACGTGGGTTCAAGTCTTCGCTCAGCCAACATGGTTATGTGAGAAAGCTTGTCAGTAACTTCCTGTGGGTCAGTGGTTCTTCCCGGGGTTTTCTTGGGTTCTTCCTCCAACAAAAATACTGGCCGCCATGTATAGCCTATAATGTGCTGAAAAATGGCTTTAAACCCACAAAAACAAAACAAACTATGCATATGTTCCCAGATATGTTGAGTTAACTTGGCAATGTAAAGTGTTTTTCATTCAGAATATAATAGAGTTGTAATAAACTTGTTTATTTCTTGTATATATCAATTTTATTTTTTACAACATTGGGTCTCATGGTTGGTCAGCTGATTTTGGGCAACCCAGGAGTCAAACAACCTGCTGTGCAATATCCTTTATATTGGCATATTTGAGATCCTGGAAATTTATCTTGAGATTATGGAAATTTATCTTGAGATCCTGGAAACTCCTAGAAATGTCTTTCAGTTTCACTTGAGTAGAAGTGTGCAAACCCTGTGTATATATACCTTTCTAGTTTGAATAAAGATGAAATATTTTGAATATTTGCATAACTAAAAAGTGTTTTGCAAGGACTTCCTGATTAGGACCCAGTATGTATGAAGAGTATTAATAAGTTCTTGCATAGACCAAGTGCTGCATACATATAACATCTGTGTAATCAGTCATTTGCAGCAGAATATAATTTTTCTGTTTGTAAAGTATTTTTGTACTTTTAAGATGGTTTTAATTTTTGTTTGTCTAGCATAGTGCATTTTAATAAAGTATTTTACGAAGCCTTACACAATATTAGTTGGCTTTCACACTGGGTAATGCTTGTGGCAGATGAAAATTGGGATGTTGCCTGGAGATCATAAAACTTTGAGTCTGAGATTGAGTTTTCACTCTCAGCCAATCAAAGTCGATTTAAAAAAGTAACATCATTTGTGATTGGCTAGCGCAAAATCTCAAATCTCAAACTTGAACTCAAGCTCAACACTTTTATGATCTCCAGCCAGGGATGCATATAGGAGGTGCAATTGTGAAATTCCCACTCAAATTGAAAATTGTGTGCAAAATTGTTGAATCTGTGCAGTAAGAAAAAAGGCATCAGAGTAAGCATGGTACAAAGAAAGCAATCAGACTCGAAACTTTGTAACCGTGTCAGTATGCGCTGCTGAATATGTGAAATATTTAAAATTTGTCCTCCAGTACCCTGATGACATTTGCTGAATGGAGCTACACAGTGCTGATTGTTATGGCAGTAAGATGTCAACCCCTCCCCCACTCCACCCCCTATTAGATAATGTGCCCTGCCAGATCTTGGTCTGCACCATTTTGTTCTATTGATGAATTTTTGAATGATTGGCATAGACACTAATGATAGTAATGCTACTGCATCACACATGATGTTCAGTAGGATGTTGACTCACAATTCGTTATTATAATTTTAAAGAACAAGATTGTACTAGGTTTATGGACATTCTTAATTTCAGTCATTCTCTCTTGTGGCATCAGAGCTCAAACTTTCAGTACTGTTTAAAAATTTAAGGATCAATATATGAGTGATTGACAATATATATGAGTGATTGACAGTATGGGGAAAATGCAGCCTGGTTATAGTTTTTGAGTGGCACATGTAAAAAAACAACAGCTTTAAAACTTGAGCTAAAGAAGAGAATATGGATTTTTCTTTTCTATTTTAACACTAGTGGAAAAAGGAATACATCATTGCACTTGCTCATGTTCTGCTGTTGTTTTTAGTTGCTTTTTTGATGCCCTATTAAGAGGCCACAACTATGACCAGATTGGCCAACCCTTTTTTTTTTTTAACTTTAAGGGAGTACAGTACCCAAATTTACTAAATCTTAGATGCAGCTCTGTTCAGGCCAGTTCTTGAGATCTCGAGCTGTGAGTCTTGGGTGTCCAATATTTCTTCTCATTCCAGTGAGTACCACAACTACTTCTACCACCACCACCAGCACAACAACCACCACTGAAGCACCAAGTCCAAGTCCTTTTGGGCCAACACATGCTCCAAATGATCATGATTCTTTGAAAATAATACTTGCTGCTATTGGGTCTGTTATTGGATTTGCCATTATTTTGTTCTTTGGATGGTTGTACTGGGAAAAGAAAAAACCAAAAGGTAATGTTAATTACTCTACCATGAAAACTGTCATGTTAATTACTCTACCATGAAAACTGTCATGTTCTTCAGTACCTATTAAAAGTGCCAAAGTTCAAAATCTATTGAAACCATGTCCTGTATTCTTGAAACTCAGTCTTGTGCTCAAAATTGAAAACTATTCTAGTTTATTCTGTATTATTTTAGCATATAAAGACAATAACCAAAGTATAAAAACTGCTTCGGGTCTATGATTCTGAAATTATTCTGAGCAAGTTAAATATTAAAGATATTTTCAGATTTTAATGGTTTCTTATGAAGTTTTTAAATTTTCATGTCTTAGTTCTTATCTAACATTGTTATTGATTTACAAACCCCTGCCATGCCTACTTGCACCAAATCTGCTGTAAATCATGAAAATAGCATCTTTATTTTACACAATCACTTGACTCATCTGAACATCAAATGAGCTGCCCAGTCACATGACACATTGATGTCAGAGAAGGGACTCCAGAAAAAGTCCTATTAATACACTGTACATCCATTTTTGTGTTATATTTTGTAATGAACATTAGTTGTGAAACATTGGTTTATACTCGTTTTTGTAAAAACACTTTTATTTATATTTTACAAATAAAACTTGAGTTCTATTTTGTTATGACTAGTCATAAAAAACTTTTGGTGACTAGTAGTGAGAGTGGGTATGCACAGTTAACTTTTGGTGACTAGTATGGATACTAGTCATAGAAAACTTGTGTTGACTAGCATCAATGTCGGCCATGACGTC
The DNA here is from genome assembly GCA_029931535.1 of Margaritifera margaritifera. Lineage (NCBI taxonomy): Eukaryota > Metazoa > Mollusca > Bivalvia > Unionida > Margaritiferidae > Margaritifera > Margaritifera margaritifera. The sequence continues at coordinate 2,457,448 of JAQPZY010001649.1, read as the reverse complement.
TGTGGTGGCTAGCATGCCTGTACCTTGACTTGCCCGAACCCTATGATCGCCATACAACCTCATATGTATTCATTGGTGCATTTCAGCTGCCTTGAGCCGTATGGATCCATGATCACATCAATGCATTCCACCAACTCCTGCACAGGCGTGTTAAAGAAACTATCCAAAAGTTTGTTGACAGAGTGCTTCATGATAGTGTACCCCCACATGCCCAGGTGTGGTGGCATTGCTGGTGACCATTCATACTTGCCAAGTTTGGTCTCGCCAAGGCGGGTCAGAAAGATATACACAGTCACTGGAAATAGATGGGTGAAGCCTGGGTCCAAAAACTCCTCATTGTCCGCTTTGTGGGGGGGGGGGAGCAGGTGGCATGCTGCACACCTCAACATGACTTCCCAGCTGCACCCAGCATTGCCAGGATCTTTGTGTGCACCTCGTCCTTTGTGTGGGTGATCAGCCAATTTTTTGTTGCCTCATCAAGGGCCCCAGGAGTGTGCACCTTTTGTGCATTTGGCCGGATCTCTTGACTGCCTCGTACTTGTTGCGCTTGTCGAGGATGAGCCAATACTCTTCCTTTGAGATGACCTTGTCATGCAGTGCCAGGATCATGTTGAGCTTGACCATGGCCAGGACATGGATTTCATTGTCTTTTTTATCCTTTGCAGCAAGCTAGTGGCTGGTGTAAACCCCAGATGGGGACAGCAGGCCACAGTCCAGGAACATAATTTTGAGGCCAGTTCCATCTCCAACCAAGATTCTAATTTAGCATCACTGGCAAGCCACGCATTGTTAAAAACGCTGAGCAGACTGTTTTCATGCAGAAGAATTTGCTGTAACCCCACACCTGGCATTTTTGTCTTTATACAGCTGTGGAACCAATCCAACAGTTTTTAACCACAAGAGCTTTCACGTGGAGATTTACATTCTCCCCAGCTGCTGCCTGCTTGTCAATGTATACTTTTGTAACTGTATCTTGCGTGCAATTGAGATTTGCAAAATTTACAATCCTGATCAAGGCCATGTCCAGGGGGCCAGCCATGCTGTTGCCGGCCTTGGTGACCTTAAGTGCACCCTGGCATCCAACATATTTTTCTAGGGTCACAACTGCGGCATCAAAGTATTGTTTCCTAATTTCATTGTGATCCCCAAGGTGGTCACTAGACTCGTGATCCTTTTTGCTGCCATGTTTAGGTCGCCAGCCATACTGTCATCGGCCTTGGTGACTGTAAGAATGACTTGTTCATTAACATACCATGTTTCTATTATGCCTAATCTCATGTTGGTTTAAAGCCATGTCTTGGTTGTCAGGGCTAAATGAAAGGTTGTTGCATCAACTTCAAGGCTATGCCTGGTGGGAACCAGAGCGCAGTTGTCTTTTAAGGCCGTGGTGATGACACTCCTCCACTTAACTTGTGTGTCTGCAGCCATCGTTGGTGGCATGCACCTCAGAGGTTTGGCCAGGTGCCTGGGGACCAGTTTTGGTAGAGTGTAACCTGTTACCATGGCGCTGTCACTGGCCTCTCTTGCCTTGGCACTGGCTTTGACCTTTCAGCCCTAGGATTTTGTACCTTGCCTCCACTAACCCTTCTACTCCATTTGTGTACAATTGGGGAGTGATGGCCCTGGCCTGTAGTAGCCAAGTAAGACCATGCACAGCCTTGCCCATTGTTGTATACTATGTCTGCTATATTCTCTAGATGAAAAAAAATCAGCTCAGCATATGTATGAGTGTATTCTATGCCTGCTGAGGTTTCTAAATAATTTATATGGTGATGACTCGTTGAGTATGTACCATTTCTAATTAGATCCTCCAGCCATTGCTGGTTTTAATTTCCAATCAGTTATATCTAGCTCCATCTTGTCCTGTGACAAAACTTTAAAACTACTGAGAGTTGCCAGTTGGTCAAGCACTTTGGCGTACATCTTTCTGGCCTTTACTTCATTCTGCATTAGCTTTCTAGACATAAAGGCATTGCACCTGGTATAAATCCTATGCTGTACTCTAACTCTAGCTCCACACTTCAAGCATGGCTGAAGTTCAAACCCCCTAATACACTTGGCATTGAGTACATGACAATATTTCCCAACACTAGGTGTGTCACAAACATCTCTTTTACCCAGCGTTAGCCACTCACACTTTCTCAGCTGAGGCATTGTTTACTTGATGCATATACTATGCAATGTGTGTGTATTTAATTGTATACACTTAGTCTGTATGCACCTTACTTCCTAGGTTCAAACACCCCTCCACCTCCCGTGTCACCCCCACCCCCAGTGAGATCTATGGAGTGCTAGCCACCATGGACATCGTGGCCGACTTCGATGCTAGCTGCCAAAAGTTTTCTACAACTAGCATCCATACTAGTCACAAAAGGATAACTATGCATACCCACTGTCCCTACTAGTCGCCGAAAGTTTTCTATGACTTGCATTAATGCTAATCACCAAAAGTTTTTCTACGACTACACCTCACTGTCAATAACTCTCGAACCTGCTTGTAACGTGGGGTCAGTCATGGAACCCATTTATTTTCTCTACAAAATACCAAAAGAATTGGCCTTTGTTTGTTGAACGTGAAGAAAATCGCAATTTTACCTTGTAAATGAAACATTGATATATTACTCGTTTTTTTGTTGAAAATGGCAGTTAGGGCTGGGAAATTTCAATCAGCCTCATGAAATTTGCAACTTTTAATAAAAGTCATATATTTTGTTAAATTTTCTTTACAAAAAAATTTCTCAGTATACTGTAAATAACAATATTTGATGATATTTCGATCCATGAAAACGTCATTAGTGCCTACTGGTGACAGCACATTAAGAAATATATACCAATTAAATATTTTTTCTAGTGAAATTTGTGTTTTAGTTCTATCTTTTAATTCATTTTCACATTTTCAGTGTAATCAACACAAATGCGATATGCCCTCTTGTATTCAAACGTGAAAAGTGTCAATCTACTTTCACAGCTATGTTCACAAGTCCACAAGCATATATGAGTACCTAATTAAGAGCCGATTGTTTTGATCTCTGATTTGCGGAAGTGTTTGTTGTATTGTCACAGTCAATTAAAAGTAGACCTTCTTTGTGTTATCATGTTAATTATGTCTCTTTTGTATCAAATGAAATAAAGGCAGGGAAATATACAAAAAAAGTTAAACGTATGCAAATCCTATTTGTGTAAAAGCTAGCAGTCATGGTAGTGTATCAGGTCAGCTCATTTCAATTGACCAATTGAATACTGTTATAAATATTATTTTGTAGGTAACATAATGGAAGTATCTAACAATAATCAGTGGTTTATCCTACTAATTAGCAAATGTGATCAAGGATAGCAAGGGAAGCAAGCAGAAGGAGTAGTCGGTGCATGAAAAGCTTTGTTTCACAGATATGGTTCATTATGGAGAAGTGAGTTCCAAAGTTTGTAGTGAACTTAAATTCCTGAATTGGCACTCAGGGGTTTGCTCAAGGATGAGCAGAAATTTCACTATTACTTGCCATGAAATTGTGGCATCAGTGTTTTACTAATAAAACAATTTTTTAAAAATTGAGTTTCGACACTTGACAGCTGTTGTTTCATGAATTAAATGTCTATACTTTTTGAAAAAAGGAAATCTTTTTTTATTGTGAATCAACAATAACACTCGAATATATCCACATTCACATGCAAAAAGCAGCAATGTAATACACAATGTTTGAGAAGGTGCACATGTGAGTGTGCTGAAACCTCACAGAGTAATGTTTTCAACGATTTTTTACAGGTTGGTTGTCTTGAAAATAAAGGTAATTTATACAGAAAACCAAACAACTTCATTAGAAAAAGCATTTTATTGACCATTATTCACGACGCGATTATAAAACGAGTATTTAACCATTACACAATTACACATCCAACCCATCTTCTCATTGTCGATGTCAGTACAGGATGGCATCCCCGTCTTAAATTTTTCAGAGATCCCTCGGTAACTTGCGCCCTCACTTATACTGCTATATGCGGTTTTGGACACCGTTGTGTGCCAGTTATCGAGGGTGAGGTGTAGTTGTAAAACAAATGAAACCCTGTTATTTCTTTTTTTTAAACAAAACTGTTAATATAAAAACGAGCCTAAATCAACATTTCATTACCACTACATTCAAAATTTTAGAATTTATCATAATAATTTGATTGCCTAACAATATAGATTCACCAAAGCCAATTTTATTTTTAAAGTTGGCGATACTGATGTATGTACTATGTACAAATGATGAGGTGGTAACTATGTTTAGTACACCACTCACATTGTGGTCATTCTTTCTCTTTATTTTTGAGGCATTTTCATCATACCTGTTGGAAATTGTATGGCTTGAACAATACAGAATTTCAAGTTATCAACATCATCATCATCATCATATACAATTTATATAGAGTTTATCAAGCCAATTAGCAGTGGTTGTCACATGAAGCTTGTTTTTGAGTAAACCTACAAGTTGTTGATATTTGTTTGTGCTGATTATTTTAGTTTAGACGTCTCTGTGAAAATGCAGATCACTGTGACTTCATGCTATAAGTACATAGGCATGCAAAGGATTATTTAATCACAAAAACTTAGTCTTACCCATCATAAAACAAAAGAATTAACAGCCATCATAAAACAAAAGAATTAACAGCCATCATATAACAAAAGAATTACCAGTCATCATAAAACAAAAGAATTACCAGCCATCATAAAACAAAAGAATTACCAGTCATCATAAAACAAAAGAATTTACAGCCATCATAAAACAAAAGAATTAACAGCCATCATATAACAAAAGAATTAACAGCCATCATAAAACAAAAAGAATTTACAGCTATCATATAACAAAAGAATTAACAGCCATCATAAAACAAAAAGAATTTACAGTCATCATATAACAAAAGAATTAACAGCCATCATAAAACAAAAGAATTTACAGCCATCATAAAACAAAAGAATTAACAGCCATCATAAAACAAAACAATTTACAGCCATCATAAAACAAAAGAATTAGCAGTCATCAGCCATCATGAAACAAAAGAATTAGCAGCCATCATAAAACAAAAAAATTTACAGCCATCATGAAACAAAAGAATTAACAGCCATCATGAAACTAAAGAATTAACAGCCATCATAAAACAAAAGAATTAGCAGCCATCATAAAACAAAAGAATTAGTAACCATCATAAAACAAAATAATTAGCAGTCATCAGCCATCATAAAACAAAAGAATTTACAGCCATCATAAAACAAAAGAATTAGCAGTCATCATAAAACAAAAGAATTACCAGCCATCATAAAGCAAAAGAATTAGCAGTCATCATAAAACAAAAGAATTTACAGCCATCATAAAACAAAAGAATTTACAGCCATCATATAACAAAAGAATTAACAGCCATCATAAAACAAAAAGAATTTACAGTGCTAATTAAAACAAAAAGAATTAGCAACCATCATAAAACAAAAAGAATTTACAGCCATCATAAAACAAAAGAATTACCAGTCATCATAAAACAAAAGAATTACCAGCCATCATAAAGCAAAAGAATTAGCAGTCATCATAAAACAAAAGAATTTACAGCCATCATAAAACAAAAGAATTTACAGCCATCATATAACAAAAGAATTAACAGCCATCATAAAACAAAAAGAATTTACAGTGCTAATTAAAACAAAAAGAATTAACAACCATCATAAAACAAAAGAATTTACAGTCATCATAAAACAAAAGAAGTAACAGTCATCATAAAACAAAACAATTTACAGCCATCATAAAACAAAAGAATTTACAGCCATCATATAACAAAAGAATTAACAGCCATCATAAAACAAAAAGAATTTACAGCCATCATATAACAAAAGAATTAACAGCCATCATAAAACAAAAAGAATTTACAGTCATCATATAACAAAAGAATTAACAGCCATCATAAAACAAAAGAATTTACAGCCATCATAAAACAAAAGAATTAACAGCCATCATAAAACAAAACAATTTACAGCCATCATAAAACAAAAGAATTAGCAGTCATCAGCCATCATGAAACAAAAGAATTAGCAGCCATCATAAAACGAAAAATTTTACAGCCATCATAAAACAAAAGAATTAAGAGCCATCATGAAACTAAAGAATTAACAGCCATCATAAAACAAAAGAATTAGCAGCCATCATAAAACAAAAGAATTAGTAACCATCATAAAACAAAATAATTAGCAGTCATCAGCCATCATAAAACAAAAGAATTTACAGCCATCATAAAACAAAAGAAATAGCAGTCATCATAAAACAAAAGAATTACCAGTCATCATAAAACAAAAGAATTACCAGCCATCATAAAGCAAAAGAATTAGCAGTCATCATAAAACAAAAGAATTTACAGCCATCATAAAACAAAAGAATTTACAGCCATCATATAACAAAAGAATTAACAGCCATCATAAAACAAAAAGAATTTTCAGTGCTAATTAAAACAAAAAGAATTAACAACCATCATAAAACAAAAAGAATTTACAGTCATCATAAAACAAAAGAATTACCAGTCATCATAAAACAAAAGAATTACCAGCCATCATAAAGCAAAAGAATTAGCAGTCATCATAAAACAAAAGAATTTACAGCCATCATAAAACAAAAGAATTAACAGCCATCATATAACAAAAGAATTAACAGCCATCATAAAACAAAAAGAATTTACAGCCATCATATAACAAAAGAATTAACAGCCATCATAAAACAAAAAGAATTTACAGTCATCATATAACAAAAGAATTAACAGCCATCATAAAACAAAAGAATTTACAGCCATCATAAAACAAAAGAATTAACAGCCATCATAAAACAAAACAATTTACAGCCATCATAAAACAAAAGAATTAGCAGTCATCAGCCATCATGAAACAAAAGAATTAGCAGCCATCATAAAACAAAAAAATTTACAGCCATCATAAAACAAAAGAATTAACAGCCATCTTGAAACTAAAGAATTAACAGCCATCATAAAACAAAAGAATTAGCAGCCATCATAAAACAAAAGAATTAGTAACCATCATAAAACAAAATAATTAGCAGTCATCAGCCATCATAAAACAAAAGAATTTACAGCCATCATAAAACAAAAGAATTAGCAGTCATCATAAAACAAAAGAATTACCAGTCATCATAAAACAAAAGAATTACCAGCCATCATAAAGCAAAAGAATTAGCAGTCATCATAAAACAAAAGAATTTACAGCCATCATAAAACAAAAGAATTTACAGCCATCATAAAACAAAAGAATTAACAGCCATCATAAAACAAAAAGAATTTACAGTGCTAATTAAAACAAAAAGAATTAACAACCATCATAAAACAAAAAGAATTAGCAGTCATCATAAAACAAAAGAATTACCAGTCATCATAAAACAAAAGAATTACCAGCCATCATAAAGCAAAAGAATTAGCAGTCATCATAAAAACAAAAGAATTTACAGCCATCATAAAAAAAAAGAATTTACAGCCATCATATAACAAAAGAATTAACAGCCATCATAAAACAAAAAGAATTTACAGTGCTAATTAAAACAAAAAGAATTAACAACCATCATAAAACAAAAGAATTTACAGTCATCATAAAACAAAAGAAGTAACAGCCATCATAAAACAAAACAATTTACAGCCATCATAAAACAAAACAATTTACAGCCATCATAAAACAAAAGAATTAGCAGTCATCAGCCATCATGAAACAAAAGAATTAGCAGCCATCATAAAACAAAAAAATTAACAGCCATCATAAAACAAAAGAATTAACAGCCATCATAAAACAAAAAGAATTTACAGCCATCATAAAACAAAAGAATTAGCAACCATCATAAAACAAAATAATTAGCAGTCATCAGCCATCATAAAACAAAAGAATTTACAGCCATCATAAAACAGAAGATATTACAGCCATCATAAAACAAAAAGAATTTACAGCCATCATAAAACAGAAGAATTTACAGCCATCATAAAACAAAAAGAATTTACAGCCATCATATAATAAAAGAATTACCAGCCATCATAAAGCAAAAGATTTACCACTCATAAAACAAAAGAATTACCAGCCATCATAAAGCAAAAGAATTACCAGTCATCATAAAACAAAAGAATTTACAGCCATCATAAAACAAAAGAATTACCAGTCATCATAAAACAAAATAATTTACAGCCATCATAAAACAAAAGAATTAACAGCCATCATAAAACAAAAGAATTTACAGCCATCATATAACAAAAGAATTAACCGCCATCATAAAACAAAAAGAATTTACAGTGCTAATTAAAACAAAAAGAATTACCAGCCATCATAAAACAAAAAGAATTTACAGCCATCAAAAAACAAAAGAATTACCAGCCATCATAAAACAAAAGAATTTACAGCCATCATAAAACAAAAGAATTTACAGCCATCATATAACAAAAGAATTTACAGCCATGATAAAACAAAAAAATTTACAACCATCATAAACCAAAAGACAAAAGAATTTAGTCATCATAAAACAAAAGAATTACCAGCCATCATAAAACAAAAAGAATTTACAGCCATCATAAAACAAAAGAATTACCATATAACTAAAGAATAAACAGGCATCATAAAACAAAAGAATTTACAGCCATCCATCATATAACAAAAGAATTAACAGCCATCATAAAACTGTACAATTAACAGCCATCATAAAACAATGGAATTAACAGGCATCATAAAACTAGAATTACCAGTCATCATAAAACAATAGAATTAAAAGCCATCATAAAACAATAGAATTAACATCCATCATATGACAAAAGAATTAGCAGCCATCATAAAACAAAAGAATTAACATCCATCATATAACAATAGAATTACCAGTCATCATATAACAAAAGAATTAACATCCATCATAAAACAATAGAATTAACATCCATCATATAACAATAGAATTAACATCCATCATAAAACAATAGAATTAACATCCATCATATAACAATAGAAATAACATCCATCATATAACAAAAGGATTAACAGCCATCATAAACAAAAGCTGGTAGTGAAAATGAATAACAGAGTTAATGTAAAAAAATAAATGTTCATAAATTGATCCTTAATTAAGGGATGGGTAAATACCAAGTATACAGACAGACAAACAAATATGTCTGGATATTGTACACATCATTAATATTTGTACTTATTCCTGCATACAAATTTTATTATTACAAAATGCAAGTAAAAAAAAAAGATGAGAGTTCTCAGATGATTTTTTTACTGCCAAAAAGTTGGTGTTTGATTCAGGTGTGCAGTATATGCATGTGAGATTTGTTTGTAGTATGACAGCATTCAAAATTGGTACTAGATATTATATCAAGAGGAAGCTATTTTATTAAGGTCAGTTTTAACCATGGACAATTGCATAATGCAATCTCACAGAAGATTGTGTGAAAAAAACAAACTCCACCTCAGATGTCACACAGTGTTAGTTTCAAAGTGGTAACAGAAAATATGCATACAGAGTGGGCCCATTATTCTCACCTGATTTGTGAGAAAACAAGCATGGGTTTGATGATTTGATTTTGCAGTTGAGATGAACTAAGTAGAACACCTTATGGCATTTTCTACAAAATTCCAGGTCAGAAATACTTCCATGGATTTATACAGTGTAATAAGGGGGAAAAATTGCTGGAAAATGGTGGAGAACTTACCAGCTATACTCACATATAAGCCAAGTCCAAATGCAAACAACATGATCCGGCTCTGCTGTCGCATAATGCACCAACAGATCAGGGTCTGTGTTGTTTGTTCTACTGATTAGTCCCTACAAACTGTATAGACCCAGATCTGCCGGTGCATTATGCGACAGCATATCTGGGTCTATGCAGTTTGCAGTTGGTATTGGCTTATACACGAGTATAGACAGTAGTCCAACACTAAAGTATGCTGCAGGCATGTCCAACTTCCTCCAGGGCATGGGACACTGGATAAGCGATTTTTAAAGCCACACCCTGTGATGTAAATATGTGGATAAAACCACGTCACAGGCCGGACATGTCCCAAAAGGGTTGTTGGTTGCACATGCCTGGTATGCTAGGCAAAATAGAGCGATGTCAAAAGCATTATGATGATTTGATGGAATCGCATAAGGTCAGTTCAAGAAAATATCAATAGATTTCTGACTTGAAAAAAGAAACTTTTGGCTGTTTTGGCCAAGAATAAGTCATCTCAATTAAGTTAATGTGTGATGTGCACATGACGTCATTTGATAAGCACGATGTATATGCAGTGGTGGCTTCTGTAGTATTTCTGAGCTGCTTTTCCAATCACTGGTGTTGGTTGAGATATGGACACAGTCATACAGAGCATCTTGGGATGCTCTGCTAGCAGGCAGATCAAAAGATCCAAGGTGATTTAGATGATCATCTCAGTCTGTAATTTAGGCAAAAAGATTTTGGGCTGGCAGATTGATTCACAGCTTCATTCCACCTTTCCTACAGCTGTATATTTAAAAGGTAAATGATAGAAAACTGTTATATGGAAGAGATTATGTGTGTACTTTTTGCTTTCATTTCGCTTTCCTTTTACTCGCATGGTACCTAATAAAGCTCATTTTATTAAACGTGGACCCACTATAAATGTATTTCATCTGCAACACAAAGGGAATTCTAACATGAATGCCATGTCTTAATCTTGAAACATCTATCCATTGTATTTTAACTTCTAGACACAGGGAAGGATGATCACAATCTTCCTGCAGCGATGATGCCACAAGACACTAATCCTAAAAAAGTCATCCAAGATAACGATTCTATGGTAACTGTTCCAATTCCAAGAAGAAATTGTCACAGCAGTGAGTATTGTTTACTAATTGTTAAGTACATAAAACAAGCAAATGAACAGAGAACAGATCAAGAATACAAATATTATCAGCCTTGCTTACCCTGCAACTATATTCTTGTTTGAAAAATACCAGACCAGTCTGCAAGTATGTCATGAATGTTCTGTATCCACTCCAATGGATTGATGCCAGGGATGTTCTGTATCCACTCCAATGGATTGATGATGTTCTGTATCCACTCCAATGGACTTACGATGTTCTGTATCCACTCAAATGGATGATGTTCTGTATCCACTCCAATGGATTCATGCTTCACCCTTCATTTCTGCTCTGATAAGACTAATTGTGTAGTTTTCTTAATGGGCTTAATTGTATCTTTTTTTGATCTGATCAAAACTATTGCTAAAAATGATAATTTAATCGAAGCAAGAATCTGACGAGTAGGATAAACCTCTCATTTTTTTTCAGAATTCTTTCATCTCATAACCATCTATTGCAGCATGTTATGTCTGTCACTTAGATTGATAGGTGAGTGATATGGGTGCATTTCACTAGCCTGAGTTTTTATAAACCCAGAACCAAAGGTTAGTTTAACTTCTTGCAAGCTTTTTGGCCACTGCCTGAACAATTGGTCCACACATTTTTTGGGGTAAAAATTTATAACCTATTTGTTATATACTTTTGTACAACTATCCTTGTCATATAAATCGATACATAACATTGTCACTTAAAGATTCCAATTCTTAATGCCAGTTGTGCCAATAATGTCAGTTGTGCCAATTATGGCAATAATGCCAATAATGCCAGTTGTGCCAGTTATGCCAATAATGCCAATTGTGCCAGTTATGCCAATTATGCCAGTTGTGCCAATTATGCCAATAATGCCAGTTGTGCCAGTTATGCCAATAATGCCAGTTGTGCCAATTATGCCAGTTATGCCAAGAATGCCAGTTATGCCAATAATGTTATGTCAGGAAAACTCAGTATATGAACCTTTATATGCTTTTGTACATAATAAAATGTTTATGACAAATTATAACAGTGATGTAAACTGAACTACATACCAAATTTTTACAGAATAGTCTAAAGATATATCCAAGCAGATGTGATCATTAACTGCTATTTATACTTTAGGATTTTGCTTAAAGTCATTTCAAAACACAGTTGTTGGAGGGATTAAATAGTGATTTATATATGCAGTTAAATCCTACTTTCTGAATGTATTTTAGAATGTATATGTAGATGTGTTTACTTGTAAATACTTATTTTCAAGAGAGAGAAAACTTGCATGAAGATACTTTGCCTTAAAATGACCATAATACTTTGTAAATTTTATTACTTTTCTATATAGAAGAGGGTCTCAAGGGAGATTAGTTGTACTCAGCTATTTGAGTTACCCTCTTTAAATAATGACACCATTATTATTATTATTATTATTATTAATCAAAAAGACCCAGTTCATCATTTATTCCTAATGAATATAACCCATTCATACCTACTTGTTTATAACATCAAATAATATTTGTGGTGTAAATGGACTTGTTACATCATGTTGCTGATAAAGGCTTCTTTGGGGAGAGGGTGAAAATACAAATACTCTTTTTCTCTTCTGTTTTATTGAGAAAAAGCATGTCAATTTCAGTAAGTAATTATGCATTCTTTAAGTAATGTGTTGTCCTTATTGAGACACATTCATTTTCTTACAAGTAGCAAATCTCTGGTTTTTGGTTCACAATCAACTATAGATTGTATCAAATATGTGTCTGCCTATTCAAGTAGAGAAGCAATGGTTTTTGGTACATAGTCAACTTCAGATTGTACAAATTATGAGTCTGTTCTTTCAAGCTGGGAATCAATGGTTTATAGTACAGAGTCAACTATAGATTGTACAAAATATGAGTATGTTCTTTCAAGCTGGGAATCAGTGGTTTTTAGTACAGAGTCATCTATAGATTGTACAAAATATGAGTCTGTTCTTTCAAGCTGGGAATCAGTGGTTTTTTGTACAGAGTCAACTATACATTGTACAAAATATGAGTCTGTTCTTTCAAGCTGGGAATCAGTGGTTTTTAGTACAGGGTCAACTATAGATTGTACAAAATATGAGTATGTTCTTTCAAGCTGGGAATCAGTGGTTTTTAGTACACAGTCAACTTCACATTGTATGAAAAGTCTGTTCTTTCAAGTATGGAATCAATGGTTTTTGGGAGACAGTCAACTCTAGATTGTACAAAATATGTGTCTCACTCCTTTCAAGTAGGGGATCTGGTTTTTGTTACAAAATCAACTCTAGATTGTACAAAATATGTGTCTCACTCCTTTCAAGTAGGGGATCTGGTTTTTGTTACAAAGTCAACTCTAGATTGTACAAAATATGTGTCTCACTCCTTTCAAGTAGGGGATCTGTGGTTTTCAGTACACAATCAACTCTAGATTGTACAAAATATATGTCTCTGTCCTTTTAAGTAGGAGATCTATGGTTTTCAGTACACAATCAGCTCGATGGTTTTCAGTACATAATCAGCTCTAGATTGTACAAAGTATGTGTCTCTGTTCTTTTAAGCAGGGGATATGTGGTTTCTGTTACAAACTCAACTCTAGATTGTAAAATGTATGTGTCTCTGCCCAGTCAAGTGGGGGATCTGGATTTTAGTGCAACATCAACTCTAGATTGTATAAAATATGTGTCTCTGTCTAATCAAGCAGCAGATGTACAGTTTTCAGTACACATTCAACTCTAGATTGTACAAAGTATGTGTCTCTGTCCAGTCAAACAGGGGATGTACAGTTTTCAGTACACATTCAACTCTAGATTGTACAAAGTATGTGTCTCTGTCCAATCAAGCAGGGGATGTACAGTTTTCAGTACACAGTCAGCTCTAGATTGTACAAAATCATGTGTCTCTGTCCAATCAAGCAGGGGATGTACAGTTTTTGGTACACAGTCAGCTCTAGATTGTACAAAATCATGTGTCTCTGTCCAATCAAGCAGGGGATGTACAGTTTTCAGTACACATTCAACTCTAGATTGTGCAAAGTATGTGTCTCTGTCCAGTCAAACAGGGGATGTACAGTTTTCGGTACACAGTCAGCTCTAGATTGTACAAAATATGTGTCTATGTCCTCTCCAGCAGCAGTGCTACCAATTTTTGATTGGGTCAATTTCACTTACACAGGCAAATACTAGTATACACACATTCTCAAGCTCTCTGAAACACACATATGATGATTTGGTTAAGTTCACTTACACAGGCAAATAATAGTACAGTGTATACACACATGTTCTCTATTTGTCTGAAACACACACATGATGATTGGGTCAAGTTCACTTACACAGGCAAATACTAGTATACACACATGTTCTGTAACTCTGAAACACACACACACACACACATAATGATTGGGTCAAGTTCACGTACACAGGCAAATACTAGGATACACACATTCTCAAGCTCTCTGAAACACACATGATGATTGGGTCAAGTTCACCGACACAGGCAAATACTAGTATACACACATGTTCTCTAACTCAATAAAACACACACATATGATGATTGGGTCAAGTTCACTTACTGGTACTCACACAGGCAAATACTAGTATACACACACATTTTCTATCTCTCTGAAACACACACACATGATGATTGGGTCAAGTTCACTTACATAGGTAAATAATAGCAAACACACATTTTCTATCTGTCTGAAACACACACATTATTGGGTCAAGTTCACTTACATGGTAAATAATAGTAAACACACATTTCCCATCTGTCTGAAACATACACACATGATTGCGTCAAGTTCACTTACATAGGCAAATAACAGTAAACACACATTTCCCATCTGTCTGAAACATACACACATGATTGGGTCAAGTTCACTTACATAGGCAAATAACAGTAAACACACATTTCCCATCTGTCTGAAACATACACACATGATTGGGTCAAGTTCACTTACATAGGCAAATAACAGTAAACACACATTTCCCATCTGTCTGAAACATACACACATGATTGGGTCAAGTTCAATAGACTTGAGAGCACTAAGATGTCATTTACTGAGAGCACTAACATGTCATTAACTGAAAGTGCCAGTTACACATCACAAATGCAGTGTCCTCCACAAGAAAATTGTGAACTTCGTGTGTCAGAAAAATTGAGTAATAAAAGGCTGATTGGTGGGCCGATAATGCCAAGATTTTATGGAGAAAATAAATAAAATAAATTCTAGTGATTGAGTACATGTGGTAATGTAGCCCACATTTTCCCTTTAATGATCAGATAGGTCATTGTCTTATGCAAGAAATATGCACTTGGTAAATTGTTTTCATCTGGTAAAACTAGCTCAAATAATAGAAACTACATGTTTAATTCAGATCAGTGCACATAAAATAATTTTTTGTTAAATTATTCACAGAAAATGATTAAATACTCATAGAATGTTTTACTTGACCTAATAGTATATATGTACAGGGTTTAATGGCACATCAGCACAATCCTGGCTGTATGGTACTGATTTAAAAAAGGCATACAAAACAAAGATAAATGCAAAAGAAGGTGGAAACCTTAAAATCTGAGTCCAATTGTTGAATATAAAATGTACTATTTTAAAAAGTCCATTCTGAGTCCCATTGTTGTATATAAAATGTACTATTTTAAAAAGTCCAAGACCTTCTCAGTGTGAACATCATTACAGGATGCATCCCAGAGCAAAAAGGTTTCCTCTATTAGTCACCTCATCAGTGTTGCACATAGACCGCAAGCTCAATTTTTTTGTCCTATGTCCCCCAAATCTTGAGCCTAAGTGCACTTTTTCATCAAAAAAATTGAAAATACGCCTACAAGTTTTCATGAGTGGATGTCCAACCATGTCTCTGTTGACACTAGCAATGTCCAAAATCACAAAAGGTGATCAAAATGTTAGATGACAATGAATATCTGTTTTAAAACAATGTATCTGGCAATGAAAACATTCAGAGTTTGCAATAGGTGGCCAAGTTGCAATGTAAAGTGTTTGACTGTCGTTAGTGTGATGTAATTTCGAGATTAAAGTCACCCCTACAGCAAAGAAGATTTAATTTATTTTGAGTTTGACAAAAGTGACTGAATTTATGAAAACACACAATTTGTCATGTATATAATGATTCATTTGTTTGAAGAAAAAAAATAATTCAGAAAACATAGGTATTTATTAGAATAAATGCTGGTAGATAATGAGTGTACACTAAAGTTAAATGAGAGAGCAAGATCCAGAATGGAAAATTCCATGGTGCAGCTCATTTCATGTTGATCAGATAATGTTTTCATGAGTTATACTTCAGCACTTGATAAAACTTTTTAATTGCAATAATGTAAATTTTCAAGGAAAAAATGATAGTACAGTGCAGAGAGCACAAAGTTAAGCTGGCAAAACTGTTGAAGCAACCATAATTATCTCATTTTTATAGCACTATTAGTGCATTATATACTATTATTTTCATTTGTCCTTCTAAAATGGTGTGTGTCCCCCAGATTTGGAGGGAGGGGGACACAGTGTCCCTGCCCTTGGGATCCTATGTGCAACACTGTCTCTTACAATATGCAGGAGGATGCATCAAGACTTTCTAACATCCCCCAATCCTGCAGGAGGAGAGACTGATGTCGAAAGAATATCCAGGCCCATTCTCAGCCACCCAATAGTAATAATAATAATAATAATAATAATAATAATAATAATAATAATAATAATAGTAATAGTAATAATAATAATAATAATAGTAATAATAATAGTACTACTACTACTACTACTACTACTACTAATAATAATAATAATAATAATAATAGTAATAATAATAGTAATAATAATAATAATAATATTATTATTATTATTATTATTATTATTATTATTATTATTATTATTATTATTATTAATGTTAATAATACCTTAGTTATAGCAGGTAGCTGACTTAGGGCAATGACTATTCTCCCATGAGGCCATCTTTAGTGAAAAGTAACAAAAACAAATTTAAATATACCAAGACAAACTTAATACAGTTGAAAGACTTAGCATGATGGAATACATTGTATAATTTGTACTAAAGTAAAGTAAGTGTGGTTTATACAGCAAATCAGTTGCTGTATTTCTAATTAGTTCAACTTGTATCACAAACAAGAAAAATGTCTACCTTGTAATGATTGATTTGATTTTGAACATTCTGGCTTACTGCTAAATCTGACCTCAACTTTCATTCTCTTCATGGTTGTATCACAAGGTCTCTGCTGTGAATGCAGTCACATCTGTCTGTTAAAGTCTCCATTGGGACTTATTAAGGTCCCCATTGTTATTCAGATAAATGTACACTAAAGTAATGTTCAAATTGGACTTTTTGTAGTGGCTGCTACACTATATAGTGGTGACAGCTCTGACAGCTGTAGCAGGTTTGACTGAAAGTTGATCTTCCAGTTTTTATATGACCAGTAAGCTTTTCATTGTGCTAACCACATTTTATGTATTTTAGAAAGACGGATCTCCCTGCCCAAAAGAAAGGTCTGCATTCTATATGCTGAGGACCATGAATGTCATGAAAAAGTTGTGGAGAGTTTGGCAACATATCTCCAGTCTGACTGCTGTTGTGATGTGATATATGCCCACTGGAATATGGATGTCATCAGGCACAGTGGACCTCTCTTATGGATGCAGCAGTCACTAAACTCTGCAGACTGTGTCATCATCATCAACTCAGAAGCTGCTTACAAAATTGTTGAGGCTGATAAAGAAAGAAAAGTGTTTCAACCAGTCAAATCCAGTCCAGTCAGTAATCTCTTTCTGCCTGGAATCAAACTGGTGATGTCAAAATTTATTCAGGATCATCAGTACAATAAATTCATCATGGTTCGTTTTGATTATACAAATGAGAATTATGTTTTGAAAGACATTTGTCCAGGACTTTGTTACTGTCTGATGAAGCACTTTACCGAGTTTTTGTGTCATATTCATGGCTTGACTCAGAATCATGATTTTACACTTTTTGATCTGCCTTTGGAAACCAACCATCTTGAGAGAGGCAAGGGAATGCAACTGTGTGATGCTGTTAAGAAAGCTCAAAAGTATGAAAATCAGCACCCAAAATGGTTTTCTGAGAAATTTCTTTGTCCAAGGAACAGTTCAACTTATAGTGATGATCAAAACCATGACTCTGGATTGGGGGACATTTCTCCACATGACTTGACACCACAACACTCCCTTGAGGACAGTTCTCTTTACATGCAGATTTCTCAGCAGCATCTCAGTGACATGTATCAGTTCCATATCCCTGACAACAACTCCAACATGGAGCTTGTAACAATTCATCCTGAAGATGTAGATATATTTCCAACAGAGCCGTATGGATATCAGAATCAAGGGCCAAGAAATCGCTATGGACATGAAGAGAGTCCCAAGCAATGTACAAATCATGGTCCTGATCCAAGTGAATTTATCCCACCCAGTGAGATTGCGGATGATGATATAATGAGCAGGACATTCAGTGAGCAGATCCAGAGCATTAACAATCGCTACATGGATCAAAAGATGGTGGACTATGACAACTATTTACTTCAGGTCCAGATGGGGGACATTCACGAGTATCAAGCTCTAGATTTTGAGACACAAAGTCTTGGTGGGCATAGTGTGTAGTACAGAAACATGTTTCCATGGAGATTGAACAGTAGTGGCATAATGTGTAGTACAGAAACATGTTTCCATGGAGATTGAACAGTAGTGGCATAGTGTGTAGTACAGAAACATGTTTCCATGGAGATTGAATAGCAGTCGCATAGTGTGTAGTACAGAAACATGTTTCCATGGAGATTGAATAGCAGTCGCACACATATTTTTAAAACAAATTTCCTACAACTGATATTATTACATATTCAGATACAATGAAATCCAATTCACTAAAATTACTCAGTCCTTACCTTAACAAAATAAACTTTCCAACAGAAGGTTTGAGTTTGAATGTATTTGAAATTAGGTAACCCATTTTTTAACAAAGGTTGCAAAGTGTAACAATGAATATTAAATTTTCTGTAATGTCACATTTTTTGCTTTATTGTACAAAATGCTAGGAGTCTCCTCTTGTGATGAAGAGCTTGGTCAAAAATATGTACAAAAAAGTTCTGGATAAGAATTTAATAAATTGGGAATTGTATTCCCTTGTTTAGAACTAATTGTACTTTTTGAAATCTGATGGAGTATTTTGTGAACACTACAAAGCACAAACTTACAATACCAGACAGAGTTGCAATGATCAAGATGTTTAATCATTGTCTGTTTGATGCACTTTGACTGGCAATAACAAGTGACATAGCTTGAAAATTACAAAACAACATTTTCATACTAATTTGAGTTTAATGAACACTATAAACTTCTTGTAATTTTGAAATTGAAAGTTAAAAAATGGTGTTATTGTCATATTCACAAGGAACTATCACAACTGGTTGTTGATACAAAAGGAACAGCTGATAACAAGGGTTAACCAGTCTAATAGAAAACATGTGCAGAGTATAGTAGAATCAGTCCAATGGTTAGGGCTAGCACAACAATCTCATGCACATTATGACAGGTTAACTCTGGGTAGCAGTCAATAACATTTTGACCATATGCTGTTAAAACTGCTGAGCAACACCCATGTGCTGCTGATTCCTCCAAAGTTCCTAATTTTGAACTGTTGCAGTATTTGGCAAAAATATCCAGCCTACTTTGAAAAATTTAGTAAAAATATTCAGGAGCTCATTCAAGGATAATTTAACAATAGAGTTGGGCCACAATCATCAGGAAAGTATCATTTTGAAGAAAAGGGAACTTGTTGTCCAGTCAGGGGACACCAAATGAAGTAAACCTTTTTTGAATGTGTCAGACAGCTTAGTGACCAAGACTGATTCAGGGTGCATTTGATTACATGACACTGTTTGAGTGAGTGTTCTCACAATGATCATGTACTATAATTTCAAATGTGCATGGAAAACATCCATAGCTTGTACCAATAGCATTGTTATATTGATTCGATGTGCCATCATAGAACGTTGGTATGTGCTTACAGCAGGATAAATACACTGACATCTTTACTTAAATTAAATTATTTTGCATAATTTGAACACGTTTGAACAGTTATTTAGGTGTTTCAAATTTTTTTTAGCTCTACTGGTCATAGACCAGAAGAGCTTATGGGAGGGTCTGTTGTCTGTCATTCATCAGTTGTCTGTCATTCGTCCATGCGTTGTCACAAGTTTCTTGTCACTATTTTTCCTAAACTGCTTGGAGGAGTGCCATGAAACTTTACACGCACATTCATCTGATGGTATAGTTGGTCCTGAATGAAATTAATGCTGCTCAGATATCCAATATGGCTGCCACAGTGGCCATTCTGAAAATCTTATTGCTACTCCTCCTGAATGGATGGTCTTATCAACATCGGGTTTTCACTAAAAGACTTCTTTATGATGTCTAGTTGGTCCTAAATAAAAATAGTGCTGATCTGGTGTCCAATATGACTACCACAGGGTCTGTCTTGAAAATCTTGTTATCCTCCTCCTCCTGAAGGGAAAGTCATGTTGACATGGGGTTTTCACCAGAAGACTTCTTATGATGTCCGACTGGTCCTAAATGAAAATTGTGCCAGTCTGATATCCAATATGAAATCTTGTTATTGCTACTTCTCCTGAATGCATGGTCATATCCACATGAGGTTTTCACTACAAGACTTTTTATGATGTCTAGTTGGTCCTAAATGAAAATGGGGCCAATCTGATGCCCAATATGACTGCCACAACAGCCATCTTGAAAATCTTATTGTTACTCTTCCTGAATGGAGAGTTCCTGAATGAATGGTCATATAAGCATGGGGTTTTCACTCAAAGACTTCTTATGATGTCTAGTTGGTCACAAATAAAAATGGTACTGATTTGACTTCTAATATGACTGCCACAATAGTCATCTTAAAAATCTTATCACTATTTCTCCTAGATTACATCATACTGATATCCAATATGAATGCCACAGAGAATTTTTTTATTGCTACTCCTCCTGATGGGATGGTCATATCAACATGGGCTTTTCACTAAAAGGCTTCTTATCATGTCAAGTTGGTCCTAAACGAAAATGGGGCTGAACTAATGTCTAATATGGCCACCTCAGCGATAACAAGGTGGCCATCTTGAAAATCTTGTTATCGCTACTCCTGATGAATGGAAAGTTCCTGAATGATTGGTCATATCAGTGGCCATCTTGAAAATTTTGTTATTGCTGCTTCTCCTAGATGGCTGTTCATACTGACATTCTGCTATCACCAAAAGACTTATTATCATACCTGGTTGGTACTAAATAGAAATGGTGCCAATATGATGTCGAATATCACCACCATGGCATCCATCTTGAAAATTGTGTTATCGTTGCTCCTCCAAAACGGAAAGTCATATTAACTTGATTTCCACCAGAAGACTTATTATGATGCCTTGTTTGTCCTAAATGAAAATGGTGCCAAGTGTACATCCAACATGTCCACCACAGCAGCTAATTTGAAAATCCTGTTATCACTGAAGAATATCAAAGAAGGTTTCAACACTCAGTAGTTAAAAGGACGAAATGGTCTTATCTTGAATTCCTGGGAATTTTTTTCAGCTGGTAAAGCATCTCTCTATTTGAGGGACTCTTGTTTCCTGCATAAAATGCTCAAATACACAGCTTATCTAAAGCTTTGAAAAATGCAGAGAAATGCAGCAAATCATTAGGATATATAGCAGGTATGCATGCATACTATGGATCATGTAACGATATATAACAGGTGTGCATGCATACTATGGATCATGTAACAATATATAACATGTATGCATGCATACTATGGATCAAGTAACAATATATAACATGTATGCATGCATACTATGGATCATGTAACAATATATAACATGTATGCATGCATACTATGGATCATGTAACAATATATAACAGGTATGCATGCATACTGTGGATCATGTAACAATAAATAACATGTATGCATGCATACTATGGATCATGTAACAAATCAGATCCCAAAAATTATATTAGCTACCAGTTATTAATGAGAAGACCAGTCTTGTTCTCATAAGGCTCCATTGTATGGCTGCATTAGTTAGAATATATATTGTATCCATGATTGTGAATTTCTTGGTTATAAAATCGCTAAAAAAATTTTGTTGCTTTTATAGAATTGTATCTATATATTTTTTCAAACCTTTTTGTACATTGTATTTAACATTGGGATTTAGAGTCACTTCAGAAATCCTATATATTTTTAGCATGTCTCAAATAGTTAAATTTTACATAGTCCCGTATTTGTGTATATTATATATTTTTGTATTACATAGTTGATCAACTCTATTTGTTTTGGTTTTTTTTTTAATAGACAATATGTAATCTTTCCTCAGTTATTAAAAAACCTGTAGATCTATGGTTTCTGTATAAAATTACCTTGATTTCCATTGACAGGCTTTAATCCTTTGCATATTCAATATTGCAATAAAGTATAAATTATGTAGCTGTCAATCCTGAATGTTGGATCATCATCGATTTTTTTAAAATATTGGGCTTTACTCTTTGTTTTTGATAATGTTATATCTTGTTCTCCCCTACCCCCCCCCCCAATAGTTGAAAATTCATTTTCCTGAAAAATGTTGGCAAACCTGAAAAATTAATGTCTTTTACCGTATTTAGCTGTGTATAATGTGCACTTTTTTCACCTAATTTTCTTATTTTAAGTCGGGGGTGTGCGTTTTATAGTCAATCTGATGAGAGGATGAAGGCAATATAGCCGCCTACATGTATCACATTCACTTCTAGTGAAATATTAAATCCGTTCCACATTGCATTTTAATGAAATTGTTTACCAGTACTAGCCTTATTAAAGAAATAAATAATGCTTACAAACCTTGATAGTCTTGTTCTTTGATTGCTTTTGTTAATAAACTCGTTTCATTTCACATCACTGTGTAGTGTTTTGTTCTGTGCCTCGACTGGAAATACATGTACATAACGACTGGTAACTTGTTGTTCAAAAGCTGTGCAAAGTGTCGCATTGGAGCAGAACAAATACCAGTCTCAGGATTACCATACCTATTCCGTAAATGTTCAGTATTCCATAACTGTGGATCTGATACATTTTTTCTTCATTTATTCTTGGTTGAATTGAAATATAATATATGTAGAATTCAAGCAGTGTTAATGTTTTCATCAGAGGCACCTTTAGGGGACATAATTTTTGCAACTGCGGTTTGTTTGTTATGGTAACACTGACACGTTGTGAAAAAAAATAATCAATGTATGAAGTCGGAAAATAATTTTTTCTTTGGAAAATAAACTTGGTTCTTGGTTTTTATTTCTCATCTTAAATGATAGTATTTTATATTTATTGCTGACTATAGAGTGATCAGTGTTTCATTGACTAAGTGTGGTTTTCTCAAGGTTATCAGCATAACAAATATATGATTACCATACCTGTAAAATGTTCAATATTCGATAACTGTGGATCTAATTAATTTTTTCTTAATTTATTCATGTTTCAATTGAAATGTAATATTTAGAATTCAAGCAGTGTTGATGTTCTCATCAGAGACACATTTAGGGGACATCTTTTTCGTGACTACTGTTAGCCTGTTGTGGTAACACTGACACAGTGTAAAACAAAATAATCAACTAATGTATGAAGTTGGAAAACATTTTTTTCCTTTGGAAAATAAACTTGGTTCTTAGTTTTATTTCTCATCTTAAATCATAGTATTTGATATATCTTTGTGACTATACAGTGATCAATGCTTTATTCACTCAGTGTGGTCTTTTCTTGGTAATCAGCACGGGGTAAGCTTTTATGTGCTAAACATTGTTACAATGCTTTGTCTCAGTAAATTTGCAATTTATTTACTTTTCTTCAGAAAATAAGCTTGGTTCTTTGTTTTATTTCTCATCTTAAACAACAGTATTTGATCCTTCTTTGTTACAATAGAGTGAGCAATATTTAATTGACTCAGCATGGTGTTTTTAGTGGTGATCAGTGCTTCATTGACTCAGTGTGGTATTTCCAAGGTAATTGGCACCAGCTAAACCTTTGATGTGTTAAACATAGTCATGTTGCTTTGTCTAGGTAAATTTTGCAATTTATTTACTTTTCTTCAGAAAATAAACTTCGTTCTGTGTTTTATTTCTCATATACTTCTTGGTTACAATACAGTGAACAGTGTTTAATTGACTCAGCATGGTGTTTTTAAAGGTAATCAGCACCGGCTAAAGCTTTGATGGGCCAAACATAATTACAATGCATTGTCTTTGTAAATTCTAGCTTGGACATGGAGATATATTTTAGAGGTGTCATGATAATCCAAATACTGGACGTAAACTTTCACAGCATCTTGTGTTCGATCTTGAATCAGAACAAATATAGTCAAAATATCAACATAGGCCATATAAGAAACTCATACACTGCGAAAGACAAATTAACCATCATTGTCTATGCAGAAGCACATGGTAACAGAGCTGCTGGGAGGGAGTTCAATGTAAGAGAGTCTTCTGTAAGGGAGTGGAGAAGAATGAAAGAAAGACTGAAGAAAATCCAGAGAACAAAATGGGCAGACAGAGGGACAAGTGCAAAGTATCAGGACATAGAGAGTGGAGTCCTTGAATGGGTCATGGATAGAAGAAGACAGGGAATCTCAGTATCCACAATAGAGATTCGCTTTCAGGAAATACCTATTGCAAAAAATAAGAAAATAGATGACTACAAGGGGTCTGTGAGCTGAGTCTACAGATTTTTATGATGGCACGATTTATCAATTCGTCAACGCACACATATAGCCCAGAAGCTGCCAGAAGATTATGAGGACAAACTGCTAGAATTCCAGAGATTCGTTATTAAACAGCACAAAAGACTAAAGTTTGAGTTGAGCCAGATAGGAAATGCTGACCAGACACCCATGACATTTGATCTTCCATCTAGCACCAGTGTCCATATGAAAGGGGCCAGCACCATCAACATAACAACAACTGGCAAGGAGAAAAATTGTTTTACGGTGATGCTTGCCTGTACCACTGATGGTGTAAAGCTTTCCCCCTATGTTATTTTCAAGAGGAAGACACTTACATAGGGTGCAGTGTGGCAAAAGGGGATCATCATCAGGTGTCGGGACAAGGGATGGATGGATGAAACATCAATGAATGACTGGATACAAAATGTATGGGGAAAATGGCCAGGCAGTTACACCAAGAAAAGTTTATTAGTTCTGGATGCCTTCTGATGCCACAAGTCAGACCATGTCAAAGACCTGCTAAAGATGGACTTCCGGACCACTCTGGGCATAATTCCTGGTGGTATGACATTGATGCCCCAGCCCTTAGATGTCAGCATCAACAAGCCCATGAAAACTATGCTCAGAAGGAAATGTAACGAGTGGTATGCTGGCGAGCAACACACATTTACACCGTGTGGAAACATGAGGAAACCTGAGCTGACTGACATCTGCCAGTGGGTAGTGGATGCATGGGCCAAGCTAGATCCAAGCATCATCATCCATGCCTTCAAAAAGTGCTGCATATCAAATAAAATGGATGGCACAGAGGATGACATCTTGTGGGAGGACAGTACTAAGCATGAAGACCACCCAGAAAGCGAAGACGAAGTCAAAGATCAAAGCTATTATGCAGCAACATTAGGAATGATGACAGATGAGAACATACAGCGACTTTTCGAGAGTAATGACGACAAAGAGGAATTTGAGGGATTTGATAGAACAGACTGAACTCCATCAACAAGGCAAACCTTAAAAGGGCCGTTTTAAGGGCCAACCATAAAATCAGAAAGATATAATTTCAATATTGCCACTTTTTTCATTCACTATCCAACATGGCAGACTCTTGTCGCACTATGAAAATGGAGCGAAATACTAAAATTTTTAAAATGTATTATATCACATGTGCATTATATGGCAGAACTTCGTTTTTTTCCACGCACTCTGTGTTGAAAATCGGGGTGCATGTTATACATTGGTGCGCATTATACACACCAAAATACCGTAAACCTTCTTCCTTTTGACAGACAACAGAGAAAAAATTTATTCACAAGCACTTTTAACCAAGCTCTCTACAACCAAGTGGTTTCTCCTAAACATATAATCACAGGAATAAAATAAAAACAAATTCTTCCCATTACAAGAATTTTGTAAATGTACCTGTACATTTTGACTGTTAAATACCTGAATAGCATTTATTGTAGAAAATAATAGTTTCCATTCAGTGTTCAATTTTTATATAAAAAAATATGGACAAGTGGCTTTTGAGAAGTACTTGTGAAGCTCCGAAACCAATTGCTAAGTGTGATTTTTACTCCCTGTAGAAGTTGTTAACAGGCAAGGCATGAACAAATTTACCGTATGTACTTGTGTATAAGTCAATATCAACTGCAAACTGCAAAGACCCAGATCTGCTGTCGCATAATGCGCTGGCAGATCTGGGTCTATGCAGTTTGTAAGGACTAATCAGTAGAACAAACAACATAGACCCTGATCTGCTGGCACATTATGCGACAGCAGATCAGGGTCTACATGTATGTTGTTTGCATTTGGAGCAGCATTATACGCGAGTAAAGATGGTAAGTGTGCCCCAAATCACAGTAACAAGGAGTAGAAGAAAAGTTTGATTTTTTATCTTTTGCAAAGAAGAATATTAATATATTGCACTGTTATCTTTATTTTAATAGTATGGTCACAGCAAGAAAAAAATGAATTCGAGGCTACAAAATCTTCAGAAGCTTAAGGATTATCAGTTTGTCACAAAGATAGAGCAATTGGGTTTCGGATCAGTGAAGAGACCAAGACCAGTGATCAAAATAATATTTATTTACAGTGTATATAATATGGAAATGTATAAGGACCTACTCTGACATGCACAGTTCTAACACCACCTAACTAGACAATACAATTTTGATCCAGCACACAATTAAGATTCAGCAGGTATTTCTACAGTGGTGTACATGTGCACTAAATACTGCTGGAATGATATGTTGAATTCTAAATGATGTATTGTGAAGTTTTCCACATATTGCCTATTCTACAATATACATTATCTTATATGCACATAACCAACATTAACTCTGTTAATTTTCTGTTAACAGATATGAAACTGTCCTGTTCTCTTTGACTAATATGAAACTGTCCTGTTCATTTTGACTGACAAGAAACTGTCCTGTTCACTTTGACGGATATGAAACTATCCTGTTCACTTTGATTGATATGAAACTGTCCTGTTCACTTTGACATATGAAACTGCGCTGTTCACTTTGATGGATATGAAATTGTTCTGTTCACTTTCACTAATATGAACCTATTACTATTTGTTGTCTTATTTGTTTCTGTTTTGTTATTGCATTCAACATATGCTCAGTGAGAGATGAAATCTCTTAGGCTAGTTTAAAACTAGTTTTGCACTATTCTTCTTCAGTTTTTTTTTTTGCATTTATCTTACTCAATTTCTGACACATGTGATCCATTGCTGGATCCACTGCATTTGTAAGAACTGTTGTTCACTATACCCTTATTTTTAATGAACTCAGGAAACAGCAGATTTTCTGATATGACCTTGAATTTTTCAAGTTCAAAACTACTTGCCTCTTTTCCACTATGACATATATACTGAAATAACTAAATCTGAAACAATGAAATATGGGAAATAGTGAACAGAAAATTAGGTCTTATGGACAAATTATCTCATAAATGACGAATTGTCATCTGCTGGTGACAGCCTTATTCACATACTTATGCATGCCGACATAATTATGTTCTATATATACAAAGTTTATTGGAGTCGTATACCTCTGTTTTTATTTTAGCCATTTGCTTTTTTTTTATTTCTTTTTTTACTCTGCAGATCTATACATCATTTGTACCTTATTTTTACTTTATTATTTCTATATGATGCACTGACAAGGCTTTTGTGTACTTCAGTCTGTGTGCATTTTCATAAATTTCAACATTTCTTTGAACTGTGGCTTGTTTAATCAATTTGTCATAATAAATATTCTGCATCCTTATGATCAACATTAAGTAAATGTAAAAAAAAAAATTACCATATATACTCACTTATAGCTAGAGTCCAACTGCAAATAACATATACAGTATCATGATCTGCCATCGCATAATGCACCAGCAGATCAAGGTCTATTTTGTTTGTTCTACTGATTAGTCCTTACAAACTGCATAGACCCAGATCTGTTGATCTGCTGGTGCATTATGCGATGGCAGATCTGGATCTGTGCCATTTGCAGTTGGACTTATAGGCAGGTATATACAGTAGTGATTCATTATAATCATAGTGACTTACATAGATGCAGAAGTGCTACCACAGTATTTGTAAATAACTGTATTGTATGCTTTCAAGAACTATTAAGAAAATGTTTTCAATGAAGATTAGAATATTAAACAATGATAACAATATATTAGTGTCAAGATTGGAATATTAAACAATGATAATATACTAGTGACAAGATTGGAATATTAAACAATGATAACAATACATTAGTGTCAAGATTGGAATATTAAACAATGATAATATATTAGTGTCAAGATTAGAATATTAAACAATGATTATAATATATTAGTGTCAAGATTAGAATATTAAACAATGATAACAATATATTAGTGTCAAGATTAGAATACTAAACAATGATAATAATATATTAGTGTCAAGATTAGAATATTAAACTGATAATATATTAGTGTCAAGATTAGAATATTAAACAATGATAATATATTAGTGTCAAGATTAGAATATTAAACAATGATAATATATTAGTGTCAAGATTAGAATATTAAACAATGATAATAATATATTAGTGTCAAGATTAGAATATTAAACAATGATAATAATATATTAGTTTCAAGATTGGAATATTAAACTGATAATATATTAGTGTCAAGATTAGAATATTAAACAATGATAATATATTAGTGTCAAGATTAGAATATTAAACAATGATAATAATATATTAGTGTCAAGATTAGAATATTAAACAATGATAATAATATATTAGTTTCAAGATTGGAATATTAAACTGATAACATATTAGCGTCAAGATTAGAATATTAAACAATGATAATATATTAGTGTCAAGATTAGAATATTAAACAATGATAATAATATATTTGTGTCAAGATTAGAATATTAAACAATGATAATAATATGTTAGTGTCAAGATTAGAATAATAAACAATGATAATAATATATTAGTTTCAAGATTGGAATATTAAACAGTGATAACAATATATTTGTGTCGAGATTTGAATATTAAACAGTGATAATAATATATTAGTGTCAAGATTAGAATATTAAACAGTGATAATAATATATTAGAAACTATTTAGAATAATAATATTTGTATAAATTCACCAATTATAGCAAATTAGTAAATTGTTTTACTATATAGCTGTTGTAGGAAAAACATTGTTTTAAAGCTTCATTCCCTCCCAAAATCAAATTTTAAAATGACACTTGTGTTTTTAGTATTTCTTAAATATATAAAGTAAATTTGTTTTGCCACAACATTAATCCTACATCATCCACTTCAGTTTATGCAATTTTTGGGTAACTCTTGTTTTGTGATTTGAAAATAGTATTGATTACACTCAATGACATATTAAAGTTGAAACAAGACTTAACTTTTCTCAGATTTTAAACATGCACTGTCTTCAGGCAATTGTTCTTGCTTTTGTTTTGGTTCCATCTATCATACTTTCTGAGGTAAAACAAGTTTTATGTCCAGCAAAAAAATTGTCTGATATCGGCACTCAGGGGACAATTTGAGCACATGCTTGACACTTTGTTTTGCCAACCCTTGAGTTATCATTTATGCTTGCGTATAAGCCAGGTCCAAATGCAAACAACATAGACCCTGAACTGCCATTGCATAATGTGCCGGCTGATCAGGGTCTATGTTGTTTGTTCAACTGATTAGTCCTTACAAACTGCATAGACCCAGATCTGCCGGCACATTATGTGATGGCATATCTGGGTCTATGCAGTTTGCAATTGGTATCGGCTTATACGTGAGTATATACAGCAGTTTTTGGTGGGCTCGGTCCATTTGCATGTGCCGCACTGACCTTTTCACCAATTTGAGTATGTGAGCATGATGAGCAACATACTGGAAATCACCCTAACTCATTTTCATGTTATCTTGACCATAAGACTGTGCTGGCCCCTTCTTGGATCTCCCATTTTAGTTTGCCCCTACAAGTAGAGGGGAGCTTTCTGTACTTCCCCTGATGTATGTGTTTGTGTCAGCATCAGCACATAAATAAACATATACATATGTACAGTCTCACTGCACCTCATCCATGCTTTCTTCTAGGTCCTTATTTGGAGTGGGTTTCACAGCACCTACCCAATGGGGAGGGGGTTAAGTGGTAAACTTTTGTATATATATGTACATCATTTGTACATTCATGGTTAACTTCCAGTTTCAGCTCACCTGGTCATATGGCCAAGTGAACTTGTGGTATGGTCCTTTGTCCGTTGTGTATCATCTGTTCACAACTGCTGCTTAAAATGTTTTGCAAAAACATCTCAACAGAATTTGACCAAATCTGAATGAAAGCATACTGGCATGAAGCTCTTTAAAATTTGCTTAAGCGATATGGATCCATCAAATGTGGCCATCATTGCTGAAAAAAGACCTGAAAATTATTGCATCTCAAAAAACTCTTGACCAGATTTCATAGTAAGCATCCTGACATAAAGTTCAGATTTGTTCAAATGGTGCCAATTCACCATCAAATATGGCTGCTGTTACTTAAACTAGAAAAATATATTTATGACTTCTTCTTAAAAACCGCTTAACACAATTTGAACAACTTTGACAGAAAGCATCTTGGCATGAAGGTCTTCAGATTTGTTCAAATGATTCCAATCCATTGCTAAAAACAGAAATAAACTTTAAACAACTTCTTTTCAAAAACTGTTCAAATGATGCCAATCCACTGTTAAATATGGCTGACATTACTAAAAATATAAAAACATTTAAATGACGTCTTTTCAGAAATTGCTTATATAGTGCTGAGGCAATGAGAGTACAGCGCCTTGTCCAAGGACACACTATGGTAGCCGACCCTGGCAGATCCGATGGTAGGATTGGAACCTGCATACTTTCAGTCATGAGTTTTGCATGCTGACCCCTGCACCACAACAGCTCCTTACAACAAACAAGGTCACAGTGACCTATGTTTCACATCATACTGGCTTAGGTTTTTGCATTAACTCATGACATCATTTTTTTGCATGCTATGTACATACTATCCTTCTAGAATCATGAAACTTGATGAGTAGATGCATCTTGATAAGTACTACTCCCTCATTGCAGAAGTAGGTCATTATGGCCCATATTTTATGCTTCACTGACTTGGGTTAAATTTTGTACTTGATCATGTATCAGGCACTCTTCATGCTAGAATCATGAAACTGATGAGAATATGCATCTCTGTTAGTACCACACCCATACAACAAAAGAATCTCATTGTGACCTATATTTTGTCTTGTACTGGTTTTGGTTAGCACATCTTGATAAGTACTACACCCTTATTGCCAGAAGATGTCTCTCTGACCTATTGTTAAAATTTTGTGTTTAAAATTCATTTATTGGGTACTGTCTATGTTTCTGTCATGAAATTCGATAATTGGATGCATCTCTGTTAGTACTACACCCTTACAATAAAAGGTCACTGTGACCTACATTTTGTGCTTTATTAACATAGGTTCAGTATTTGTGTTTTAGCTCATGACCATATAGATTTTTGCATGCTATATATATCCTAACCTACTCGGAAGGCCCAGTCTGACCAATGCATTTGGAAGTATGAATAAATGTTTATTCAATGGTAAACTTTCCATATTAATAAGTATACACTGAATATTATGATAGGTTACCCTTAACAGGTTACCTATATGTTTAAGAACTGATTGAAAGAAAATAATAAAATAATAATATCATCTGGTTTTTATCAACTCATTACATTACCTCTACTTTGATATCATAGAAAAGAAAGCTATTTTTGATCATGTCTTTTGTCTTTTATGCCCTGTACATGGTTTAATGTCACAGTATGTATGTGTGTACATGGTTTAATGTCACAGTATGTATGTGTGTACATGGTTTAATGTCACAGTATGTATGTGTGTGTACATGGTTTAATGTCACAGTATGTATGTGTCTGTACATGGTTTAATGTCACAGTATGTATGTGTGTATACATGGTTTAATGTCAGAGTATGTATGTGTGTGTACATGGTTTAATGTCACAGTATGTATGTGTGTGTACATGGTTTAATGTCACAGTATGTATGTGTCTGTACGTGGTTTAATGTCACAGTATGTATGTGTCTGTACATGGTTTAATGTCACAGTATGTATGTGTCTGTACATGATTTAATGTCACAGTATGTATGTGTGTATACAATCTTTAATGTCAGAGTATATATGTGTGTATACAATCTTTAATGTCACTGTATATGTGTATGTACATGGTTTAATGTCACATCATCACAATCCTGGCAGTATATGCTGATTATAAGTCCTACCAATGTAAAGATAAAAGCTGCATACAAACTTTGTGTTATAAAATGATTATTTTAGTCTTAATTTATATTTTGCAAAATAATTATTTTTACAAGACTACTAAAAACCTGATAGAGGCATGCTATGTAATCATTGATTACATTCTTGTTGCAAAACCAGACCTTTTAATTCCTTTTTAAAACAATATTTTTATTAGTTCATTAAACTTAGTACTATTTTTGTGTGAATTCTGTTAGTACACAGATAGGTTAACATTTAGAACAATTGACCCTTTCTACTCACCATCATCTTCTATTTCAAACATATGTATTGTTTCGGGTCTGAAATATTAAATTTGTTTGTCAAGGACAGTAATACAGTACAAAGAAGACAGTATGCAGTTTATACTTGAGCATTGATTTTATGCATGTATATAAATGAAATTCATCCACACTATTAATAACTGTATGTGATGAACAGAAGTTTTAATTTCTTGATGAGACAAATTGTCATCTTGGAATGACTGTGTATAGAAATTTTTTTTACACATTATTGAATGTATATCAGTTTGACATGAAAATATACAGAGGCACAATAATACAAGTTAGTAGAGCTGAAATAAATATCTGAATATTTAGAATATTTGTTTGCAAATACATCTATTTGAATAGAAATTCGTATTTGAATATTCATTTGTTCATCCAGCGAGTTTAGTAGCATTTTGCAACAGAAACAAACAAGGCAAAATGTAAACTGTGCAATGTGTAATTAATTAGTGTACAAAGGAACAACTTAAAACCTGCTAATGGGGGGGAGGGGTTGGTCTGTGATTTTCATTCCAGCTGGGATATATATATATATATATATATATATTTTTATTTTTTTTTACCTGAGGACACCTGAGGACAATTTCTTTTTTTCAGCTAATATGATGGATATAATATATGTTATTTTTTTCTAAAATTCAGAGCACGAATATTTTTTATCAAGCTATTTGTGGATCTGAAATTTTTGTTCAACAAAACAAAATCCAATCCCCACCCCAACCCAAAATTAAATGGTCAGTCTCTGAAGAAGCTATTGTTTCTAATACATAAACCAAAACTTTACCAGCCTTTACATGCAAGTTTTGTAAATTTTGAATGACCCCTTAACCTATTAAAATGGAATGAATTTGTATCTCTCTTCATAGATTAACTTTTTCATCAGGTATACAAAATTAACATTTCAAACAATATCTGTCACAAAAGGCAACTATTTTTCCCACCATCCAGCTAACAGATTGCTTCAACACCCCCTCCCCATTGATAAGAACCGCCTCACTTTCTAATTTGACATATTGACACTTTTTAGTTACATTGATAGTGTGACAGGAATATGGCGAGTACAAGCAAGATAAGAAATGTTTACACATCGTTTCGTATGGTATTCTTTTATCTAAACAATGCTTTCCTCATGACACAAAAGTTTAATTTGCGTGCATAGAGCAGTCACTGTCGATATGCTCCAGTGACCGCTTAAAGCAGGGAGAAACCATTATTTGGTTGGGAAACACCAGGCCGCTGACTGCAAATAGGCGACTATTATATACATGGCTTTTATATAGGAAATTTTCTGGGGATTGGGGAGGGGGAATTAGAATAGCTGTTGTAACCAGGTGATCACTGGATATAAAGTGGAGGTAAGAATAGAATCCTTTAAGCTTTTTTGTGATCAAAAGCTGAAAGGTCAAGGCCACTGTGACTGAAAGAAATGGATATTGCACAATAACTCGAGTTCTCTATCATCAGCAGTTACCAAACTTTTTGGGACAGCTTACACTTGAGGTGTGGAAGAACCCTATTGATTTTGAAGTAAAAAGGTCAGAGGTCAAGGTCACTGCACAATAACATTAGTTCTACAGCAAAATAACATTAGTTCTACATTCCAGACCTGGACCAAACTTTGTTGATGATTAGGATAAGGAAGAAGTCTATCTATTTAGGTGTCAAAAGGTCAAAGTCACTCCAACTGAAAGAAGAAAAATGGTTTCTGCACTTTAAAATGTTCAGTTAGTTATATAGATGACTCTTAAACACGGGGAGAGAGTATAATGTGCCATTCATCATACTTCGGTTTTATGTTCGCCTTCTTTAGTAGATTGCGAAAAATGGGTATAATTTTTTTCCGGCAGTAGAATTGTCAAAATGTCATGATTTTGTATTTTGAAAGTTATATCAGTAGATCATAGTTCTGTTTGAAGGAGAGACATATACATGTAGGTAGCTTCTATGTTTAATCTAGTTAGCTTCTATTTTTAATCTAGATTAAAGTCATATCAGTATATCATGTGTTCGATTGAGAGACAAATAGTTAGATTCTGAGTTTTAATCTAGATAAAAGTCATATCACTACACAGCTGCATCAGCTATTATGGTATTCAAGATAATATTGAATGAAATTGGTATACATATAGACCACTGATCAGCTATTATGGTTTTCAAGATAATATTGAATGGAATTGGTATACATATAGACCACTGATCAGCTATTATGGTTTTCAAAATAATATTGCATGAAAATGGTATACATATAGACCATTGATCAGAATCACATCTTCTCATCTTACTTTTACACAAAGTAAATAAAATTACATAAACTGTTGTTACATTTTCTTTTTTTTATTCCCCAAATTGTAGGGCCAGCACAGGCATATAGTTTTTAAGTTGCCTATATATTTAAATACATCTGTACAATATTAGTTGTAAGTACATCAGTTATAGTACGGTTTGACTGTTATTAAATGGACATAAAGCCAAGTGAGCTTATGGTATGGCAGTGTATCTGTCATGTGTCATCCGTCAACATTTGCTATTTTCAACTTCTTCTAAAGAAAACACTGGGCCAATTTCAACCAAAATTCAGTAGAGAGCTTCCTGGTTTAAAGCCTTTGAAATTTGTACAAATTATGGCTGTCTGCCATTACTAAAACAAATAAAATGTTATCTTCTCAAAAACGACTCAGCACAGTTTGACCAGATTTTTATGGTAAGCATCATGGCATAAAGGTCAGTTTAAAAAAAAGTGTCAACCTTTATCAGATGCTGGTTTAAATGGGATCTATGGGTTATACCCCAGGGGCATGTAGTTGTGGCCCCTGGCCCCTGGTCAAAACTTAGAAACTATTTAGATCTCCACCATACAACTGTGCATACACCTCTTGAGCATGAAAAGACGAGTTCATTTATGCAGATGAATTCACCGCTGGAACCCAACCCTACCGCCAGGGATTTAGCCTCTGGATAGTAACATGGAAACTATTGACATCAGCATGAAAAGATGTATTTATACATGCAACAGACATATACGCTGGGGTCCATCTGTACTTGAAGGGACTTACCCCAGGGTTATATTTTTGGAAACAATTGAGATCCCCACCCTATGAACATGTATACACTTTATGAGCATGAAAGGCATTTTTACACATGCAACTTACATTTATCTCGGGATTTATCCATACCTCCAGCGACTTAGCCCCAGCGTCATAATTTGGAAACTACTGAGATCCCCACCCTTTAACAATATATATACTTGCTAGGCATGAAAAAACAAATTCAGATATTCAACTAAAATTTGCCCATGGGTTTATTTTTACCCAATCGAACTTTATCCTGGAGGTAAAAAATTTTGAGTTGGTGGGCACAAACATTCAATTCTTCTTATGATTCATTTACTGGAATGGCTTCACATATATCTTTTAGTAGACTGACCAGGTGAACATTGATCATAGAATCCGTACCTAACAGTGTTCTATTAGGGTTTGTAGCTAGTTGAATTTTGAAAAGAAAATTATCATCTTGGGATAGATACAAACACTTCGCAAAGTAGAAGAGTATATTTTTCAGGGTTCAGTCACAGTAAAGGGCTTACCAGAATTGGGTTGACAGATAGGCTATTGGGCTGGTCATGAATTAGGATGATTTCCCGCAACTCATAATTAACGGCAGACACAGACAAGCCCACTACCAGTAATAATTCTGAAATAATGCAAATAGTGGATTCATTTGTCCACAGCTCAAGCAAACCCAATAGTTTAATGCCATAGATTCTGGGAGACAAAATGAACACACCTACACTAAGGTAACAGGCATGCTGGCCAGTGTCCCTTTGGTGACAAAGGTGACCAGCCCATTAGGCCCCACAGGTTAGATAGGATCTGATATAGGTTTTGCATTCCCGCCCAAAACACCTGCCTTCTCAGCTACTCTTTCTTGTAACTTGCATAGGTAGACAAACTCCCCTCTGGTACCAGCGGTAGAGTGGGGCCCATCTGGTGACAGAAGTAGCCCCTTTCTCCACACCACTCCTTCCCTCTTAATGCACACTAGGTAGGGTTGTATGCAGGTACAAGCCAGTTGAGTTCCAAGATCCATAGTCGTCTCTCTGGATCAAACCAATCCAATGGGTTACCACCCTTCACCATCCGCCACATGAGTGGGTCGATAACCCACTCACCTCCAAATTATGAGTAAAGGGGTTGTGCTTTAATTCTTGTTTGTACATTATTAATGTACTGAACAAATTAATATGAAGCTTACACCTGTGAACTTTTTAAATTGCTGTGCTTATTACATAGCAAGCCCTGCAATAACACATATACATGGAGACATATGCATCTGGAATATGTACCAGGAGTTAAACTAAAGGGATTCACTTGGAATTGTGCATATTGTATTCTGGCATCTTATTTATTCCATATTTTAATAATGGCATAACCCTCTATTTCTGCATAATTTTTTTTTCTTTCTAAAAAAGTCATATTTAAATTATTTATATGCTTTAATTATTGCTCATCTCTGCTTATTAGACAGCTGTGATAATCTGAAACACAGCTGTATAGTAAATGAATCTTAGAAGCCCAAACGTGACAGTGCCACAACCTTGGCGGCCCAAATTGTATACTGGGTTACCTCTCTTATAACAAACTCTGCAATATACAAATGTTTTTGTGCTCCCAGAACGAACAACACTATCTTTTCTATCCTGCCTTAAATCTAGCCCGAGCCCATTGCCTATTGAAAAGTTGGAATTTGCCGCCACGCGGTGGCGGCATAGGGTAGCCGCTTATTAGTGGGCCAAGCGAACTTAAATGACTTTACATCGAGCCATCCCTGCATGAAATCGATAGGAAGATGATTTTTTTTCTCAGAAATTGTGAGTTTAACATTCTTTATGTATTTAATCCACTGATAGACAAGACAAAACTACAGCGTAATGAAATTAAACATGGTACTCACCATTGCATTGCTAGTCATGTGACTACCCAAATCTCGCAACCTATATGTCCATGACATCAGAGGTCAAATAGTAGCGTGATACCAACATAATTTTCAACATATTTATTCAAAGAACAACGACCAGAAACATGTCGCTGTGGCAGCAACCTGGATAAAGCCAGATTCAGCAAGCAGAGAGCACCAGTCAGGCTTATAATTAAAAGGAATACACAATGAAATGGACAAACAAACAGAGGTAGATGCATATAAGTGGGTAATTAAAAGTAAACGTAATTAAAAAATCAATGAAATCATGAACAAGAATGTTAGAAAGAGAGACAGATAATCGAATTATAAACTATGAATTTACACACGATTAGAATAAACAAGAGGAAACTGAAGATCGCAATGCCAAAAAGACAACACTAGTCGTGGCTGGTTTTCCATCGGGGCTTGCAGCCAACTGGTTTCTCCGCTCTTGAACAGCGAGCACTCTGTTCAGCATTGTCTGCGCATGCTAATATGAGTCCGGAGAGCAGCAAAGATCGCTGTTACAATCGCATCGTCGAGCGCAAATAGATGCTTGGCCAGCCATCCAATGACACTGCCATTAGGTTTCAATAGAAATGGCACATTTGCGCCAATAATGCAAGGAGGCGCCGCTAAAGCCTTTTCTGCAAGCTTTTATAGCATCCCAGTCAGCCGCTGTAGCTGCATTTTTTAACTAGTCTTTTGCACTGCTGGGACAGGTTCATGTGTCGGGACGACGGGAGGTGGTGTCGGTACGCCTTCGCGCCTGCCTGTGAGCGCTACCATGATCGTACTTATAATAAATCCAAGCGCCGTGAGAATGGAGGCAATGGTGACGCCCTGTTCGCGAACGAGCGTTCGCACCGTTCGGCGAGTGTTATGCACTCGGTGAGAATTTTGCTGATGGTCTCCCGGATAGCGGTAAAGTTATTGCCTACTCTTAAATCGTCGGCGACCATTATTTGATCCTAGCATACCAACTCCAGCTATGCAATGCTGTCTCGTATCTCTTGGCGCGAGGTTTTGTCTTTTGCTTAGGTCAGCTTTCTCCTTTCTACAACTAGACTTTACTTAAGCTCTAAGTCTTCGCGAGGATAACGGAAGCACACCGCTGTACGTCTGAAGTGCTTTGTTGAGGTCCAGGATATCTCGCATCTGGAGGCTGTCAGGTTCCTGTGCCATAACTTCTTTAAGCGCTGTGTACTGGGATCTAGACACGGCGAGGAGTTCGGTACCTGTGGCAAGCCGCCTTCGTGCTTCGGCCGGTAGCGGCTCCTCTTTGAGCCTTATCGCTCGGAGGAACTGAACGCGCACGCGCTCTAGTGTAGAATGGGCCAAGAATTTACTTGGGTCGTTTTTATACTTTAGCAGGATACAGTTCTGCCCCCACTTCGCTTTGAAAATGAGACTGCTGGTGTTGTTCAGTAAAGCCTTTTGTTTTTGCTGTACGCATCAAATTCGGGTATGCGTTGCTCTAGTCCACTTACTGTGAATATATCTTCTTGCTTCCACCCAACTGGCACCTGGTCGCCGCAGGTACAAGAAGGGTTTCCATCAGTAGCTCCTCTGCCTCGTTGGCTTCGGCGCTGAGTGGTTTCATCTTCCACGAGCAGAGTATTGTCTTCACGATCACCAACGTCGGATATTTCAAAGTCTTCATTCATAATTTGACTGCTCAAGAAAAGGACAGTACAGCAAGTCTCAACAAGTCTTAATACATTAAAGGACGGACTGTGAACTTCGACAGCACCAGACTGCTAAAGCATATCTCAATACAGAATCATACTCTACCCGTTTCGCACACTCCGCCGTGCGCTTGGGGTGAAGAGAACCAGAAGCACCATTGTGGTGACTAATAACCCAAGCACCATAGACCAAAAACAGTTGCTTGTCGTCTGGTTTCCAAACCTAGGCGTCAGCAATTTCATTGTGCCCGGCACTGCCAAGCTGGCATTCGCAATTTCTTGGAGCGGAGGCGCAGCAGAACCGGACGCCAGTAGTACAATCGTGTAAACCGTGGCTATCGTCAAAAAGATCAGCATTAAGCTTGAGGGGATCGAAGTGGCCTGTATTGACGATGCCGATGTTTGGGGCGTCTACAAGGATCTCTTTCTGACAGACAAAGAGCGGACTAACGCAGCCTATCAGGGAACACAAAACTATAAAACTGCCCCCATAAGTGTCGGAGCTGGCAATGCCTTCGCTAATACCCAGCCCGATGTGTCCGTCGCTGCTGCATCTGGGAACCGCTTCTACATGGCGCTCGACTTCGTGCTGATGAATCATTACTGTCATACTACCAGTCTTTCCTTTCAGACCACCTCGCCTTCGAGTCGACGTTTAACGACTACGGCCAGCTAATCCTCAGCACGAATGTGGGGAAGAGCTACACCATAAACGGTATTTCTCTGGAGTACGACGTTATGACCCACACAGAACTCGCACCCATGATCACGCAGGTGTACATGGAAAAAGTGTACAACCGAGTGCTGCGCCATAGCAGGATGGTAATGAACAAGAAAGACCGCGTGTGGAACATCAATCTAAACACTCCAGCAAAAAGCATGAAGGTGATAGTTTTGCTCGTCGATGATGCGGCTACGAGTGCTGCTATATGGGTTGATTTTAAAACCGGACAAGCCGGCTAATGCCAGTCATGCGATTTCCGACGTATGCTGTGTCAAATCAACACTATCACAGCAGTGCAACCGCCTGTGGGAGTTGGTGGCTTCTGGTGCAGCGAAAAAATCCACCTATGCTGGCCTTGAAGCGATGAGCGACGAAGAGGTAGCAAGACATATGCCTTATATGAGGCTAAACGACGCTAGGGTCGTCTCAGCTCACACTGTACAGAGCACTTGTAAGCAACTTTCTGCCTTTATATAACCGCGAACGTTTTGCGAGTGACTTGGAAAAGGATCCAGTCATTCAGACCTCTATGTCGAACATCAGCAGCCACCTTTACTTTAGGTATGATGCTGTTCTAGCATCTATTACAGCTGGCATGATTACTTACAGGCATGTCGATTTTGAGAAGAAAAAAGGCAAGAAATTACAGCACAACCTATGATGGACGCACAAGCGCAACCGACTATGGATACGCCAGCACAAACGACTGCGCAACTTGCTCAATGAAGTGACACAGGTCACCAAGGTTAAACACCCTGACTTTGGTATCTGGCCTTTTTAACAATTCATCCGACGCACCAGCAGCAGCAGAAGTGAGAGTGCAAGAGCAGTCTAAATGGTAACGTCCTAGGACAAGCCAGCATCGAAGGTGGCCACAGCATCTATTAGACAAACGCCCCACCCCTTCTATATGGAATAGTAGTGTGTGTAAACATAAACTTGTTAAAACAGTGCAAGATGTCTACACCATTGTACACCAAGGAAAAAAGTAATGAAGATGAAATCAGCCAGCTTGGGCCAACTCGACCTCGAAGACTGTACAGGTCACAGGTATTGTAACGCTGAGTCTCTGGACGTAGTACATGCTAATTAAACAAGGCATACTTCCTGCCAATATCATCAAGTCACCATAATAGCTTCTGTTGCTATCATGCTTGGCTGAGAAAACGCCGTCGCGTCCATCGGCTCAAACTACCTATTTTCTATGTTAAAAACAAAAGATGCCGACACGAAGGCGCTGAAAGAACTCCAAGCTGCATAGGCCGAGTACTCCCGCAAGCGCAACCAACGTCTCGATTACCTCAACGAGAGGATGCGTGCCATGCAGCGTGCCAAAAAACTTACGTTAATATTGATGCCGCAATGCGCGAGTCCAAGCTGGTGACCAGCAGAAAAACAGACCACGTATCTTAGGTTGGCGACGAACGTAAGTTTTCTCACAAATATACACCCTCACCTTAGCAACAAACATAAAAGATGATGTTTGTTGCCGGGGGGGGGGGGTCGCCGCCGTGGGCTATTTTGCCAATAAACATTTCTAACAACCCTTCCGCTTCACTCAAAAGCTAGTTAGCAGCTCATGACAGGATATAACAGTGGACCTGGCATCCCAAGGACTGGCGGAGATTGGGACTGTCCGTGCGCCATGCGTATGCCCCGCCATTTTGTGCTGATTGTGTGGCCATGGTTGGATTGGTATGTCTACTCGTTTTTGGCTCAAGATCGGATAGAACGGCAAACAGCTGGTACCATAAACACGGAAACGCAATGAATACTAAGCTTGCGCCGATATGTTACAGCCTACGAGGTTATTGGAAAGGCGTGACAGCTTTCAAGATGCTGGCAGAAGCCACCAAAGTCTCATAAAATGTTGCTATTGTGTGTCTCGAGAAGCAGTCAATGTGGCAGATTTACCTGCTGGCACCACACAAAATACTCTGACCACGGTTTGATGTTTTAAACCTTAACGAGGTGCACCAGGCCGACCTCTTGTTCCTTCCGCGACGCATGAACAAATATACGCTGACCGTACTTATCATCATCAGCCGTTACAAAGAGGTCGAGCCCTTGGCCACAAAGGAGGCTTCCGAAGTCGCCAACTCTCTAGCACGTATCTACAAGCGGTGGCCGCTAAAGTGGCCCAAGCTGCCGCAGGCTGACCCCGACTGGGAGTTTATGGGCGCCGTGTCGTAACTTTTGGCGAAGCACGGCGCACATGTGAGGCGGGGCGATGCCGGCAACTGCCATGCGCAGGGCATTGTGGAGCGTTTCAACTGTCCTGTAGCTGAGCGTCTCTTTGGGCACCAGCATGTCCAGGAGACTATAAGCGCTAGTTTACTACTGCAGCGCTTAGTACTGAGTTGGTTTGGCGGTTGTCAGCAGTTACCCTAAAACGGTGAGGTCACGCGGTTCACAGGTGAGAGACCTATTGATGCCAATCGTGCTACGTTTGCGTGGTCGGGACAACGGACGTCTGCAGTATCTGTGACGCGGCCTGCTCAAAAGTTAGGTCTGGAAGACCAACGCCTACCCTGAAACATCCTGATGAGGTAACTATATACACTGTGAGAGCTAGAAGGTGGGTAACGCCGCGCCACCGACCCTATGTGGTCGCTTAAAATGTTCACCCTGGCTGACAGGTTTGACCCAAGCCAGCCGTCTATATACCATCTTTTGGGTAGTGGTTCTCCGCGGAGATGCTTCATTCGTCGAATAACTACAGATTTTGCCTGAAGTCACTCAGCATCCACCTAAAAACATTCTTATCCGGCCAAGAGCTCGTTGAGGTACTATTCCACCATGGCGTGTTCGCATTAGTTTGCAGGTCTGTGTTTATCTTTATGTACGGCACCATTCACGCGCTTTGGTTAAACTCCATCACACGGTCAGTCTCGATGACGCGCAGCCCAAGCCTGATGTATTGCTCGAGGTTTCTGGGATCGACTACATAGTGTTCTTTTTTGCGTAGGCTGTGGACTTCTTTTGTGCTTTCAATAAACTTGCCACCCTGTTCGCTCACTAAACACGCTGATATTTGCTGAGCCAATCCTCTGGAACACGTGTGACCTCTGGAGAAAGTAGAAAGTCGCTGTGTGCGTCATAAATCTCCTCTGGATATTCCAGGTTGACATCTAGGACACACCGAGGTCAAGTAATTGGTTTCTCAGCAAAACTAATCATAACCTTTAAACGCTTCACGACTACTTAACATTTACTGGTCGTTAATTTCACACCAAACTGTCTCAGCATTAGTACTTCTGCCAACTCACTACTTAGATATCAACAAGACAATATGGGCCTTTTCTAACTCAGTCAATGATAATTAAGATGCATTGTAACTCTACATAAATTAGAATTCTCAGTAACTATAGTCACCTAAATTCATGAAACTTCCGTTCAGATGAAATGAGACCCAATTCATTCCTATGAAATGAGACCCAATTCATTCCGATGAAATGAGACCCGATTCATTCCTAATCAGAATGAAGGCAATCATATCTTTATTACAAAATAAAATTCTAAACTTCAGAGTCTTTTTCTAACTCAATCAATAAACTTAAATATTACCGTCACTACTTTAAAATCAATATTCCACATTAGTGAAATCATGGAAATGTTATATCACTAAAGGATTAAATCTAAATTGTAAAGATCATTACATATGATAATTTACAACATTTATTTATTTACAATCATTTCTATTTGGTTATGTATAGACTAGTGTAAATTAAGGAAGTCTATATGAGATCAACATTTGATCATGCAAATTCTTTGTTTTACTAAATCTGTACACTTGACTTTATTTCTAAATGTTAATTTCACATTAATGTATTTTTGAAAATTCAGCATCACTAAATGGTTAAACTAAACTGTAAACATAATTTGTTATGATAGTTCACAACATTCATTTAGTATAATATGTACCGAGTCAAAATATGGATCCAAACATACCCATTGTATTTCATTTTTCTGCATCAAATAATTTTTGTTTATTAGTCCAAACCGTCCAAAATGCTCAAAAATTGAACAAAATGGTATGTGTAATGGCATGAAAGTCCAATCATGTCATTTATCCTGCATTTAAATATACATCTGCAGTTCCATTTATCTGTGTTAAGCAGTTTTTAGTAATATTGCTCACAAGTTTCTCTCTATGTATGTACATACGGACATACAAGTACAACCAAATCTTAAAACCCTCGTCTGCAAGCATTGGGGGTGTAAAAGAACGACTAGCAGTAGAATTGTACATCATCCATATACATCAATATTTGATATGCTATACTACAACCCACCAACAGTACTTTCAAATACAATGGATATTAAGATACCAATCAATAATCTTTTAATCGATTGGTTAATTTGTGGATGTCAATATCTGGGTTGATTCAATAAGGATAACCTTGATTCTTTTGGACAAAATGTGTTAAAGACTGATGCATTATGTGGTAACCATTATCATCTCATACGAATTCTCTTGTTCATTCAAATATTTTTCTGAACATTGCAAAACAACATTTCTTGCTGAATTTGGATTGTAAAGACTTATTGAAAGTTATTTCCAGACACTCACATATTTTCTTAATAAAAGATTGTATTTCTTCAAACTTTT
Organism: Margaritifera margaritifera; assembly: GCA_029931535.1. Lineage (NCBI taxonomy): Eukaryota > Metazoa > Mollusca > Bivalvia > Unionida > Margaritiferidae > Margaritifera > Margaritifera margaritifera. The sequence goes on along the minus strand of JAQPZY010001649.1, from coordinate 2,412,742 downwards.
AGAGACATTTCTTGAATCATTTTGCCTTACTTAGTATTGATATCTATAAAATATAGTAAAATGGTCAGAGATTCCTACATTCAAAGGCTCTGAAAGAAAATAGTGTCCCTCCTCGTATACTGGTCCACTGAGATGGTATACTTGCTCACTTGTTGACTGCGTAAATTATCTCTACATGGTCTGCGTCAACAGCTGCAGCGACAACTGCTATCATTAACTTCCTTGCTAACTGAGTGATAATATCTGCAGGGCCTGTCAATGCACCGAATCTTCCCCAATTTCTTCTTGAAGATTACATTCACTGGCAATGTAAAAAGAACAACAGCTTTGATAACTCACCATGGACAAATCCCGACCTCACACTTTTGATTTAATCTACCTATCCAAACTATTTGAAAATTCAGGGAGACAGGGATAATGCAGGGAGACACGGAGAAAGAGACTGGCTTTTATTTATCTTACCTGTCAACAGAGCGTTTTTATTTCGTCAACTGGGATCTTCAGATCACACGGCGCTAAGTCAATCCCTATAATAAACCTACTGAAATACCATAATATTGAATCGTGGTATGTGCGTTTAACTGTGGTACAGATCTATCGGATTCGATCCTTGATGGTGGCTATACTTTTTCATCTTTCCTGTTACTTATGCAGGGTTCTAAATGCATATTAGCAAGTAGCACACTTACTAACTGTTTTACGGTCTTGCTACCTTGTGAAAGACGAGGTAGATTGATTTTTGCAACAATTAATTTTGAAAAGATAAACACCGCTAGTGATACAGTGTTTTGATTTTATTGATCAGAAATAACTTTCCAGCGCCTTTCTTCTGAGTAGCATGACGGTTGAAATTGTCAATGTTTACATAAAAATGGAATTATATTGATCAGAAATAACTTTCCAGCACCTTTCTTCTGACTAGTATGACGGTTGAAATTGTCAATGTTTGCATCAGAATGAAATTAAATTGATCGGAAATAGCCTTTCTAGCACCTTTCTTCTGACAAGTATGACGGCTGAAATTGCCAGTGTTTACTTCAAAATGAAATTAGATCGATGATTTTAGAAATTCCTAGAATTTTCTATCAAACGTATCACAATGATGATGGTAATAGTAATGTTTTTAAAGCATTCATATGATATGGATTAGTAATGTTTGAAAAGCATTCATACGATATGGATTAGTTGAATCTGAGTTGCTTTCGCCCAGATTTGCTACCAAATTAACGTGCTCTACTCGAATGAATGACGACACTATAATAGAAACGAGAAGTTTTAAAACCCCAGGGGCCGAATACGTCTTAGGTAACAACTTTCGCCACTGGGTAAGCTAATTTGATACTGGATTAAAATGTAGTACAATATCACGTTTTTGTACCACACGAGGCAATATATCCAGTATTAACGTAGGAAAAGAAAATACCCTCTAGATGTTAGAGCAATATATTAAACATCATCTGTCATATTTAGCTATTAAACATCATCTGTCATATTTAGCTATTAAACATCATCTGTCGTATTTAGCTATTAAACATCATCTGTCATATTTAACTAATATTTTTAGCATTTAGAATTTTATACGTAAAATCGTTTGACTTGTTGATGACATATATGAAATAAATCATTTATTTCACATATGTACCAAAATTTCACATATGTGAAACGAATTGACAATGATTAAATGAAAAGACTTTCACGTATGTAAAGTATGCGTTATATATCACGTATGTGAAATTCTTTTTCAATTACCTGAAACTCTTTCTGTCATGTGAAATTATTTCTTACGTATTTTAAATTTGTTTTTCGTTACATCTATGTCATATATTTCTCAGAGTTAAACATATATTTTACATATGTCACGTATGTAACATATCTTTTTGACAAGTGCAATAGTATTGCACATACATGGAAACAAAAATTAATGTTACAGTAAAATGGTTTGGCATAGTCATGTCTTATTTACAGATGGTTCATAAAGAAATAAAGACAAACATATCCACACTCATTTAATGTTCGTTTTCTTTAGTATCAAAACAATTGGTCCCGATATACACAAAACTTCTTTACCAAGTGTTTCTTAAAACTTACTTTTGCAATTCTAATTTATGTTGACAAACGGCATACATACCAGACAGTATAAAGCTTAACTCCGCAATAAGCTTCTCTTAAAATATTGTGTCTGAAGACTTATTTGACCGAACCTACCTGGAAAAGTTGTAATGTGAATAATTATATTTATTCTTTTATCATATATCCTTAAGTACAGTCCCATATAAGTTAACGGCAACTGGGCGTGAAAGAACCCGAAAAAACTAAGGCGACAGTTGCTATGCATTATGAGTTTTCAGTTTGTCTCATATATTTTCACAGATTATCAGTGTAAACTCAAGTACCCTGGATAAAAATAATAATTAAATTCCAGTATGTGATATGCCTTATAGCATAGCAAATATGTCATCATATTTTGAATTTTGATGTATATGTAATATAATATTGTTAAAAAAAAATGAGTCAACAATCTTATTTCCGGTAGAAATAAATATGATTCCTATTTTAAATTTGAACATTTGTTACACTATGGCACTAAAATTATTCAATGTCATGAAGATTGACGATCGTTTTTTGAGTCATTCGTACCGCATCTTTTCTAACATTACATATTACTTTTATCACCACTAATCTTAAAAGAATACTCCTATGATCTATGATCTCTGTTTCATAGCAAATGTAATTTCACGTCCTTAAAAATGTAGGTTTTAAAGCCGGTGTTTTATTTTTTCATTGAATACTAAGAGTCCGTTTAAACCTTAGATTCAGTTATACAGAAAAGAAGAAAACTGTTAATTTTAACTGTTATCAAAGATGGTAGTAGATATACAAGAATATATAGTCATATTATAACCAGTGCTGGATTACCCAATAGGCAGACCAAGCACGTGCTTAGGGGACCAGCAAAGCAGGGGCACCAACAAAAAGTTAGAAATTACGGGGTTTTTTTTAAATTACATGGGGGGGGGGGCACCATAATCTTTTCAGTGCTTAGGGTCTCTAAAGGTCTTAATCCGGCCCTGATTATAACCACATGTAATATTATTGGGAATCGAGTCCGAGTAACAGTACTCACCGCTTTGCCTGCATGAAACCAACCCTATACCTTCTCGACCATGTGTGTATCCTCCACAAAGAATGCAGCTTAGTCTTAATTAGAAATACAGACTTTCATGCATAAAAGGCACACTCGCTAAGTGACTCTAAATACACAGTCACTCCGGATTCCTTTGACAGAAAACAAAGAACACTGGAGCTCTTATTGCAAGTTACAAATATACACCAAACAGAGCTGAAAGTGCTATCTGTGGATTATATAGGAGGATGCGAGATAATTTGAGGTCACGTTACATGGCAAAAGAATATTATCATGCAAGTTATAAAGTTATAATTTTACCCTTCTGGGAATCAAACCCGGATCAGTTACCGCACATCATCTTGCCTGCACTCATCAACCTCACTATCTTCTCGAGAAAGAACAAATCCACCCGAAAAAAAGATCGAATTTAGTACTGAATATGAGTATTCGTGTGTAGCAGACATACTCACAAGGTCACAAGGAGTGTGAAAATAAGGTAACATCAATGCATTTTACATTTATAAGTAACAAATGTGTAGCAGAGATATTCACAAAGAATGTGAAAATAAGGTAAACTCAATGCATTTTACATTTTAAAAGAAACAAAGGGGTAGCAGACATATTTGCAAGAAGTGTGAAAATAAGATAAAATTAATTCATTTTACATTCCTAAGTAACAAAGGGGATAATTCAATAAAAGATACAACCTAAGTCATTTAGCCCTAAATTAATTACAGGTTTTAATTCTTAGAAAATGACGATAACAAAATGTTCTGAACACGATATGTACAAAATAATGTCCTTCATGAAATTTAGTTTGGGTGTATATAAGTATAATGTAACATTTTAAAGTCAATTTTAGAACATAATTAAATAGTGTACAGTTATTTCTCTCAGCCCTGGAAGAGAGCGCCAGGTAGTTTATACAATGGAAGGGACCAAAGAACAGGAGAGAAAAAACATATGGTGCATGGACAAGCTTTATTCTTTGCATATACAAGCACCATGGATTGATCTGGAGACCACCTAGGTAAATATTGGTAGAATTATAAGTAACCACCCTGGTACGGCCACGCTGTTCACTGACAAAGAAAAAATACTTCAAAGATGGGCAGAACACTTCAAGAACATTCTCAATCAACAATCATCTCTCAGTGAGGAGGCAATTGATCGACTGCCCCAAGTGGAAATCAACATATCACATACTGATCTTCCAGAGCTGACTGAAACTGTGAAAGCAATCGACCTGCTGTCAAATGGCAAAACGCCTGGAGCAGACGCTATACCAGCAGAAGTCTACAAAGCCGGAGTCTCGCACATAGCACAGAAACTGACTGAACTCTTCCAGTCAATGTGGACTCAGGAAACTATACCCCCAGGAGTACAAGGATGCATCCATCGCCCACTTGTACAATCCGAAAGGCAACAGACAATCATGTGACAACCATCGGTACATTTCCTTGCTGTCAATAGGAGGCAAAATCCTTGCCAGAATTCTGCTGAATCGTCTTAAGCATCACATCGATCAAGGGCTCCTTCCTAAGAGTCAGTGTGGCTGCAGGAAAGGACGAGAGACCACATACATGGTGTTTGCAGCTCGTCAACTCCAGGAGAAATGCAGGAAGCAGAACTCCAACCTGTACACGACATTCATCGACCTGGCAAAAGCCTTTGACACAGTCAGCCGTAGAGACCTTTGGAAGATCATGGCAAAACTGTGGTTGCCCAGAGAAATTCATCGTGATGGTTTGGCAATTCCATGATGGCATGCTCGCTCGTGTTGTAGATGACGGTGAGTCATCTGAACCAATACCAGTCACCAATGGAGTCAAGCAAGGCTGCGTGTTGACCCCAATCCTCCACAATATGGTGTTCTCTGCTATCTTTACAGATGCCTTCCGTGACCATGACACTGGGTTCGACATCAGATACTGGACTGGTGGCAAACTCATAAATCTGAGGAGACTATAGGCAAAGACGAACTTACAGGAAGTGACTGTTTGTGATCTTTTATTTGCTGATGACTGTTCCCCGAATTCCAAATCTGAGTCTGACATGCAACAGAGTATGGACCATTTCTCTTCAGCTTGCGACAATTTCAGTCTCACGATCAGTATCAAAAAGACAGGTGATGCACCAATCCGCACCAGGAAAGCCTTACGTAGAGCCCACCATTACAGTAAAAGGCAAAACCCTCTAGGCAATGGACAAGTTCACCTACTTCGGTAGTACACTGTCACGTGCAAAATCAACGTAATAATAGCCAAAGCAAGCATGGCCTTTTGCAGACTGCGTGGAAATGTGTGGGAATGCAGAAGCATCTGTCTGCAAACAAAACTAAAGGTTTACAAACGTAATACCAAGAAGCTGAACCATTTTCATATGGGCTGCCTGAAGAAACTGGTATGGATAAGATGGCAGGACAAGGCCCCAAACACTGAGGTTCTCACACGGGCAAACGTTTCAAGCATCCCCAATCTGCTGATGAAATCACAGATGAGATGGACAGACCACGTCAGCATGATGTCAGAAGAGCGACTACCAAAGAAGATCTTCTACAGCGAACTGAACGCGATCTCAGGGTCGTCAGAAGAAATACTTCAAACATTCCCTCAAGTAATCCTTTAAACATTTTAACGTTGACCCTGAGTCTTGGGAAGATCTCACACAGGATCGCTCCACCGAGCAGAATCTCGTCCATACTGGAGCTAAAGACTTTGAACGGAGAAGAACTGCAGAGGCAGTGCAGAAGCGTGAGCAGCGTAAACCTCAAAACTGCAGCACGTCCTCTATTGATGAAGCCAACCCAAGAGACATCTCCTGTCAAGTTTGACACAGATAGTTCAGAGCACAAATTGGCCTGATCAGCCACTCACATATTCACAGAAACCAAACTAGTTAGTGATGTCATGGTCATCTTCGAACTCGAAGGACGAATAACAACAACATTGCAAACAATCTTTCGTCCAGTTACATAATATTACAACAATCTGTGAATGTGCAGGTAATGTGTAATATGCATGGTTTGCTTATTAGACATGAATGGTTAGAAGTGTTGTGTTTGAATGGCATAGAACAGATAAAGAAGCTTTTTTATAATGTTTTAACAAAGGCCAATTAATTTTCATAGTACTTTGATCGAAACGTATGTATTGCCATTTTTCCAAAACAATTTAAAGCTGGAATTAATTCAAGGCAAAATGACTATGGCTGTATGTTTTAATGTACTATGCCCTTGCTTACTTATATCCTTAAAATGTATTTAATCTAATTTATTTTCACATTCCTCCTAAAATCTAGACACATGAAATGCGAAATTCGTAAACTAGCACAAATAACTTTATCAGCGTTCTGTCTCGGTCATGCATAGATTACTTACTGATTATAAAAAGGGAGCAGATTTTTGCGAACTCGTTTGCACTTAAAATTAATCTTTTGTGTGACATTTTAACATAACTAAAAAAAAAGCTTATAGGTGTTACGTATATTTAATCTATAATGTGTGTTTAAATTTTATCCGTGATGTAAGTAGTACTTTAGATTCTCGTCACTAGTAAACATAATGCTAACTAGAATTCGACTTCAAGGCCAGTCGTCTTGACGACTGTTCCCCCCCCCCCCCATTTTATTCCTTAATATCCTGTTGATATGGGTCAAGAGAAAATGTGTATAAATAGGGATATGGTAAACAAATAATTCATTCCTGTTTTAGATTAGTCTATGTGAATCCATTTGTCATCAGATTGTACATTGTGCCGTTGAAATCGATATAATTCGAGAGGAATTATTAATTAAATATATATATTCATTGGAATTACTAAAGTGCTCATTGACTTTTAAATTAATACATTACTTTGGACTTTTGTGAATTCATTCAAAACCATTCTGGATTGTATCATTGTGTAATATCAGAACATTCAAGACTATTGGAACTCATTCAGAACATTCTATATTTTTGGACTTGTGATTAGGACATTTAGGATTATTGGGAATTTGATTCACAATATCGTAAGTATCTTTTGAATTTCACTTTGTATTATAGGGAATTAAATTACTTTTTGATATTACTTATATTGTTGGTTTCTCTTTCTTTCTGTTACATTTTTTAAGACCTAGAGTCGTAAGAGAAATGAGGAGGGAGGGGGGCTCCTCCAGGATCTGAATTTGTTTAATACATTTCAGAGATATTAAAAATTACTTTTGAAATTTAAATTGACTTTGTTTCGGAATTTTCATTGTCCGTAGTAAAGATTTTAATTTCACACATTCGAGAAATCTTTAGTAAAGCCAGCAAGCATTCACAATGTCATCTAATGTTGAGAATTTTGTTTCAAATCCTACCCAAGTAGGGTTAGAGTCTATGAAAAAGGATAAGTTGCTTGAGATTGCCAGACGTTATGATCTTTCTGAAGCGAAAGCATCTTTAGCAAAACTAGAGATAAGGAATATTTTCATTCAGTATTTGGTGGAAAAGGAAATTTTGGATAAAAGTGCTTTGGGCTTGATTGGGGAGTCTGTATCTGGTTTTGATAGGAAATTAAGAAAATTACAGCTAAAAAACGAGATGGAATTGGAATTAAGAAAGCTTCAGCTTCAGAGAGAAATGATGTGAATTCAGAAAGAGAAGGAGGAGAATGAAACGCAAATGCAGATGGAGAGAAAGAGAGAGAGAGAGAGAGAGAGAGAGAGAGAGAGAGAGAGAGAGAAAGAGAGAGAGGAGAGGGAAAGAGGAAAATGAAGGAGAGGCAGATGCAGAGAGAGAGAGAGAGAGAGAGAGAAAGAAAAGAGGGAACTGGCAAACGGAGCACTCCCCCCTCCTCGTTTACACACAAGTTTAGGTTTTGATGTTACCATATATATTTGGTTAGTATCCCCTTTTCAGGAAAAAGAAGTAGATAAATACTTTAAGAAAATTTCTAAAAACTTGAAATGGCTTAGAGAGCATTGTACCTAATTATTACAAAGTATTGGCAAAGCTTGTGGAGTCTATACTTCGCTGTCGGTACAACAGAGTGTTGATTATGCTGTGGTTAAGGAATATATCTTGAAGGGTTATGAGTTGGCATCTGAGGCATATCGACAGGGATTTAGGAATTGTAGAAACAAAACTAGAAAAACCTATGTCGAATTTGCAAGGGAAAAAGAACAATTGTTTGATAGGTGGTGCTCAGCCAATAAGGTTGTTTAAGATTACTACAACCTATATAGTGATGTCAAGACCTATCTTGATGAGCAAAAAGTGGAAACTTTGGGGGAAAAAAGTTTAATTTATCAGTAAGTCTACTTCTCAGCAGGGTTTGGGAAAAAATCATCTCAGTTTAATACGAGTACTTCTAAATTTCAATCTGATACAACTTTTAGGAATCAAACATCTAATAAGACTGATCAGAAATCCTTATCTCTTCTTACGTGCACTTATTGTAAAAAGAAAGGGCACGTCATTTCTAATTGCTACATGTTGAAAAGTAAGCAACAGAATAAAGACAGATCTATTCCAAATGCTCTTATTTCAAAGAGGTCAAGATCACGGTTTTGTATTGAAAGCAATACATTTCTTGAGTCACACAAACCCCAGTCTGATTCTTTTTTTGAGACTTATGAACCATTCATGTAGAAGGTTCTATATCACTTATTGGTGATTCTGCCAAACCTATCCCTATTAAAATATTAAGAGACACAGGAGCTTCTCAGAGTCTTTTGTTATCAGGTACTTTGCCTTTGCCTGAGAAGTCTTCTTCTAGTGAAAGTGTTCTTATTCCGGGAGTATAGTACGGCTTTGTAAATGTTCCTCTCCATTGTGCCAATTTGGCATCAGACTTAGTTTCCGGACCTGTGACTGTTGGGGCAGTGACTTCTTTACCTATAGAAGGTATTCATTTGTTACCAGGCAATAACCTAGCTGGAGATAATGTCGTGGTTAATCCACTTGTAACTGACAAGACTTGTTTGGATAAAAAAAAGTTGATCCTATTGAGATTGAAATCCTTTACTTGTATCCTGCTTGTGCAGTTACCAGAACTATGGCAAAATTAGCTCTTTAAAATGATGTTGATCAGGAAATTATTCCTTTAGCTGACACATGTATTGGTCAGTCTTTTGATGAGGTCACCTTTTCTCCTGGAATTGATTAACCAATAGGTATTGATTACAGTGATTCTTTTTTTACTACTCATTCTCTGCATTCTAATCAGGGTGACAAAAGACAATTACTCGTTGTCTTACAGGACAAAGATCCTGAGATCTATTGTTTGTTTTAGAGGGCCATTAGTAAAATTGAAGCCACACAAGTCCCAGATTGTTAGTGTGTAAAAAATGGGGTCCTTATGAGAAAATGGAGACAACCTGAGGTACCCGCTGTTGACGAGTGGTCAATGAGCTATCCAATTGTCGTTCCGAGATCATATCGACAGGAAATTCTTAGTCTAGCCCATGAAACTCTCTTGACTGGTCATTAATGAATCAATAAGACTTATCACAAGATCTTGAATCATTTTTACTGGCCAAAACTTAAAAGTGATGTTTCTAAATACTGTAAATCTTGTTACACTTGTCAAATGATAGGAAAACCCAACCAGAAAATACCTAAGGTTCATCTGAAACCTGTTCCTGCATTTGACGAACCATTTAGTAGAATAATGGTAGACGTGTCGGTCTCTAACCTAAGACCAAGTCAGGCAATCAATACTTGTTGACCATAATGTGTGCATCTACAAGATTCCTAGAGGCAATTCCTTTGAGAAATATGAAAACTAAAACCATTGTAAAAGCTTTGGTAAGTTTTTTTTTACACTCGTTGGCCTTCAAAAATCTGTCCAGCCTGATGAAGGGTCGAATTTTATATCTGGAATTTCCCAACAAGTTATGCATGAGTTAGGCATCGAACAGTTTAAATGTTCTGCCTATCACCCTGAAAAGTCAATAGGCTTTGGAAAGATATCATCAAACTTTGAAGAATATGATTCAATCATATTGCTTTGATACAGGAAAGGATTGGGATGACGGTGTTCATTTGTTGCTGTTTGCTGTTAGGGAATCAGTTCAAGAATCATTGGGTTTTAGTCCTTTTGAACTGGTTTGACCATTGAAATTGTTGAAAGAGAAACTTCTTTCAAATGAAGATTCAGAGATTAATCTTCTTGACTATGTCTCTGATTTCAAATATAAGTTGTCAAAGGCTTGTGAAGTAGCAAGAACTAATCTTCACACTACTCAGTCAAAAATGAAATTAAGGTATGACAAAAATACATAGGAAAGGAGTTTTAAGCCTGGTGATAACGTTCTGGCTCTCTTGCCCATACTTCAAAATCGTCTTCGGGCTATATTTTTTTGGTCCTTATATCATTGAAAAGAAAGTAAATGAATTAAATTGTATCATTAACACTCCTGGGAGGCGGAAACAGAAACAACTTTGTCATATAAATATGTTAAAGGAGTATTTTGCCAGAGATAGCCCAGTTAATTATTCAATCAATTTAGTTGTACCTGTCCCACACAGTGAGGATGTCAACAATGGAATGCAATCTGACTGTAGTGACTATGGTTTAGCCAAACTTCAGAATTCAGAAATATTGAACAATCTGGACCTGAAACTTTCACATCTACAACAACAGGAAAGGAATGCACTAAAATAGGTATTACATGAGTATGAGCACTTGTTTCCTGATGTCCCAACACGAACAAATACAATCTATCATGACGTTGATATTGTAGATTCTACACCTATGAAACAGCATCCTAACAGGATGAATCCTCTCAAACAGGAATATTTGTAAAAAGAAATTCAATATTTACTGGGGAATGATTTTATAGAACCAAGTAAACGTAACTGGAGTTCACCATGTATTGTTGTGCCTAAAACAGATAATACATTCCGCATGTGTACTGACTATAGAAAAGTCAACAGTGTCACCAAAACGGATTTCATTTCCAATGCCAAGAATAGATGATTGCATCGACAAAATTGGAAATGCGAAATATGTCACTAAGTTTGGCCTTTTACAAGGATTCTAGCAAATTCTACGACAGGAAAGGACAAAAGAAATATCGGCATGGGCTTTATCAGTATAAATTGATGCCTTTTGGAATGAAACATTCCCCGGCAACATTCCAACGTCTTATGAACATGTTAACATCTGGTCTAGATAATTGTGACGCGTACATCGATGACGTCATCATCTATAACAACACCTTGGAAGATCACTTAGAAATCATTCGGAAATTCTTCGATCAACTCAATGATGCAAGTCTGACGGTTGATTTATGCAAAATGAGTTTTGCCATACTTGTGTCACATTTTAGGACATATTGTGAAACAAGGTAAAGTTAAACCCGTAGAAGCTAAGGTCAAGGCTATTTCTGAATTAGAAATGGTAGTAAAAAGCAACTGATGCGATTCTTGGGTATGACTGGATATTATCGGAAATTTTGCTCAAATGTTTCCATAATTGCTGAACCTACGACAAATTTGTTGAGTAAGAAATCCAAGTTTCATTGGTCTGACAAATTTCAGGAATCTTTTGACAAATAAAAGGCGATACTTGAGAGTGCACCAGTTCTTTCAGCACTACATTTCAGCAAATTATTTAAAATGTTTGTCGATGCAAGTGATGTAGGGGTTGGTGGAGTATTAATTCAAGAAGATAACAATGATGCTGATCATCCAGTGTGCTTTTTTTCTAAAAAGTTAAACAAGCACCAGAAAAAAGTATTCCAGAATTGAGAAGGAATGTTTGGCTTTGATATTGGCTTTGCAACATTTTGAAGTGTATGTCAGTTCAGCTCTTTCTCCGATTGCTGTATTCAGTGATCACGCAATCCTCTTACTTTCATACACAAAATGAAAAACAAAAATCAAAGATTACTGAGGTGGAGTTTAATGCTGCAAGAATACAACATTGACATTAGACACATCAGAGGAAAAGATCATGTGATTGCAGATGCACTCTCACATAAACAGAAGTACCGTATTGCTTTATTTTGTGTATATTTTGTGTCATTAAACTGTGTGTCATTCATAAGACATTTTCCTATGTAATTTTGATTATTATAGTATCATATGCATATTTTTGGATTAGTGATTAGGACAATTAGGATTATATGCAATTTGATTTCACAATATTGTAAGTAATTTTTGAATTTCACTTTGAATTATAGGGAAATAAATTGCTTGTTGATATTACTTACATTGTTGTTTTCACTTTCTTTCTGTTACATTTTTTATGACCTAGAGTCGTAGCATAGGAATGCAAATGGTTGTATTAAATTCTATATTTGCATCTGGAAATTATAAGATTTATACCCTCATTTACGTCGAGAGAGATACTTTGCCATTAAAACAGGTCGAAGCTTGAAGCAGCCAGAATAGTTTCTGGACTACCAAAATTTGCTAGCAGAGAATCACTTTAAGTTGAAACTGGATGACCTACTCTCGCAGAAAGGCGAAACAAAAAAATCTCTGCAGTTTTTACAAAACTATCAACATCCTGTTTCCGGATTATATAATTGATTTACTCCCACCTTGTTTGCGAGCCACAGTTCCTCATAATTTCTGAAACTCGAACAATATCATTCAATAACAATGTAGAACCTCTTTGTTAAAAAATCATATATACCAACATTTATCGACTCATGGACATGGAGCAATCTGCCACAATCCATAAGAAATTGTAAAAAAAAAAAATGTACGAGCACAAAATCGCAAAATTTCTGCTCCAATTTATTTAGCGTTTGGTAATAGGCGAGCTTAATTTTTTTTTTAGCCGGTTAAGACACAAATGTAGTTATGGATTATGATTTTTTTAGGTGTAATCTTATCGCCGGTTCTTCTTGTTCTAGTGGATTTCCAGTAGAAAACTACCATCTTTTTTTCTTTTTGAATGCAGACTATTTAATAAAGCAAGAAATGAGCTATCACAGATTATCAATAATGAATATTAATACTGATTCTGATACACTTTTATTTGGCAAAGATATTTACACCGAAGAAAAAGAAAACATTTTGCTACAAAAGGAAAGCAGACAGTGGATATTAACACAAAAAGGTTCACAAATATATGATTAAGTTTTGTTCTATTATGAATACAGCTAGAAATGTTACTTACCGGACCACACCAAACACTGTCCGTTCGCTCTTATCCTTCCTTCATCCCTTTCATTTCATGTATGTATATCACCTGTCGTTACTTTTTCCACAACTCTTGCCTGCTGCATGCTCGTTAATTAATAATTAAAATGAAGAGGAGCTTTTAAGTTATGTTACGATTCTTGTTCTTAACAATATGTAACAGAAAGAAAGTGAAACAAACAATGTAAGTAAAATCAACAGGCAATTTATTTCCAGACAATTAAAGTGAACATTCAAAAGACACTTACAATTTATGGGTTAAATTACAAATAATCCTAAATGTCCTAATCACAAGTCCAAAATAATAGAATGTTCTGAATGAATTCCAATAGCATTGAATGTCCTGATGTACCACAAAGATGTAATCCAGAATGTGTCTGAATGAGTTCGCATAATCCCAAAATCATGTATTAATCCAAAAATCAATAAACTCTTTTATATTTCCAGATGAATTGGAAATAAATAATTCCTCTCAAATTATATCTGATTCCTTTAGAACCAAAATTCTAGAATAGGAATGAATTTGTTTACCAAATCTGCCTATAAATACACATGCATACATGACCGACGTTAAATCAGAATACGAGCAATTCTAGTGGAAAAATACTGGCATACCTGGCATATATCACAAAAGTCTAATTGTGAAATTCCTACGAAAATTCTGACATACCTGACACATGTGACAAAATGACATGTTGCGGAATACTATGTAAACAACTGGACAAAAGTTAAGTATGTATTTTCAAATAAACATACAACTTACAATCATAGACAAAAGTTAAGTGTATAAACATCATACACAACAGTTAAAAAACTTGTTTCCAATCCTTTTGCCCTGTATACACAATTGTGATCTTCTTGGCAATAAAATGTGTTAAAAACTAAACCTGAATCAATTTATTGTGCTGCGTAAAAGCAGTGACCAAGATAACTTACCACGTTGTTTCTCTTCTTGTGTCGTATCAAGTATTACTAATGCATCAGTACCGCTTGTGTTATGACACTTCCTGATATCGAGTTTCTTTCTTGGAATGAAATTCGGTTACCACAAGCTAAACAATCACGGATATCATATAAACAACCACAGATATCATATAAACAACCACCCTAACAAATCTCAGTGGAAACAATTGGTCAACATGACTTTACTTTAAAAGGAAGTGACTACCAGGCGCGACAGAATCAATAGACATCCTGATTTTTCTAGATTTCGACACTTACAAACACAAATCCGCCCTTCCACTCTGTACTACATTGGGAGGAATAATTATTAACGCAAATTAACCAGGTTTATAGCATCCCTGTGGGTATTAAAGCGAGGCCATGACATTACTCACTGTCAAAAATGTGGTCAACAGTATACCGACCTCCTTCAGCGTCTGGTCACATCATGTATATTAACAAGACAAATTGCCAACGACTTTCACTGGTACGTGTTGGACAAGTTTGGACTTGAACTACACATAGAACTTACCCAAAGTAACGACGAATCACAGTTGCTAAAACGGTTAAGAACTGACATTAAAATGCGTAATTAATGTTATTAATCAATCTTTATTTCCTCCATAAGGAGAGTTCATTTACAAACATAGAAAATAGAACAGAGAGAGATACATTTAACAATTTACATTGAAGATTTCGGAAAACATTCCAGAAAGTCAGTGATACATATTACACTAATACAGATGAGGAAGAAACAACTACAATATCAATAGTTAGGAAATACATGAAAACATGAAAAATGGCACATAATCTTTGTACATAAATCTATAGGAAAAAAAAAGAAAGAAAACAAATAATTACGTATTTAGTGATATGTACCGATAACAATAATTATGTATTTAGTGATCTGTACCGATAACATTAATTGCGTATTTAGTGATCTGTACCAATAACATTAATTGCTTATTTAGTGATCTGTACCAATAACATTAATTGCGTATTTAGTGATCTGTACCAATAACATTAATTGCGTATTTAGTGATCTGTACCAATAACATTAATTGCGTATTTAGTGATCTGTATCAATAACATTAATTGCGTATTTAGTGATCTGTACCAATAACATTAATATTGCTGGGAAAATAACGCATTCTATTGATTATTTGCTAGATTAAAACAGTAGCCCAATAATAAAAGAATCGAGCCGTTCGGCAACTTAAAAGTTTCATTAATGTAATTCGAATTTATGCAATAATAAACACTATTTATGGCCAGACTCTTTTGGGGTAACGCACAAATAAATGCCCGACTACATCTAGTGCTTCTTGGTAAAAGTTTCTGGCAATCTTGGAAACTGAGCATTTTCACAAGCGGGAATAGAAGCAGGTGTCGCTTTCGTAGTCAGTATTCAGTTCAGAATCTATATCCATCCACGTACCGACATAAATATATCCTCCAGAGACTCTGTCACTCTGAAATATTGAAATAAGCTTCCAAACTGTCGGTTATTATTCGATAAAAGAAATAGTTTGATCTCGAGTAAGATTTACTTGGATCTCGAGTAAGATTTACTTTTTCGTTTACAATATCAGATCATCTGTGCAAGCTCGTGCACACTAGATAAAATAATAATAAAATTTCGCTTTATGGCAAGCATTATCTAATGGCAAAAATGTCATCATATTTTGAAATTTCATGCAAACATTTTATAGTAATGTAAAAATAATGGTCATAAATCTTATTTCCGGTAGAAATTAACATGATATCTAGATTAAATTTGAATATTTTGGTATACCAATGTACTAAAACTATTCAAATTAATGCTATATATATTGAAGATCGTCTTTTGAATCATTCATACCACATCATTATTAACGTCACATACTACCATTATCATTCATACCACATCATTACTAACGTCACATGCTACTATTATCATCAGACACATCATTACTAACGACACATACTACTATTATCATTCATACCACATCATTACTAACGTCACATACTGCTATTATCATCAGACACATCATTACTAACGACACATACTACTATTATCGTCCATACCACATCATTACTAATGTCACATACTACTATTATCATCAGACACATAATTACTAACGTCCCATACTACTATTATCGTTCATACCACATCATTACTGACGTCACATTCTACTATTATCATCAGACACATAATTACTAACGACACATACTACTATTATCGTTCATAGCACATCATTATTAACGACACATACTACTATTATCGTTCATACCACATCATTAATACGTCCCATACTACTATTATCATTCATACCACATCATTACTAACGTCACATTCTACTATTATCATCAGACACATCATTACTAACGACACATACTACTATTATCGTTCATACCACATCATTACTAACGTCACATACTACTATTATCATCAGACACATAATTACTAACGTCCCATACTACTATTATCATTCATACCACATCATTACTAACGTCACATACTACTATTATCATCAGACACATCATTACTAACGACACATACTACTATTATCGTTCATACCACATCATTACTGACGTCACATGCTACTATTATCATCAGACATATCATTACTAGCGACACATACTACTATTATCGTTCATAGCACATCATTATTAACGTCACATACTACTATTATCATCAGACACATGAATGCTAACGTCACATACTACTATTATCATTAGAAACATCATTACTAAAGTCACATACTACTATTATCATCAGACACATCATTATTCACGTCACATACTGCTATTATCATCAGACACATCATTATTAACGGCACATACTACTATTATCATCAGACACATCATTACTAATGTCACATACTACTATTATCATCAGACACATCATTATTAACGTCACATAATACTATTATCGTTCATACCACATCATTACTAACGTCACATACTACTATTATCATCAGGTACATCATTACTAACGACACATACTACTATTATCGTGCATACCACATCATTACTAACGTCACATACTACTATTATCATTCATACCACATCATTAATACGTCACATACTACTATTATCATCAGACACATCATTGCTAACGTCACATACTACTATTATCATCAGACACATCATTACTAACGTCACATACTACTATTATCATCAGACACATAATTGCTAACGTCACATGCTACTATTATCGTTCATACCACACCATTACTAAAGTCACATACTACTGTTATCACCAGACATATCATTACTAGCGACACATACTACTATTATTGTTCATAGCACATCATTATTAACGTCACATACTACTATTATCATCAGACACATCATTACTAACGTCACATACTACTATTATCATCAGACACATCATTACTAACGACACATACTACTATTATCGTGCATACCACATTATTACTAACGTGACATACTACTATTATCATTCATACCACATCATTGGTAACGTCACATACTACTATTATCATCAGACACATCATTATTAACGTCACATACTACTATTATCATCAGACACATCATTGCTAACGTCACATACTACTATTATCATCAGACACATCATTGCTAACGTCACATACTACTATTATCATCAGACACATCATTACTAACGACACATACTACTATTATCATCAGACACGTCATTATTAACGTCACATAATACTATTATCGTCAGTAATTTGGATTATCTTATGATCTTTGTTTCATGGCAATTGTCTTTTCACGGACTTACATGCAAGATACGAAATATAGGTCTTAAAAACCGCTGTCTTATTTTGTCATAGGGTACTGAGAAGAGATCTTGAATCTTAGATCTAATTATTTCAAAAGGAAGAAAACTGTGACTATTTATTTTCTATCAACGATGGTGGCTCAAATAAAGAATATGTTGTCCTAATATACCTAATGTTAGTAGGAATCGAGCACAAGTTCGTGGGTTACGGTACCCATAGCGAACCCACACACCTTCTCGACCATGCGCATCCGATAAAAAGAACGCAACTTTGTCGTAAATATAGGTTTTTAGCAAGCGCACTTGCTAAGTCACACAGTAATTAACTCTCCCCTAAATACACAGTCACTCCCAATTCCTTTGACAGTAAGCAAGGTATATAGAAACTATTATTGTAAGTTACAAATATACACCAAACGGGGAGGAAAGTACTATCCCTGGATCATATAGAAGGATGCGTGATGATATTAGATGTATTTACATGGAGAATATGCCATAGTTTTAATCACATGTCTTAACAAGTTGTAGAAGGTTTGTGCAATTTGAACCAAATTAATTCGGTATGGAAGACAGAGCGGCTTAAAACATCTAAATTTAACACTATTAGTTAGCAAAAAAAGATAAATGCGGCAGTAGTCCAGGACTCATGCTCGACTGAACAATTTCGGGTGAAGTGATTTCTCCCTCCTGTCTTAATAGGGTGAAGTTATTGGAAAATAGGGGGAAAGTGTATGTATGTATGTATGTATGTATGTATGTATGTATGTATGTATGTATGTATGTATGTATGTATGTATGTATGTATGTATAGGGTTTAACGGGACGGCTCCATAATCCTGGCTATATAGTGCCGATTAAAAAGATTAGTTTTTTGTTTTTAATAAAAAGGAAAAATTGCAAAAACGTTCGGATTTATACGTCCAATTTATGTAATTGCAAAATAAGTTCATAATAAAATCAGTTCATCAACAACTGATATGTTGCTGGCTTTTCAAATACATGAACAAAATACTGATCATACTTTAGGAAACTATCAACAATTTTCCTTCTTATATCTGAAAAGCTGCTTCATAATATCGTGAATAAATTGATATGGCAACCTATTAAATAGGCAATTGTTCCCCACAATAGGTGACTAATACTCGTAGAAGGCAACTCATCCCGTTCCATTATGTGTTCAGGTTAAATATAGGATACAATCATTAATACTGTAGCTGGAATCGCTTGGCTACACTACCCAGAGTCTTACCTTCTCGAGTGCTTTGGGATAGGTACTTATGTTGGAGTGAAATCCCACTGTATCTGTCTTAGGTCTGGCGCTAGAGATAGTGGCAGATCTCTGCCCAAGAGGGATTTGTCGTATTCTCGGCTTCAGCTCGAAGTATGTGTCGTCGACTAGATCGTATCTAGGTCGTTGACTGGTTCGTGGTTGGGGTGGTCGCTTCTTCAAGATCGTCAGAGAGACAAACAGAGACGAAGTAATGAGAGAGAGAGAGAGAGATCTTCAGTAACAATCTGTATTCTTGCAAGGTCTGGTTAACTAAATCTCCATGTTTCTTTAACGGGCCTTGCAAGCGAAACATTCATTTCTTTTTCATATTATGGACACTTGTTGATTATTTTGTCAAATTATTATGACAATGTTCGTTTTAAAGTTATTGCAATTCCATTAACTGTCGTTAATATTTGACGTGTTCATATTTCTTAATTAACTTTTTTAAAAGAGGAAATCATCTTCTACGAAAACTCTGTTAATATTCCCAGCATAAATATGTCCATACTTCATATGGGTCAGCTATTTTAAATTATAAACTTTAGTATCAACATTTGTACACAAACATATTTTTAAATAGAGTTAAAATTAGAACCAAGTTGATTTCGTTTTTATTTTTATTCCAATGTACAAAATCGAAGTGGATTTCGTTATCTGAGAGCTGCTGCCCAGTGGTCACAGCTGAAAGAGGCTGAAGAGCCAATGGCCTAGAGTCCAATTTTAAAAGCAATATAATTCAATCATTCTTTACTGATTCAAGTCATCCCTAGGTATTTAACCTACTGGTGTTTCGAATTTAATAATCCCATTTCAAATCTACTTGAAATATGCCATATTAAACACATTTAAGATGGAAATAGTGGACTTGGACAGCTGAAAAGTTTATTAGTCTCGTTCTTTTTTATATATTTATAAATTATTTCTCTTCCTTTTGAGTATATATATATATATATATATATATATATATATATATATATATATATATATAATATTAATAATAATAATATTGCCGTTAATATAAAATGGTGGTCACAGATTGTACTCATTTTCCTTTCAGCCAACTATTTATAGGGAACCGGACTTTTAAGGACACTCGCCACAGCACGCTGATAATTAGCTTTGGGAAATTGTTAAAAGAGAGAAAAATGAGAGACTTACCAGAATTTTGTTCGGAAGTGATTTATGATCATTATTTCCTATCGCCAACAAACGAGACAACATAATGACCAGCTAACCAACCGTCCAACCATACAGCATATAACTGTATTCCAAGACTCTGATATTCTTAACAGTATTCTATTAGATGGGGACCGTAATAAAATTCCGTTCCAAAAGGAATATATCAGCAATCCTCCTCTGGCATGTCTATTAAAAGAAATCTGTCAAACCCTACCAGTAAATGAAGCATGATAAGACTAGTGTTTGCACCCACCCACCCACTCGCAATTTTCGCTTCTAGGGCCAAGTCATAGGGAGTAAGAAAAAAATCCAAGGACAAATTTTAGTTGAATATCTGAATTTGTCTTTTCATACCTAGTAAGCGTATATTATAGGGTGGCGATCTCAATAGTTGAAAAATTACTACTTAGGGACTACTGTATAACACTGTAAATTCGTTGGGTTCCAATTTTCGTGGTTTTCGTGGTTGAGCTAGACCACGAATTTAAAGTCACAACGAGATATCAACTAAGCCAACAATCCCCCTTCCCCGTCATATGCAATTGAAAGGCATCACCTGTTTCTTTATTTGTTTTAATACAACGGCTATCTATAGTGCTGAGAATGTGAAATATACATTAGGATAAGTACATGAATGACGAGGATGGACCCCGAGGTCAATATTAGTTATGGATGGACCCCGAGGTCAATATCAGTTGCATGTGTAAATATGTCTTTTCAGGCTGAGTAAACGTATATATGGTTGTGGAGTGGAGATTTCAATAGTTTCCAAGTTATCACTTAGTGAATAAATCCCTGGAATATGGATGGACCCAGAGGCCAAAGTCATTTGCATATCTGATTTCATCATTTTATGCCCAATATCTTTATATACAGTTGTAAGTAGTTTCTAAATTCTGACCAGGGGCCACAGCTACATTCACTGGGGCATGACCCATGGGTACCATTCAAACCCCTATCTGATATAGGATGACTCTTTGTCTGTAATCACACACATCAGTTCTAAGACATGTTAAATTTTCCAACTTTATGTAAAATAGGTCCTACCAGCAAATCCTAACCCCAGGGGCTGTTTCAGAATTGAAAATCCTTGTGCACATCTACAGACCATACCCAATCATATCCCAAGTTGTTAAGTCTGGTGATTTTGATAAGCCCTTACAGTGACCGAACTAAGAACAGATGACGCTTCTATTGCTCCAAGTATTTGAAGATCAGGAAATTCTTGACAGAAGTCTGTTAGCGATAGACACTACAAGAATTCCATTAGAAAAAAAAGAAAGATTCTTATTTTCCCCTGACTTGGCTGCTGACAGAATTATATTAATACCCTGCAGTGTCACAACTCTCCATTATGAACCCCAATTATTCTATTTCTCCAAGTAACTCAAGATCAGGAGGTTCTTAATGGTATTTTACTACAAGAAACCTAACATAATTCTGTTAGGAGCTCATTATATGGTCATTCATTTCCAAAGCGTATCTATTAACAGAATGGTAGTTCGACTGTAATTGAGTGAACTTCACAGTATTGAAACTGTCAATGCAACTGGTTACAGATGGAAATCGATCCATCGGCAGCTTGTACCGAATGTACAATAACATATCAGAAGGTGTTTGACAATGACATTTAACTGGCATGTATAGACGTCCAGCACATAACCGCAATTACATTTAACTGGCGTGTATAGACGTCAGCTCATAACGACAATGATTGGCATGTATAGACGTCTAGCACATAACAAATGCAATTTGAATTTTAAATATCCAAAATACATACAAGTATTCATCATAAATTGTCCAGCTGAGACAGTCTTTCGTTCATTAAGACACTTGTAAAATACCGTTGTTGATGAAAAGTCACAGAAACGCTGAAACAGTTTACAAATGGCGAGAAAAGATATTCACCCATATGAACATATTGACAGTTTTTAAAAGTTTAATGAAACAAGTATACCATCAATAGAAAAGTTTTTCTCCTCAATGAATGATTAATAAATATCAAATTATGATTACCAGTATGTGCATGGTGTCCTGGAGCATTTTAACACTAATGCACTGGGAGATCTTCATGACGTTTACACAGAGAAAGATACATTGATGATATTTTACTGTTTTGAACAAATTATGAACGTATGAGAAATGTCCAACTTGACCCCGAATTTATGAATCTCTGTATTAAACATTACAAATTAAAACATGCTTAATTAGAAAAGAGCTAATTGATTACCGCATAATGCATCATTAAAGATATCAGCGATGGAGCTAAAACGTTGAACAGACTACGATATAGTCAGTCATGATAACTGGGAGTGGAACAGACTATGATATATTCATGATACCCGGGAGTGGAACAGACTATGATATATTCATGACTCCTGGGAGTGGAACAGACTACGATATACTTATGATAACTGGGAGAGGAACAGACTACGATATATTCATGATAATTGGGACTGGAGGATGAGGTGGAATCATCAATCTGCTGCATACATACGCCAAAACAAATTATGATTGCCACTTCTTGAACAAAAATGTCTGGTGGTGAATACGAAAGGTCATGGTCAATGTTATTTATTGTGCACCTACTAACAGCATCTATTCATGAACCATGAGTCAATACATGTCAGTAAAAAAATAAAAAATGAGAAGGACAAATTTGATAGATAGAAAAAAATCTCTTCCAGATATCAGATGGCTTTGATGCTGGCTGCATTTTAAAAGTGGGTTTGGAGATTACATTACAAATGCATGACTATTTCAAAAACTACCCATCAGATCCAAGTATATTAATTCCGGACGAAAATTATTTATCTCCCTGACATAACAAATTGATAAATGATTGCAAGAATACAAAACCAAAAGTAATCAAACTAGTATATGTACATTGTAAAATGCAGAGAACTATGTCATTCATACACAAAGCTGAAGCTTGGGTTTATCACTGAAGAAAACGCAGTTGTTTTGATTGAACCAAAACCATTTTAAAAATCCTAGTAGAACTGAATACAATTTTTAGATTAAGAGCTTTTCATTGATGAATTAAGTGGTTTTCCCATCAATGAGTTTTGTGATATTCACAGCAAGCTCTATAAGGGATTCAAAAGATGCAATGTTATAAAGAATTTAAAACTAGAAATGTTCAAAATGTTTGCCTATTAGAAACTGGCATTATCAAAATGAATAAAGTAGCATTGTGTTATGTATATTGAATTTATAATACGTGTCCATAAGGTAAGTTGTACTTTAGTCATTATATAAACAACATGTTTACTGCATTTGAGGTCAAGGTCAGTTTTATTTACTTAGCATTTACTACTTAGATTGGAAGAGTCACGTACGCAGAGGAAAGTTTCCATTGGAGTTACGCATATTCTAGAACATTCTGTCACTTGACTTATGTTTATATATGGAGATTTTAGCGGACAATATTTTATTCTTGTTTCAATGGTCCGTCTAAGAAGAATCATTCTAATAATCAGATGTTCATAGTTGTGTTGTGACAATTCAAAGCAAATTCAGAGAGAGGAATTATTTATTTGAAATATTAATTGGAATTACCAAATGTGCTCATTCTCATATTGGATTAATACTTGACTTTGGGATTTATGTGAATTTATTCAAAGATATTCTGGATTACATCATTTAGGCAAATTTGAACATTCAAGACTACTAGTACATTAGGACATTCAAAGCAATATTTATTCGGAACATTCTATATTTAGGACTTGTGATTAGGACACTTAGGATTATTGGATTATTTAGATTATAATTCACGTTATTGTAAGTGTCTTTTGAATTTTCACTTTAATTGTTTAGAAATAAATTGCTTGTTGATTTTTACTTGATTTGCTGGTTTCACTTTCTTTCGGTTACATTATTTTAAGACCTAGAGTCGTAACAATTGTCAATGTGTAATGATTAACACTAAGGTGTGTAGTAGATGTGATCAATTGAAATGGGTGAAATAGCTTTAAAAAAATCAAATGGTACATAGAATGTCTGAGGAACAACAGGGAAGACTATCACAAAGACAGAGAGAATACAAAAGAGAATACTACTTTATGATTGTGGATCACGCTGCGGAACGTTACTATGCAAGTAGATAACAAATGAAACAATATCAAATTGTGCAAATAAAGTAACAGAGACAAGGTAAACGAATACAACAAAAAGTTATATGAATACAAGAATTAGAATGATTTTTAAAAAATAAGCCAAGTCCACTGAGAGTCTAGAACTTTTATAAGTTCCTTCTGTAAATTGTGAACAAAGTTTTCTAAAGTTGCAGGTATCCATACCCAATATATAGACCATCTGGATATATATGTCTTTTTCGATTTATCCATTCAGGAGGAACAGAGGAAATGTTTCAATTGAGAAATGTAAGGTTGGTATATGCTAAGAACAATCAGTGAAAACGTGATAAATGTTGTCAAACATCGAGATAATACAGAAACAATTCAATAGATGAATTTGACAATTTATGGAATAATCAATCAGAATCTGTTTGGGCACAAAATGCAGTGAATGGGTCACACCACTACATAGGTAGCTGGTACAAAGGACATAGCAGTCACTGTGACAATATTCTTTTATTGAAAAAAAAACCACAACTTCAGCAGATAAAATCTGGTAAGAATGGACATAAAGCCCTCATACACGTTATGGGGGCTTCTAATTATAATAACTTTGATTGGACAAATAGGACCTGCAAACTAGGGAATAGTAAGTAACTCAGAGGGCCAATCACTCACTGATATTTTGAATGACCATTGCTTAGAACTAATAGTTCACTTAGGTCTCGTTCTGATCTCACCAGTGTTCTTTGTAAAGTGTATGAATATATTGTCTGTTCTAACATTACTCACCAGTGTTCTTTGTAAAGTGTATGAATATATTGTCTGTTCTAACATTACTCACCAGTGTTCTTTGTAAAGTGTATGAATATATTGTCTGTTCTAACATTACTCACCAGTGTTCTTTGTAAAGAGTTTGAACATTTTGTCTGTCAGTCTCACTCACCAGTATTCTTTGTAAAGTGTTTGAACATATTGTCTGTTCTCACATTATGAAGCACTTTTATATTTTTCCAGTCGTATCTGACAAACATGATGCCCTTCTGATGCTTTAGCCACTGTTGCTGCCGCTAAAAAAATTGGCCTCACTTAAGACCAATGTCCAAGACAGAACAGGAGTGTTACAGAGTTTACTGGATTTATCCAAACAAGAACATACACGATTTAGTCCATTGAAAACACCTCATCGTCGAGTGGTGCCTACCATTTAGTTGATAAGACGTGCTGACCACCAGTGGAAACGAGTTCCAGTATAAAAAAAACTGTGATCAGATTTACATCAGTATTTTTTTGCTCCTGACACAAAAGATATCACCAAGAAAAGCACACCACCCTAGTCGTTCCAAGAAAGGCAAAAAATGAAAGGAACTCCCTCCTCGTTTAGCTAAACATTGCGACGTTTTGTCAGTCCTGACTAAATCCAGTCTTCCGATGAGAAAACAGCCCATTCAAACAGCCCCTAAAGAAATAATCGATACCGTATGTGAATGTTGTTTTAATGTTTTGAAAGGAACGGTACCTTTGTCCAAGATACAGAAACAACGATTAGGAAAACATCGGAACGTTCTTCGCCAAATGGTGAAAAAGAAAATACCCCTCAGTCAAAAGAAAAAAATGCTAGTGCAAAGAGGAGGATTTTTACCCATGTTGATAGGACTGTTGTTAAAAGTGGCTGCTCCTTTGTTCGGATCGATTGCCGGACCCCTTTTAGGAGGAGTTATGAGATAAGGAGGGGAAGAAAAAGAAGATAAAAAGACACCCTTCTCTGGAAAGACAGCACACCTGTACCTTTGGATCTTATGGAAAGACGAAAACTGACTTTAGATCCCTACAAACGATGGATGGAACTCCAACGTTGGTAAGATCAACGGATATCTCATTTAACCCCAAATCCTAAACTCACTGATGTCACAGTTACAAAAAGAATTACAAGCGTTGATGGATCGAAGTGATTTGTCAGAAGCAGAAAACGGTACGGACAAGTGTTGCAACGTCTTCAACTTTTTCATCAGAAAGCTTTAAACGAAACAGCTACACCTACTCAGAGAGATTTCAAGGCCTATCACGAAACGTGAACCTAAAGTCACCAAGAAGACGGGGATGACAGAAGAAGAAGAAGACACACGAAAAGTGTTACAAACTCCGTCTGCTCCAATACCTAGTAAGATTGCAGCTTCCTTGTTGACACCTTCCCCTACGCCCCAACGAGAATAAATAAAAGCTTGGGTCAAAAAGATGATATCAACACCTTCTTTGGCAGAAGAAAAAAAAAAAAAAGAAAGAAGGGAAGACAGAAGTGAAAAAAGACATCAAGAAAAAACTTACCATTTCACAACCGACTCCTGTTTCTCTTCGGACACGTCATGCTTCGTCCAAACAACCCATACAACACGAATCCAAAAGCACTACCGACCAGTGGGTGACCTATTGAAGAGCGACACTCAACCCCATCATCGTCGTTGAGACACTTTTAGTTAGCATTTACTACAATCCTGCACATGCTGCTGGTTACGGAGGAGTTCACAAATTGTATTGGGCAGCTAAAACCAAACTGAAAAGTGTACGTTTGCCAGAGGTACGACAATGGTTACAAGAACAATCGACGTACACGTTACACAAACCCATTCGATGAAAATTTTCCAAAAGTCAAACCAAAGTGGCTGGCATCGATTATCAATGGCAAGCAGATTTAGCCGACGTCTCTCATTTGGCAGCATACAATCGTGGTTACAAATATTTGTTTTGTGTCATTGACGTGTTTTCAAAATCAGTTTGGATCGTTAATTTGATTCTAAAACCAGTTTCGAGTTAGTAGGCGCTTTAAAACTGGTTTTGAAACAAAGTGGACATCGCCCTTCACGATGGCAAACAGACAAAGGCAGCGAATTTCTGAATCAAGATTTTCAAAAAGAATTGAAACAACGACACATTCATTTTTTACCACTGAAAATCCTGAAACAAAAGCCAGCGTCGTGGAACGTTTTCAAAGAACTTTGAAAAAAACGTATGTGGAAATATTTTACACATCAACACACTCTCAAGTACATCGACGTGTTACAACGTCTAGTCAAAGCTTACAATCAATCGTACCATCGTAGCATCGGATGTGCCCCCGAAGAAGTCACCCCTAAAACGAAGTTATGGTGTTTGATCGATTGTTTTGAACGTCAAAGATTGGAAAAAAGAAAGAAGTGGTGTTAAAGACTGGAGATTGGGTTCGCATTGGAAAAACCAAACGCACGTTTGACAAAGGTTATTTACCTAACTGGACCCCTGAATTGTTTCGTGTCACTGGACAAGTCCGTGGACGTGATCCTCCTGTCCATAAATTGAAAGACATGAACGGAGAAGTGTTAAAGGGAACATTTTACTTGCCTGAGTTACAACGAGTGACCAAAAAAGAAGACGACGTTTACGATATCGAAAACATTCTCGATCGAAGAACACGTAAAGTGTGCAAACGTCGACTTGAAGAAGTAAAAGTGCGTTGGAAAGGATATACACCAAGTTTTGATTCTTGGATTGCCGCTTCACAATTCATCGACTATAACAAGAAGTAACTATCATGCCGTTAAACACATCAGCTACCTCTCCTTCTCAGAGTTCCTCTCTTCAAGAATCACAAAACAACCATTGTGGGTGTGGTGTGGAGAACGTGTACCTAAAACTCAAATTGACTTTTATTTTGACAAATCTTTGTGGTGTATTGTGTCATCGGAGCAGCGATTACCAATTTGAGTTTGCAAAAAGGAGACAAACAATTGTTGACCATTTTACTCAGCAGCTGTGTTGGTTATCTTTTACCCAGTTCTTCCTTGAAATATACGACGGACAGTAACAACAACAACGGTAGCTTCACTGCCAACGCCAGTCATCATTCTTCCAGTTACAACAACAGCAACAGCAGCCCTCTTTTGGAACATTGGGAAAATCATTCTCCTTTGACCTCGAGTGACTCCTCGGACAACAGAACCATCGAACTATGAATAATCAATTTTATTTAACCTTACCGAGTGACAGTTCTATGGGTGTGTTTCCCAACAACACCTTATGTTGTTTCACAGCCAAATTACTTCAGTCCATACAATTAGATCACGAAGCTCATTGGGAAGTGGCTTTGGTAGAAATCATTCATTGTACGCAAGTTTGGAATGTGACTTTTGTCGTCGAAATCTTGAACGAACAAGTTCAATAACACTTGGACAAAAAAAATCCTGGCTATAACGAATCCAAAAGACCAGCACCCGCCAATCCCCAATTAAATATCTATCTCATGAGAATTCCTACAGGCTATTATTTTAGTGCTCAACATCGGGTCGAAATGATTGCGGCTATTTTCAATGATCAGTTTGACAAAGCCCTGGAAAAAACTCGTCGAAGTGTACAGATCGAGTATCATGCCATTTATCATCGTCTCAAAAATAAAAATTTTCGGACGCCAAAACAGTATCCATCACTTTAGTTCCCAGTTTGTTTGTAATGCTGGGTGGAAATACAACCATAGCTCCAACCAAAGACATCAACAACAACGATCGATTCTACAAGTATTTTCGCTACCCTATTAAAATGAACGAAGGACTCTATTTATTGATTTTGTACTCTGATGTGGTCGAGTACAACGTGGTGGGAAACACAGATGCTTCGTCACTCAGACTCATTCCTTTCAAAGTGGATTCTGCCATCGCTGCTTACAAGAAAGATGGAAATACGTATCACGTTCACCGTGAATTTGTACATCCCATTAACTTCCTGTCAGTAAATCGTATTTTGACAGTGCCAATATTACCATAAAAGGAGATCTGCTGGGACAAAATATTCTATTCTTCAAAGGAAAAGTCACGGTGAAACTACATTTTCGAAAACGATTCTCCAGTGAATTGAAACACAAGATGTATCCGGTGTACCAAGGAGTCGCTCCACAAGGTGGACATGATTTAAGAGATATATTAAAATCCGCTTTTCGCACGGTAGCACCAATCTTGAAGCCTATGGTGACTCGAGGATTTCACGCATTAAAAGATGCCGCTTTGACACAAAGAAAAGAATTTCTTCAAAACGTCCTCATCGGCAAACAAAACCCTAAAGAAACTGTTATGAGAGCAGGAAAAAATGTGTTGCTGCAAATTAGAAAGAATCTTTTGGGTCGCCGAGACACTCCTGTAAATTTGCTTCACACGTCTGTCCCTGGCATTATTTCTTCCTCAACGCCACAGCAAGGATAAGGCAGAAAAAGACTTCGAAACCCCTTCAGATCTCATAAACACGTTGTTCAGAAAAAACAAATAAGAAAAGAAGAACTTCCAGAGTTTTAGACGTGTTTGATTACTAACTGAAAACAAATGATTCACTAAAATTCTTCCGAATGTTCAAAGTCAGAACTCGATCTGTTTGACATGCCATCCACCATGATGACGATGCAAGATTCCCAATGGCTAGAATTTTTATCCTGTGTCATCTTTGACTACCTCGGCCCCTATCAAATTTGAAATCAAAGGACAAACCGAAGATGACATCGGTCTGAATGACAGTTACTTGTACCTGAAACTCAAAGTGTTCAAAATGGATAACACCAATCCACGTGCCAATGCCAGAGTAGCTCCAGTCAATAATTTCATGCATTCGTTGTTCAGAGAAGTAGCTTTGTACTTAAATAACAAACTGGTCAGCAGCAGCATGGATACTTACCCTTACATAGCGTACCTGGAAAATCTCTTGACGTACGGAAAAGAAGCCAAGAACACACATCTGGGTGCTTCCGGGGTATGGAAACCTGACACGTTGGGCAAGTTCAACGACACAGCGTTGGTTGCAGATGATGATGCAGACCACAATGTTGGATTTAACGACCGCCAAAAGAAAATCAAACAAGGACGCAGTTTAGAACTGATGGATCGTTTGCATTTGGACATGTGGTTGCAAGACAAGTATTTGTTAAACGGAGTGGATGTACATCTGAGACTGAATCGCAGTAATTTTACGGCTAATACTAACAAGTACAAAACCATCATCGAAGAAACCAGACTTTACGTGCGCCGTGTAGAATTCTTACCTAAAGTGGCAAACGACATCAGTCAAACTTTGAGCAGAACGACAGCCAAGTATCCGATACGACGAGTGGAAGTGAAAACTTTTACCATTGCCTCTGAACTCCGATCCAAGATCAAAGATCATGATTTCCAAGGACAGCTCCCCAAACGTTTGCTCATTGGCATCGTCAGTAATGCATCCCTCAACGGAGCCATCGATCAAAATCCTCTTGACTTCCAACACTTCAACGTGTCCACGATAGAAGTCACTCGAGATGGCCAGACGTTGTGTACCAGACCTTTTGAACCTAACTTTGCCCAGAATAATTACTTGAGATCTTACTTGACTCTGTTTGAAGCCACAGGACAGTTAGGGACTAACATCAGCTACGGTATTTCGTACGAGGATTTTGAAGGAGGATATGCATTGTAGGGACTTGATTTCACTCCCGACCAAGGCAGCGACGAAGGACATTTCCACCCTATAAAATCAAACCAACTTGGCGTGGAACTTCAGTTTGTCACAGCTCTGGTCAACACAGTGAATGTCATCTTGTATGCAGAATTTGACAATACTCTAGAAATCAAATGTTTGAGACAAGTTATTCTAGACTATTTGAAAAGATATGGGACACGAAGAACCTATCGAGATAGGTAATGATGATGTTTTTGATCCAGAATCACCGCAGCAGCAATCACAAACCACAAGTGAAAAAGACACACCTAAAGTCATGACGATGTCAAGATGGCCAGAACAAGAACAACATTTAGTCTCCTGTTTTGCTACGGACTTGGCTAAAAGAATTACAGACCTGACAAAAGCACATTATTTTGGATGTCAAATTGATCATCCTAGTCTGAAACAACACGACAAATGTATGATTATGAGTTCAGAAGAAAAATTGGAAGAGTATCTAGATGAGGCATGGACTCTCCTTTCAGAAGAGATGATTTTGAGAAAGTGGTATAAAAGACTTGCGTGATCATTCCTTACCTCCATTGACTTCTCTGGAGATCAAACGCATCGAAAATCTCTTGCAACAGAGTACAGAGACAACCTGTGATTTATCGACTTACTTGACAGACATTTTCAAGGAAAAAGTCGGGTGTGAATTGATGACTTATCATTACCTGTGAAAAAGAAAAATAGATACCTGGGAACTTCATTACCTGTTGACTCGCAGTTCGTACACCGCTTCTTGTAATCCTGTGGTGTGTGCTAAAGATGAACTTCCTCGTCGCAAAACTAAAGACGTTCAAACCTATGTCATCAAAACAGATGACAGTCATCAACCAGGAACACATTAGGTTGCGGTCTACTTTACCAGCAATCACAATGTGGAGTATTTTGATTCATATGGATTACATCCTTTGAAAGATGACAATTTTGACTTTATGAGAAGAGCTGCTGTCTCCACTCGATTCAATAATGTGAGATTACAAGGATCAGATTCCATGGTGTGTGGACAATACTGTGTGTATTTTCGTTATCAAGACAGTCTTGGATTTCCCTTGGAATATTTAGTGACTTGTTTTGATCGTGAGTACTCTATAAACGATGATAAAATAGAAAGATCGTTTTGTGAACATTATGGCTATCTCTTGTCTTTAGCTCAGAAACGTAGTGTGCATCGATGGCAAATTGACAGTGCCTTAGATCGGTGGAAGTCAAGTTTGACTCCACAACGTTGTCAATCCTGTAAATATGTTCATGTTTAATAGTGTTTGATTGTTCAATTGTTTGTATTTGAGCTAGAGAAGCTTCTTCTTTAAATTAAACATGTTGATTTTTGAAAACAATATGCTGTTGTCTTGTTTATTTATTGACAAACAAAATTATATGCACATGCTCTTTCACATTTCTCTCTATCGATCTTATTCATAGGCACATACTCTTTCACATTTCTCTCGATCGATCTGGGTCGTGTTTTCTTTCACGTCCGCGTCCCGAACTTGAAGGATGTTTTCCATTAGGCCTTTCAGTTGCAACCGGGTGGAGCCTTCGGGCTCAAGAGAAGAGGACAACTCTTCTCCTGATATGGGAGGAAGACAGAAGAAATCCAATTGAGAGAAGCCCCTGAGATTGGCGAAAAGGGAAACAGCAGGCTCAGAGACAGCTATCAAAGCAGACTCAGATACCGAGCCCCCTGAGTAAACAACCCAATATGGGACAACAGCCGCCACCCTTGCCACAACAGCCACCACCATCAACACCATCAACACCGGCGCCTAAACAACCTCAACCATCTCAACAAGGGGAGGGGCAGTGTAGGCTGGAAAAAGAATTAAGAAGAAGAAAAAAAGAGGTTCAAGAGGTACCGCGAAAAGAGGTGGAGAATAAGACGAAAGCTCCACCTACACCGCCTACTCCACGTACTGCTGATCCAATGCAGCCGAACCCTAGAGCCAAAGGGACGACGTCTGCCCCCATAGTGCCACAAGCCTCTTCAACCCCAACGTCGGCGATAAAGCAACCGGCCAAACATACCGAAACACAGGTAGTGACGGAAGCGTCAAGTTACCCCCACCCACCCCAGTACCGATCCCTCCACCGGAAATGAGCGAAGACGAGTTGAGGAGACAGAGTGGGCAATATGTGTACGACCGGTCGTACGAAATGGGGATGAACGATCTGTGCTTCCATAAGAAAGCAGACCAGAAGTTCATCGCCGATTTCAGGATGGTCCTTCTAGCGAAGAAACAATCAACGCTTGGTGCAAAATAATCCAGAGCTAGCATCACCCGGGTCAAAAAAGCAGCCGAAACCTTTCAACAATGGGGGAAGGGGTTCACCGACTGCCCGATAGTTCTAGCCACGTTTATTTGTAACGAGCTGATAGTATACCATGGACTCGAGACCCAGCTCGTTGCCTACTACACACCATTGGAAGATCTCGAAGTGGCAGACATCATAGACCCGAGCAGACCGAAACAACGACCCAGACGGACGTTCACTCAAGGAATGAAGGACCACCTGAAGCAGTATTTCCTTCTGCGGATGCATACGGCCGCCCCTCAGTCCTTCTAACGACTAAAAGAATTTACAAAATTGCCTATAGGGTTTCACTTTGGTATGGAAACCCACTTTTGATTAAAACTTTCTTAGACGAACAAATATTATTCATTTTGACCACCGTTCAAAACATTCACCCATTTTTATATCTAATTTGATCACTAAATTAATAAAGGGTTCCAGTTACCCCACAGTTATTCGTTTATTCATTTTAGAAGAATTCAAAGTACACTATGTACCACAAATTTTAACATTTATACAAGTAGGAAAATTTAACAACTGGGTAATTTGACTCTAATTACAAATGTGGTTAACACATAATTGGTTTTAGGGACAGCCCGACTTAGCTAACTGGGCAGAATTTGATCATGTACGTTCATGGCGTTTCAGTTCTCCGTCACACTTCGCTCCTCCCTTGCCTAGCCCGTGCTGCCTGCCACTCCAGACATCAACAGAGCAATTAATTACGTAAGTGCGCTTCGCGCACACCTGCTACCTGTAAACATTGTGGTTCTAGTCCTATGTACAGGCATAAACAATTAGACACCCACCCACCCCAATATCGCGCCTTCAATGAACCCCCTTAGGGGGGAAACCCTGCAACGATGGAGGGGTGTGACAATAGCGTTTTTACGCCTTAACCTATCAGGTGTGTTGCAAGCTAGCAACACATTTGACCACAATTAAATAGTGTACTTTGCACACACCCTAACCCCCTACTGCGTGCTTCGCACGCTTTAGGGGTAAATAGTCGTACATGGTCGAATGACCGAAAACGTATCTAATCCAAATATTCATTTATTCATTCAGTTGTACCACCAGGCAGGAGCCAGCCGTCAAGGAAGAAACATCGTCCCGCACCTGCTGTGGTAGGATGAAGGGGAGGGGGCCTGCCACGTGCAGATAAGGACCAACCTACTACTGAACATACAGGAAGTCAGGGGCAGTACGACACAGACGATGACCAACCTACCACACCACCAAAGTCGAAGCTGCAGCCAAAGCCGAGTCGAGTAGTATAAAGGACAGGACCACTGAAATATTGTGGAGACCCTCTGGAAGTACACCGACGCAGTGGGTACCATGCCTGGAGAACAAGCCGGCAAGAATAAGCCGGCAGTGGAAGAAAGAAGAAGGAAGCAGAAGACCTGGACAGTGATGAAGACCGCAGGCACTGAGGAGCAAGCTACGAAGTAGCCTACGACGCAGACCCAGTTTACGCCGAGCGCCCCCCCCCTCTTCCCCCCCCCCCCCGCAGAATCCTGGTTAACTGGTTAACTATCATCTCTATAGAGCTCCATTTCATGAGACGATTGCAGGACGACGGCCGGAAATGAGCCAGCCTATCCGAAAAAAACATCGGAGAAAACCAATAGCATCATTATCGACAGGGCGCTCCCACCCGAGCAGACTGATCAAAATTGCCTAACTGTATGGGGTTTTCCGTTTGGAATTTTGAAAATCCCTTTCGACTGTACTCTTTTATAACACAAATTTGACCGTTTTGAACCACCGTCGGAGATATAACCTTGAGTTAATAATGTGTGCGTGATACTAAATTGAAATGAGTAACTTGTACTTACGAATTGGTATAATTTTTTGATAAATTATGTACACTATGTACGCAAAATGTATAATTGAACGATTAAATAAATAAAGAAATTTGAAACTGATAGGATTGTCATAATTAAACATGTGTTTAACAGATAATTGGTTGTTAGAGACAGCCCGATTTATGTACGTTCGTGGCGTTTCAGTACTTCCGTTCCGCTTCTCGCCTCCGTTGCCGAGTCCGTGCTGCCTTCCACTCCAGACATAACTATTTATTAGTGTGCTTTGCACACAGTAATGCACCAGAACGAGTGTCTTGCTTCCGTCTCGTTATCAATTAATTAGTACGCTGTGCGTACAACTCTTAACAACTCGTACATGGCTGAACAGCCGCAAACGAGTATAATCGAAATCAAGTAAGTAACAGTTGTACTATTTGTCGTCAACTCAACAACTCTCAATGACCGCAGCGTATAATTTACAGGAGGCCTGGGATTGGATGGTATGGGTGGAGTGCTCCCTATAAAAGATAGAGGTATATTGACGTTACCCGGCCACCCTACACTGTGTGATAAGGGAAGTGGTCGCCATGAAAACAGCCAGGTGCCTTGTTAATGAAGTCATGGAGGAGGAAGTAACGAAAATGAAGGCAGCCTCGGTAGTTCCACCTTGTCGAGTGGGGAAGTTGAAGGAAGCCGTGGATTGGATGAAGGGGATGGAGTACCTCCTACAACAGAGAGAGGCCTATATAAATTGGTGTTGCCCCTCCCTCAGAAGTGTTCGAATGGGGAGCGGCTGCCCTGAACACAGCCAAGAGCTTTTGTACGACAAGTGATAGAGGAGGAAGTGGCCAAGACTAAGACCACCTGGGCCGAGGAGAGAATGGTAAATGAGCAGGAGAAGAGAGAAAGGGACTTCCAGCGCCTGAAAGAGAACTGGATGAAGATGCAGGACAAGTTCAGGAGATTGGGTCATCCAGATTGGATCCCTGATCCACCTAAGAAGTTCAATCTCATAATCTCCCTGAAGAAATTGGTGGTCAGGGAGAAAAAATTAAAAGAAGAAGAAGAATAAAAATGCCCTTTTCATTGTCACCCAGAAAATCCCAATATACTACGATGAAGATAAAGAAGATCCCAATATAGTACGATGAAGATAAAGAAGATCTCAATATACTACGATGAAGATAAAGAAGAGCATTTTCAGAGGACATTTCAACTTTTACTGACCTACATTTTCTAATGACAAAAAATAACAACTCTCTAAAAACAACTCTGAAGTCAGCGGTCGTGGGATGAGTCCAAATGGCGATATTTCTTAAATATCGAGTTTACATTTCAACAACAACCCAAAAATAAATCATCTTCATAATGCATATACTCCATGGAACTTTTGGTTCGTCATCTGTGGGAGCACAAAGACAAGAAACTTATGTTTATTGTCAATGAACAGTTTAATATATTACAGCTATAGAATAAACTGTTTCTAATATATTACAGCTATAGAATAAACTGTTTCTAATATATTACAGCTATAGAATAGACTGTTTCTAATATATTACAGCTATAGGATAAACTGTTTCTAATATATTACAGCTATAGGATAAACTGTTTCTAATATATTACAGCTATAGAATAGACTGTTTCTAATATATTACAGCTATAGAATAGACTGTTTCTAATATATTACAGCTATAGAATAAACTGTTTCTAATATATTACAGCTATAGAATAGACTGTTTCTAATATATTACAGCTATAGGATAAACTGTTTCTAATATATTACAGCTATAGAATAGACTGTTTCTAATATATTACAGCTAGGATAAACTGTTTCTAATATATTACAGCTATAGAATAAACTGTTTCTAATATATTACAGCTAGGATAAACTGTTTCTAATATATTACAGCTATAGGATAAACTGTTTCTAATATATTACAGCTATAGGATAAACTGTTTCTAATATATTACAGCTATAGAATAGACTGTTTCTAATATATTACAGCTATAGAATAGACTGTTTCTAATATATTACAGCTATAGAATAAACTGTTTCTAATATATTACAGCTATAGAATAGACTGTTTCTAATATATTACAGCTATAGAATAAACTGTTTCTAATATATTACAGCTATAGAATAAACTGTTTCTAATATATTACAGCTATAGGATAAACTGTTTCTAATATATTACAGCTATAGAATAAACTGTTTCTAATATATTACAGCTATAGAATAGACTGTTTCTAATATATTACAGCTATAGAATAAACTGTTTCTAATATATTACAGCTATAGGATAAACTGTTTCTAATATATTACAGCTATAGGATAAACTGTTTCTAATATATTACAGCTAGGATAAACTGTTTCTAATATATTACAGCTATAGAATAAACTGTTTCTAATATATTACAGCTATAGAATAGACTGTTTCTAATATATTACAGCTATAGGATAAACTGTTTCTAATATATTACAGCTAGGATAAACTGTTTCTAATATATTACAGCTATAGAATAGACTGTTTCTAATATATTACAGCTATAGGATAAACTGTTTCTAATATATTACAGCTATAGGATAAACTGTTTCTAATATATTACAGCTATAGAATAGACTGTTTCTAATATATTACAGCTATAGAATAAACTGTTTCTAATATATTACAGCTATAGAATAAACTGTTTCTAATATATTACAGCTATAGGATAAACTGTTTCTAATATATTACAGCTATAGGATAAACTGTTTCTAATATATTACAGCTAGGATAAACTGTTTCTAATATATTACAGCTAGGATAAACTGTTTCTAATATATTACAGCTAGGATAAACTGTTTCTAATATATTACAGCTAGGATAAACTGTTTCTAATATATTACAGCTATAGAATAAACTGTTTCTAATATATTACAGCTAGGATAAACTGTTTCTAATATATTACAGCTATAGGATAAACTGTTTCTAATATATTACAGCTATAGAATAAACTGTTTCTAATATATTACAGCTATAGAATAAACTGTTTCTAATATATTACAGCTAGGATAAACTGTTTCTAATATATTACAGCTATAGAATAAACTGTTTCTAATATATTACAGCTATAGAATAAACTGTTTCTAATATATTACAGCTATAGGATAAACTGTTTCTAATATATTACAGCTATAGGATAAACTGTTTCTAATATATTACAGCTATAGGATAAACTGTTTCTAATATATTACAGCTAGGATAAACTGTTTCTAATATATTACAGCTATAGAATAAACTGTTTCTAATATATTACAGCTAGGATAAACTGTTTCTAATATATTACAGCTATAGAATAAACTGTTTCTAATATATTACAGCTAGGATAAACTGTTTCTAATATATTACAGCTATAGGATAAACTGTTTCTAATATATTACAGCTATAGAATAAACTGTTTCTAATATATTACAGCTATAGAATAAACTGTTTCTAATATATTACAGCTATAGGATAAACTGTTTCTAATATATTACAGCTATAGAATAAACTGTTTCTAATATATTACAGCTATAGAATAAACTGTTTCTAATATATTACAGCTATAGGATAAACTGTTTCTAATATATTACAGCTATAGGATAAACTGTTTCTAATATATTACAGCTATAGAATAGACTGTTTCTAATATATTACAGCTATAGGATAAACTGTTTCTAATATATTACAGCTATAGAATAGACTGTTTCTAATATATTACAGCTATAGAATAGACTGTTTCTAATATATTACAGCTATAGGATAAACTGTTTCTAATATATTACAGCTATAGAATAAACTGTTTCTAATATATTACAGCTATAGAATAGACTGTTTCTAATATATTACAGCTATAGGATAAACTGTTTCTAATATATTACAGCTATAGAATAGACTGTTTCTAATATATTACAGCTATAGAATAAACTGTTTCTAATATATTTCAAGGTGTATAAATTAGGTTGAGAATTTTGTGTGTCTATATTTTCGAGAGTGGTATACAATATAGCCTAAAAGAATTTGGTACAAGATGGCCCTTAAGTCGAAATTGTGCGCCCAGTGTATGAGTTCGCCTATATCAAAATAATTTCCGATGCATGTATCAATAACCAAACTTCCTCTTAAAACATTTGTCAAAATTACTAGTGATCAGTTAGCCATATGTGTCAAAATTACTAGTGATCCGTTAGCCATATGTGTCAAAATTACTATTGTCCATTAGCCATATGTGTCAAAATTACTAGTGATCCGTTAGCCATATGTGTCAAAATTACTAGTGTCCGATAGCCATATGTGTCAAAATTATTAGTGATCTGTTAGCCATATGTGTCAAAATTACTAGTGATCCGTTAGCCATATGTGCGGTTTGGGGTTTTGTTGTTGTTGTTGTTGTTTTTAAATTACGTTTGTTCTACATTACATCAGTTTGTGGCTAGGAGTAATTTCATAATGAAGTTAATATGGACCAGGATTTAAGGACAATGCTAATAGTGAAGAACGAAGAAAGCAATTTCTAAAGGGCATCAGAAGCGATAGTGTTGTACTAAATGCACCCACATGAACTAAGACACCTGTATATCTCGTTATAACCCCACGTGAATGCCACACAAAAGGTTATCTCTACCATCAGGTGTTACCGTGTTAATATTGACTTTACACTTAAAATGACCAGATTTCAATACTCTGTGATGTACCTTACTATCCATATATCACTCACACCCTGACATTTGAAAGCACGGGTATAGATAAGCTACATGTAGACCACTTCCTTGTTCAAGTCCAGTAGCTAATGTTAAACCACTGTAGACAAACGATAGGCTGTACAGAGATGGTTGATGTTAGTGTTAGAAGTGGCAGTTATACATGAATATCATAAGCTTCTTGGTGCTGGCCACAAGAGTGGCGATTTCTGTGATAACATTAGCAACATCAACAATAGATGGATGTAGTTCAAATACGGTAAGGATTTGTACGTGGTTATGTGATTTGATCTTCACTGTATAAATCAAAGTAAAACAGATCTCAAACCAGGAAGATTTAAATCCTGAATTTTCTGTCTCTGTATCTGTCTCTCTGTCTCAATCTCTGTATGTCTGTCTGTCTGTATGTATGTATGTCTCTTCCTTACACACACACACACACACTATATACATACATATATATATATATATATATATATATATATATATATATATATATATATATATATATATATATATATATATATAACCAGGAAGATTTATAGCCGGATTTTTTCTGTCTCTCTCTCACTATATATATATATATATATATATATATATATATATATATATATATTATCATCTGAGTCGAAACCATATATATAATTTATCATCTGAGTCGAAACCAATTAGGAGCGGCATTGAATATTTTCAAACAATACTTCCATTAGACATAGAGTCATATAAACTTTTTAAATTTTAATGTTTTCTTTTGTGTTTATTGTTCACCTTGCGTCTGTTTTGTGTTTGCCTCTGAGAAAGACTCGATGAGAGTCGAAAGAGCGTAGGCTAGTTAAAAACTGGTTTTGCACTGATCGTCGTGAGTTTGTACCATTGGGAATGGCTTATAAGTATGTATACTTATAACATCCGCATTCTAAAGAGACGAGGACGGTCAGATTCTGAGTGTTTTTGCGTCTACACAGTTATTATGACGTAATAACAACCACGGGCCTGAGAGCGGTGAAATATGGCCACGATTTACAGCATGTACATATTCAACATGTCACCCTCACCTCGATCATGTTTAATTCAAACATATTAATCCTCATGTTATCATTGTTCCATGAAATGAAAAGAAAAATCAATTTCAGACAAATGAAAAATAACTTGGTCAATATTATTTAGTTTTCTTATTTTTTTATTTTTTATTTCAGAGCTTAACATGTAAGACGTACCAACGGGTAGATGCAGGTAATCAAATTGCTTTTCTGTCTTACACTGTCTCCAGGGGTCTTTCCCTTTCTCAGTTTCATACACTTCCTCTTTTATTAATTTACTTACTTATTTTTTTTTTTTTTTTTTTTTTTGTCAGAAGACAACTATAACTTCAATTTGTCCACACAGATTGTAGACGAAAAGAGAGACAGAATCGATCGATCGATCGATCGATCCAGAGAGAGAGAGATACTCTATTCAGCAAATAGGTGACGTGATCCTTGTGCATATCAACATGTAATTGACATGGTGACATGTTGCATGTGATATAATAATGGGTTTTTGTTTCACCCCAGACATTATTTTATGGAACTGAAATATAGATATTGGCCCGTAATTGTTTTATTACTTTCATCCTGTGATCTAAAAATAACCGCATGAGAGTACAATACGTTGTGTTAGCTTAAATCACTGTGAGGAAATCAAGACGTTTTATTACATTTGAGCGCGAGTGAGATATTTAGTCATTTAGAATTCAAAGTATATTTTTAATTAAAGTAATAACATCATTTATTTCTCATCTAACAGTATTTTCATTTAATATAATATCATGTACATATTCCAAAGGTCAGTGGTAGCATCACGTGTTAGCCTATTTCTGTCTGCACACACACACACACACACACACACACACACACACACACACACATGAAAGAGATTTCAAAATTGATCGTTTTATAGACAAACACAACCAAATTACGATATATGGACTTATAGATCAGTTATCCTCAACATTTTGCAGGCTGTTCGCTTCCATCTCTGGCTTCAAGTTTTCCCCTCCTGTACCCAAATAGAAGTGACATCATCAGACCGGGACCCCCGGGCATGTTTGATGCTGACGTGTATCTGAACACAACTACATTCCGACTTGCAATCGACCTTACTTTCAACGCTCCTTTTATCGGTAAGGAATTATGTGGAATCTTTGTGTGTGTGTGCGTGTGTGTGTGTGTGTGTGTGTGTGTGTGTGTGTGTGTGTGTGTGTGTGTGTGTGTGTGTGTGTGTGTGTGTTATCCCCCGCCCCCGGCACCTAGAAGCTCGCGTTATGAAGGGTAAATTTTTACCATTTTCTTCTGTGCAAATAATTGGTCGTCCGGATAATTAATAAATGACATAATAAGAAAGAGAGATCTCATTTGTACAGTACAGAGTTCACTTTATGTGATGATATTCATGGGATCCAAAAAAGCGACCCGCGTTATAAGTGAGACAGCCTTATACTAGGAAATGTTCAAACCCGCGTCACCCTTTCTTTCTGGCTTGTAAGTCTTAATTCAATAAATCAAACGTGTAGCGTGGATGCATCTTGGGACGAAGGCGTGTCGTACAAGTAAAATGAGTGATCTACTTTCTAAAGTTTATTTAACAATGCAAAAAATACCGTGCCTTGACTTTAATTTCAATATACCTTTTCACCTAATGCCACCAAAGTTGAGAACATGTGAAAGCGTATGCCGTGCACCAAACTGGGTCACGAACAAAATAATCATGCCACAAAAGTGAGGGTGTCTAGTGAGCTCCTGTTCACTACCATCGTTTAATATCTTGTTTTTTATTTACTTTCTAAGAAAGTACATTTGTGAATCATACATCACTGATCTATCTATTGTTTTTTTTTTCATTCATGCCATTTAATTTTCTGCTGTCGTCAGTAATTTCCTAATATTAAAGATGATTGTTTAGTAAATACTCTATTTCTTTACATAATAAAAGAATAAAATATCATACACACGCATAGTATATGCATGATTGCATACGTACTTATATCTGCCATACCTACTCACCAACATGCATTCGTTTATACGCAGTATGAACTACATCTGTCTGTCTACCTACCCATCTAGCTGTTTTACCTACCTTCCTACCTACCCAATTAGATGTTTTACCTACCTTCCATATACATATATACATACATGCATACCTACCTACCTGCTACCTACCTACCTACATAAAGATATTACACACACACACACACACACACACACACACACACACACACACACACACACACACACATCCATATCGATATCCATACATCTGATAGGTTCATAACCATTTGTCATAAAATGGAAACATGATTATTTTCTGAAAATTCAGGTCAAAATAAATTTTCCATATTTTTTATGGTACGATGAAAGGAAACCTGTCATCTTTCAAAGGCTTTGAAGTAATGTACCATCGTTCAGACAATTACAACATTTCGTGTTGGATTTTTGATCTGTCGGACGTCAACTTTACAACAGCAAATTTTAAGGTGGGTATTAACTTCCATTGTGCATGTCCATCAAATCGATTTATCTGTAATTTGTTGGTAATTAACGTGCTAAATTGAATAAATAATAATCCAACAGTAGTAGATTGAATAAATCTTAATCCAACAGTAGTAGATTGATGAAATTGTAATCTAATAGTGTAGATTGATGACATATTAATCCAACAGTAGTAGATTGATGAAATCTTAATCCAACGTTAGTAGATAAATGAAATCGTAATCCAACAGAAGTAGATTGATGACATCTTAATCCAAAAGAAGTAGAATGATGAAATCGTAATACAACAGTAGTAGATTGATGAAATCATAAACCAACAGTAGTAGATTGATGACATCTTAATCCAACAGAAGTAGAATGATGAAATCTTAATCCAACAGTAGTAGATTGATGAAATCGTAATCTAACAGTAGCTGATCGATGAAATCATAATCCAACAGTAGTAGATCGATGAAATCGTAATCCAACAGTAGTACATTGATGACATCTTAATCCAACAGAAGTAGATTGATGAAATCCTAATCCAACAGTAGTAGATTGATGAATTCTTAATCCAACAATAGTAGATCGATGAAATCGTAATCCAACAGTGGTAGATTGATCATATCTTAATCCAACAATAGTAGATTGGTGAGATCGTAATCCAACAGTAGTAGATTGATTAAATCTTAATCCAACAGTAGTAGATCGACGAAATCTTAATAAAACAGATAATTTTTTCGTGTGTTCAAAGGAGAGTCCCGTATTCTTGAGTACCGTCAGTGGCCACCCTAACGGAAAGCACAACGATTAATAATAAATTAATTCAAAGGGATTATATATATTGTTACGACTCTATGGTCTAAGAAAAATGTAACAGAAAGAAAGTGAAACCAACAAATCAAGTAAAAATCAACAAGCAATTTATTACTAGATAATTAAAATGAAAAATCAAAAAGTCACTTACAATAATGTGTTTTGAAATCCTAATAATCCAATAAGAATGATTGTTCTAATCACAAGTCCTAAATATAGAATGTTCCGAATTCACGGCTGTGTCCTTGAATGTTATGATGTGCTAATTCTCTCAGAAGTCCTGATATACTAGTAATCTTTGATGTGCTGATGTCAAAATGAAGTATTCCAAAATCTCTGAATAAGTTCACATAAATTCCAAAATCATCAATTAAAAATCCAAAATCCAAAAGTTTATGAGCACTGTTATAATCCAATGAATATTTAAAATAATTCCTCTCTTAGAATTTGTAATGAATTTTCACAACTGTAATAGCTCTTTACAAGACTGATGGTAATGTCAAAACTGAATAAATGTCCACCAAACATGGCATATATAAAGATTGATCACATGACAGAATGTTCTAGAATATGAGTCATCTTAATGTAATTTTACTTGTAAACAAAATTCAACCTTGACCTTCAAATTGAGAAAACATATTGATCAAAACAACCTAATTCAAGGACACTAGTTAAACATGTTTTTCCTGATAAACATTAAGATTTAAGCAAATATTAAAGTGA
Organism: Margaritifera margaritifera; assembly: GCA_029931535.1. Lineage (NCBI taxonomy): Eukaryota > Metazoa > Mollusca > Bivalvia > Unionida > Margaritiferidae > Margaritifera > Margaritifera margaritifera. Next base: position 2,367,911 of record JAQPZY010001649.1, on the reverse strand, counting down.
AGAAACATTTATAATTTCCTAAAATATTTATAATATTATATAAACATCATACATAACAATATATATATATATATATATATATATATATATATATATATATATATATATATATATATATATATATATATATATATATATATATAGTAACATGCAAGTATGCCTCACTATCGAGCGAATCAAACAACTCCAGCGTGAGTCTGGCTTGAGGTCCATGTATCCCCTATTTTCAAGGACTTTAAAACAACAATCGTTGTGAACTGAACGGTCCTTAAACGCGCAAATACGACAAATAATGTGCCTCTAATCACCTAATGACCACACATAAGGAAACTCTAATTTTACAGTTGAATGGGTTGTTTTGTTTGTTTGTTTATTAGTTTGTTTTGTTTGTTTGTTTGTTTTTTTTTTTTTTTTTTTTTTTTTTTTTTTTTTTTTTTTTTTTGCTTTACATGTGTATGACGCATGAGTAAGCTTGTCCAAGCTGATGATTAGTAGTTTACGCAATGTATAACGAACGAACCAAGACCCAAACACACCTAATACAAACAATTATTCCTATCTCAAATTATCCCAAAAGTATACATTAGAATATCCTGAGAATACCTTACCTTATGTTAAGAAAGTAGGGAGGGCCCATATATATATATATATATATATATATATATATATAATATCTACGTTTTGTGAGTAGATATAAGGAAATGTTCGAAATATAAGGAAATATTATCGACAGTTTTTGCCTTAAAATATATAACAAAAAGAAAATCTACGTTTGTTTTAGTAGATATAAGGAAATATTTCACAAGTGAAGTGGGAAACATTGTATTGTCACGAGTGGCGCCACTCGTGACAATACAAAATGTTTCCGCTTCACGATTGACTTATTTCCTCATATCTCCTAAAACAAACGTAGATTTTCTTTTTATTATATATTTTAAAGGCAAAAACCGTCGATTTGCATGGATTTTTTTCTTCATTCTGTGCCATTGCGATTAACGGATGCATTACTACATCAATAAAAAGAAGTTCCGAAATTTACTGCATTTTGTTTTAGGATAACGACCTTTTATAAAATATGTCTTGTACAAATAATGCTTCAAATTGTGTATTTTGTCAAATTAATGACTGTTTTCAAACGAAAATGAAGAGTTTTAAAATTTTCGTTAACATATTTTTTTGCGCGGATTAATACAGTAAACATTGTTGTGGTAGAAAAATAACCTAATATCTTTAAACAAAATATTTTAATGATTGTGAGCTTACTTGTATGGATTTTGGTTATTTATTTGTGCATTTCTGCAGTCAAACATGAATTTTTAGCCATTGGCAACCTTGCAATCTAGTTCGGTAAAAGACGCTGCACCAAATTTCGATTGTCACATAATTTCGGTTTGCAACCAACTCTCATCAATGCCCGATTTCTTCATTGTTTTCAAACATGATTATGATTGTGTTGAGAGCTAAAATCGCTACTTAAATAATGTTATTACTATATTTAACCAAGAGTTTTTTCCTAAAAGTGTGTCCGTTTGTCATAGAGTGTAAAAGGCACACCGTATAGGTGACAGAATATATAATAAGAATAGTTCATATAAGTTCAGTCACTAATAATTTGCAGGATTAATTTGGAAAAATAATTTAAAAAAGTGAATACTTTGAAGCCTACCTGTTGTTTTTTGAGTTCATTTTTAGGCTTTTTTATGGCCCTTATTGTTGCTAAAATAAATGTATGCATGAGGGTCTACAGTCTTGACACATTTCAAGATCTCTTCATCCTGAGAGAGAGAGAGACAGAGACAGACAGACAGACAGACAGGCAGAGAGAAATGAAATAGGCCTAAAAATGGAAATGCAGATTTTAATAGCATACATAAGGACAAATATATTTCATAAATAGGAAATGAAAATAGTTCTAAAAGTGATATCGCCACTGTGGCGATTTAATTTTTATCCTACTGATATATTTCAATATCTCATTATGAAAGACACACACACACACACACATATATATATATATATATATATATATATATATATATATATATATATATATATATATATATATATATATATATCATCACAACACTTTTACAGAACAATCTGTAAAGTCCAACCAAATTCAAAGAGATGTTAAAAATATGACACATACATGTACGTATATAATATACAGTATTTAAATGAACGCGGATGAATTATGTTCTTAATTTTTGCTCTCAAGGGAAGTAACTAAACTATTCCATTTCATCTGAGACAGTCGTTTTGCAGAAACTGTATTTAGCCCCATCATTAGCATGGAGTGATGATAACGAATGACTAAACACTAAAACTGGTTCGTTTATTTCTATTTTTTTTTTCAGACGCTTTTCAATCTTACCGTTGAGCCGGCTAGAAAGAATTCGACATACTTCTTTGACATTTCAACTTTACCCAGGCCAGCTGTGCTATCTGAGCCGAGTGAAACATTGAAAATGAATGTATATGTATTGAATTCCACGGCCGGTAGGTGATGCATTTGCATGATTTTAGCATCATAATAATTATCATCATCATAATCGTCATTACATTAGCAATTATCCAGTCCTTTTTCTTCTACCGATTTGTGAAACAACAGCATCGATAACAACTACTACCGCTATCAAGGTTTCTTTTTTTGCAGTTATTTTCATTTTTTATTCTGATAGAATACTAAAACAAAGGTTTTATCGTTCAGAATAAAGGCAATTAGCTCTTAAAAGCTATTTGATCGACAGAAATAAAGGCAACCATTAACTCTTGAGAGCTATTTGATCGACAGAAATAAAAGCAACCATCAGCTCTTGAGAGCTATTTGATCGACAGAAATAAAGGCAACCATCAGCTCTTGAGAGCTATTTGATCGACAGAAATAAAAGCAACCATCAGCTCTTGAGAGCTATTTGATCGACAGAAATAAAGGCAACCATCAGCTCTTGAGAGCTATTTGATCGACAGAAATAAAGGCAACCATCAGCTCTTGAGAGCTATTTGATCGACAGAAATAAAAGCAACCATCAGCTCTTGAGAGCTATTTGATCGACAGAAATAAAGGCAACCATCAGGTCTTGAGAGCTATTTGATCGACAGAAATAAAGGCAACCATCAGCTCTTGATAGCTATTTGATCGACAGAAATAAAAGCAACCATCAGCTCTTGAGAGCTATTTGATCGACAGAAATAAAGGCAACCATCAGGTCTTGAGAGCTATTTGATCGACAGAAATAAAATCAAATCTTAGTACTAGAGCCATAGTAGATATATTTCGTAAAAGAATACCAAATTCCACATATATTTCTAATTAGCTCAACAGACAGAACGAGATGGAACCTGCGCCAGTATTAGGGTGTATTTGAGAACAGAATGTAACCTATATTGACATTTGCATGACATTTAACATAACAACGAGACTGTACAGTCAAATCACCAAGCTGCAGCAGATACATATTTCTATTGGCTGAAATTGATGATGTTGTTTATCAATACCAAAATTAGACCGGTGATTACTGCTCTTATAGGTCGACAAGAATGACCTGGGATGAGTTTTGTGACTTTTGACCGGAAATACGGTTCGGGCTAGATCATATCTCAGATGTTTGGTCGCTTGTCACCGGATATACGGTTCGGACTAAATCATAACTCAGATGTTTGGTCGCATGTGACCGGAAATATGCTTCTGCCTAGATCATAACTCAGATGTATTGTCGCATGTGACCGGAAATACGGTTCAGACTAGATCATAACTCAAATGTTTTGTCGCATGTGACCGGAAATACGGTTCGGACTCGATCATAACTCAGATGTTTGGTCGCTTGTCACCGGAAATACGGTTCGGACTAGATCATAACTCAGATGTTTGGTCTCATGTGACCGGAAATACGCTTCTGCCTAGATCATAACTCAGATGTTTGGTTTCATGTGACCGGAAATACGCTTCTGCCTAGATCATAACTCAGATGTTTGGTTTCATGTGACCGGAAATACGGTTCGGACTAGATCATAACTCAGATGTTTGGTCTCATGTGACCGGAAATACGCTTCCGACTAGATCATAACTCAGATGTTTGGTCGCTTGTCACCGGAAATACGGTTCGGACTAGATCATGACTCAGATGTTTGGTGACTTTGGTTCAACTGAATTCTAGACATAAATCTGCTTCCGTTAATCAGAACCAAGGTTACCAACACACCTCAACAACAAATTGAAGGTGAACAAATTTTCTGGCAACAGCGCCAAAAACGCCCCCGTGTCCAGTTTGATATTTTAGTAGGATGCCATCTAAGCGGCAATTATCCTCTGGCTACTCGATTTTCCTTTGACTTTTGGTGAATGATATATTCGATACACAGACGTAGTTCATATATCGGATATGTCATATTTGTGTACACATATGAGCTTCGCCCATTTTTATGACTGGCTGATTGGATATGGGTATGTTGACTCATCAGAGTCCGCAAAGAACAATACATGCAAATATACACCAGGATATTTATCCAATTTATTTAATAATTCATACAAGGAAAAAAGCTAGAGAAAGGATACCAAGCATAGCAAGCATGTTTCCATCCGGTATAGGTGATGTTAATTTGACGATCTGGGATATTTAAGCGGAGCATTAGCTATCCGTTATCAGCGTTTTCCTTTCGCATTTGTGATCCCATCAATTCATTTTCCATCGTAAGATGCATATCTTCTATTATTTGCATTAAAATAGTTTGACCACACTCCTTCGCACTGTAATGCCCATAATTATCTGTTGCTCAAATTCTGAGAGTAACAAAAACAACATAGCTAACTGTCGTATAATACAGCCTTTTTTTACATGCGATTTAAAAAAAACAGAACGAAATTATCACTGCTGAATTGTACGAACTCTATAATACCATTACATGAAATAAAACTTTACAATTCTTTCTATGTTGGTGAATTTCTAAACATAAAAGATAAAAAATGAAAGATTTGACAGTAATTGTGCTTGTTTCATATTAGTAACAAAGTGCTGAACTAGTAATAACATGATTATGTAATTCACAGAACTTTAATACATGCATGTGCATCACGTTCGCAAACTCTGGTCAGTGAATGATTGAATGACGATGGATTAAACAAAGAATGTAACATACGAACTTGAACAAAACTTGTCGAACATGTCCTTGGTGAAAGTTAGAATAATTTCAGTTTCAAGACACATTCTTATAATTCATTATGTTTCCAGGTTTATTTACACAGTGCAGGAATGCTGACAAATTTCAGTCCATGCAAGGGTTAACCAAGCATTGGATTCTCACGTACGATTTCAATGTAACTATTGCACACTCAAACAGACTGCGTAGCAGTTATTTTCCTCTGATTTAATCCTCATGCGAAATTCTTAGAAACACTAATACAGAATTAAAATGATTAAATAATGTATCCATATTCTTTAGATTTAAGTGGCAAACTGCACACATCAAGCTTAACGACCCAAAAGTACTTTGCGAGAAATTCGTAGGAAAAATGTCTAGGTTATTGGATAAATCGGTTACATGATTGTGTTACGACTAGGGGTTGAATATGTAACAAAAGAAAGAAAGACTCAGCAAGCTTTCACAATTTCTAAAATACAAATTTAATTTCCTAAAATATAAAATATTTTCAACAAACAAAGTGAAAGAATTAAAAACAACTTACAGTGTAGAAATTCCTTAAATAATCCTAAATTGTTCTAGAATTCACTAATCCCGAAACTGTCCAAAGGTATTCCGAATAAGGAGACTAATGTGCTTATATGTCCACAAGAATCAGTTCTAAATCCAAATGTTATTAATTCCAGGTAAATTCCAATGAATGTAGAATAACCCTAAAGTCCTTGAAATTTTCCCTATAATTCCAACGGAATTAAATAATGTTAAGTTTTTTAAATAGTAGTACATAATCCCAAAAGAACTAGTTAGAAATAAGAATTCACAAGCTGACTATCACAAACAATAAACAAATTCCTCTATGACTTTTACGAGCTGAAGTAATTGTAAAGAATGCCCCACACAGGGATTAAATCTAGTTTTATAGCATCCATACTACGTAGAACAAATATAAAAAAAAAACAATTTGCGATCTAAAACAATTCAATCAACTGCGTTTCAAATAAACAAACTCGAATTGCGATTATAATTCTTATTTCAAATCAACCCGTTGTTTACTCTAAACTGAATCATGGGCACCAGGTCATGACTAATACCTTTACCACGCGCTATGACTCACACTCTACCCACGTGATCTTCATGTTGTGTTAAGTTGACCGACATAATTATTGATTTCCTCGGACAGAAGCAATGACTCATGTTGACATTCCGTGTCCTTTACAACTTATAGCGTTGGCTACTGAAAAAAAAATATAAATTATAATACAAAGGTCATAAACCAAATGAAACTATTATAATTTAAAAGATGATACATAATTCCGTAACAATTGACACTTAACAATGTTTAAATAAAAACCATGTCAGCGACAAATTACATACTCGGAATCTCCGCCCCTTCGTGCGTAGTATGTCGCTGATATTTAGGATACATTACCACATGTTACCATGTAGCCGTTACAATGACTCACCCATCGGCTAAACTGAAAACGTTAAGTATTCTAAAACTGAAAATAATCACACTAGGGCCTATCGGGCGGTAGATTGTTTTTGTTTTGTGGGATGAACGCCATTTTTCAGTACATGATAGGCTATGCATGGCGGCCAGTATATTTTGGTGGAGGAAGAAACCCGGGACAACCCTGGAAAGAATCACCGACCCACGGGAAGCTACTGGCAAGCTTTATCACATACCCACATTGGCTGAGCTGCGTCTCGAACCCACGCAGACAGAGGTGAGATGTCAGTGATCTGTAAAAGCGAGCGCTTAGACCACTCGGCCATCCGTGCCCCCCCCCCCCCAACCCCCGGCGGTAGAGGTTCTATTGATCGAAGAGCAAATACGAACTGATGCGTATAATAGTAATAAGACTCTATTCAATTCAGTTTAATTCATTAATTTATTCTCATAAGCATGTACATGCGCATACAGTACATACTACAAAAATGGAGTGGTTACCAAATGTTCTACGTACAACTTTGAATAACAGAAAATCTAAGAAGGTAATCAACAAAAACTGGAAAGAAGACAATGGACAAATATAAACAAGCTTTTTAAGAAATTACTGCATATAAAAATATCTTTTATTTTAAACTCTTCATAAACAAATTTACCTAATGTACGTATGTTTTCTTATTACTAGAAGTTAACAAAGGAATGCACTTATAAATGGATGGTTTGATCCAGAGGAATTTTTTAATTACGTTTTCATGTAAGTTAGTATATACTAGAGATACTAAAAGAAAATGAAATTCATTTTCAATATCAATTTGTCACACAGCATACAATATCTTTCGCTTCTATCGATTCTATTGTTTCCATATCTCCTAGTTTCAGTTTTCAAATTATCAGAAGACATTCGAAGTTTTGTTTAAGCTGATCTATGTTAATGGATACGTAAGAGCTGAAATAATCTTCGAAGTCCAAGTCAGTTTTGATATGTTTACATAGAGACAGTTTATCAGCACTTTGTTATTAATATGCTTACGTAGAGAAAGTTTATCAGCACTTTGTTATTGATATGCTTACGTAGAGACAGTTTATCAGCACTTTGTCATTGATATGTTTACATAGAGACAGTTTATCAGCACTTTGTCATTGATATGCTTACGTAGAGAGAGTTTATCAGCACTTTTTCATTGATATGCTTACGTTGAGAAAGTTTATCAGCACTTTTTCATTGATATGTTTACATAGAGAGAGTTTATCGGCACTTTGTTACTGATATGCTTACGTAGAGAAAGTGTATCGGCACTTTGTTACTGATATGCTTACGTAGAGAAAGTGTATCGGCACTTTGTTACTGATATGCTTACGTAGCGACAGTTTATCAACACTTTGTCATTGATATGCTTACGTAGAGACAATTTATCAGCACTTTGTCATTGATATGTTTACATAGAGACAATTCATCAGCACTTTGTCATTGATGTTTACATAGAGACAGTTTATCAGCACTTTGTCATTGATATGTTTATATAGAGACAGTTTATCAGTACTTTGTCATTGATATGTTTACATAGAGATAATTTATCAGCACTTTGTCATTGATATGCTTACGTAGAGAGAGTTTATCAGCACTTTTTCATTGATATGTTTACATAGGACAGTTTATCAGCACTTTGTCATTTATTATTCCAGTCTGAGAGAAAAGCATCTGTAATTTTCTGTTCAAAACTTGGAATAAACTCGGAGCAATTTACAGAATTGGGAAACATCCAAACTTCACCAAACCCAAATCTGTTTAAAGTATCTTTTAGGAGTGTAGCCAGTTAATATTATTATTTGTTTGACTTAACACAAATAACTGTAGATATGCTGTACTCAATATACACCGTTTACACTGACGTCAGAAGTATATAATTTAATATTTAACAAATATTTTAGAAACTTACGCTGTACAATGGCGTCAGCCTAGTGAAAACCCCATATATATGCTGCATAATTCAAACTGGGAAAGCATATATATCAAAAAGTTTAAATTCATTATAGTGTAACATTTCTTTTCCTTCAAATTACAAATAAACATATTTATTGCTTTTAAAGCCTTATCAACCAGTGCTTGTTCAGTTTTAGAATAGTTTCCGTTGCTCGAGAAAACAGGACCAAGGTAATAAAAATTTTCAACCACAGCAATAATATTGCAGACTATATTCTATACATAGTCTTATAATAATAATAATAATAATAATAATAATAATAATAATAACAACAACAACAACAACAGCAACTTTATTTCTGAAGATGGTACATTTGGTTCTTAATCAATTAACTAATCTTACATGTAGTCCTCAATAATAGAATAATAAAACTATAATTGCAACTTATATGTTCAAATATAACTCTACTTACTACAATGTCTGACACACTCGCATGTAATCATAAAATATACATACATACACATATACAAACATTAGATTAAAACATACATAAGATATACATGTAGCTTTGGGAGACTGGAAGGTGGTGGGGTAACCAAGTTAGATATCTCAATTTTTTTATGCTATGGCATAATCAGAAAGAACGAGCTTCATAAATTTCTTCATTGTGATTATGCCATAGCACAAAGAAATATTAATTGACCACATTTTCCAAAGACCATACGTTTAGTTTTATCAACGTTAATATTCAGATTCCATTTATTACAGTAATCGTGCAAATTATCCATGAGTTTTTGTAAATCCTCAGTGTTTTCTGAAAATAAAACTAAATCAGCAGCAAAGAGTAACAAAAATAAAAACAACGCGTCTTACTCAATACAGATATCTCCAGTAGACTGTAATGATGTGTCAAGATCTTCAATAAATAACGAAAATAGTATCGGTGATAACATTTCACCTTGTATCAAACCTACTCCATACTCCAAAAAGGCACTACGTGTACCCCAATGTGAAACACGTGATTTAACTACATGTACACAGAACGAAAAAACATTTAATATTTTGCCATTTACAAATTGTCTAAAAACATTCAACCACAAACTATTTCTGAGACACTATCAAATGCCTTTCTAAAATCAACAAAAGCTACGTAAAACATTTTACCTTGACTCAAATATTTATCAATCGAAGCATGTAAAACAAACAAACAAACAAAAAAAAAATATATATAAAAAATTAAAATAAAATAAATAAAATAAAATAAAAAATGGTAGAAGCATTCATCTATACGGCTGATATTATGCTTATCTTATGCTCTGACCATACAATAAGGTCAATTTAGGATTGCTTTCGCAGGAAGTTAAGGCTTGTAACAATTTTGTGCTCTGAAGAAATGAAACAATTTTGTGCTGTAAAGAAATGTTTCAGTTACATATTGACTCTTGTTTTAGGGATACGTATAATGCCATGTTTTTGGGGATACGTATAACGCCATGTTTTTAGGGATACATATAATGCCATGTTTTTAGGGATACGTATAATGCCATGTTTTTAGGGATACGTATAATGCCATGTAACACAAGTCCAAAGATGTTGAATCCTCAAAAAGTTACAGTTGGGGTCTGGAAGCAAATAATATTAAATATTAATTGTGAACAAACGAGTAAAACGTGTGTTTGTTGGGTTGGTGGGTATAAACCTTTGTTGCAGATTGCAAGTCTATGACAAGACTGCGGTTGGGTTTTGATAATTTATAAAAGATTTTGATATTCTCCTTTTTCAGTGGTTTTCATAATATTCTTTAAATAATATTTATTTATTTATTTATTCATAAAGGCACAGTTGCTTCGAATTGGACGACATATGTGAAATTTATCAATGATTCCCAAAAGAGAGAAGT